>OZ026623.1:44305498-44670498 GCA_964020975.1 Hermodice carunculata | reverse complement strand
AGACAGGCATTTTACAATTGCAAGAGCACTAGGTCTTCATATTTTTAACATGAAGTGTGCACAATCTTATGCGAAAGCAAAAACAACTTCATGTGTGTGGAAAATTTCCAGGCAGGCCTGCTATGTGTCAACTGAAACATGTGCTTATGTTATGTAAAAAATCAGCAGTGGGATAGAAACTGCTGTGTTTAGTCCCTGTTACCTCACAAGTATAGCAAGTGTATAAATCAAATTACTGTAAAATGCAGTGAAACCTGCCTTGAAGCACCACCCATACGGATGACCCAGTAGTGGTCTCTTAACACAGGTGATCTTTCCAGATAGACCAATAATATATATATACTGTATATTGCTTTAATTTTGCTGTACTCTTGTTTTCACTTATTTCGCTGATGGCACAAAACTATGAAAACAAAAACAGAGTGAAATAGCATTTTACCATTGTGTGAATAGGAATTATGTCAAAAGCTATGAAATTAAAACTACAGTGAAATGTCAAAAATATAAAATCCGTAATAATTTAAACATGCAAAAATAGAGCAATTAACAGTATATATACATATATATATCTCATGTTTGGGTCGATTTCAGTACCATAACAGACTTTGATATATGCCATATCGACTAGGCCTTGGCAAAACACAGGAAGGGTGCTATATGCACAATGTTATAGAACTCTTCTGGGAGTACCTATAACCGGAAGAGTTCTATAACTAGACCGGAAATGATGTAGACCTAGTTCAAAACGCAGCGTCTGCTAGGCCTACGTTGTCTTCAATTAAGTCGCTAGATAAATTTACCATGGTGTTATTTGAACTTAATCGACACAAATATGAGATAAATAAATTATAGTATAATTTGTTAGCGATATGAAGTATATGGACTCGCACAGGATACCATATACTTCATATCGCCAACAAAGTATACTATAATCTATACATATATATATATATATATATATATATATATATATATATATATATAAAATACAATCAATACAATCAGTTAAGCTGTGTTGAGAAAGGAATGTAAAAAAATTGTATGAACATGAAACTTCCTGTACAGCTTTAACATTGACAGAACAAAGAAAAAGACTGAAGACATTTTAAGTCTTGTTACCAGATTCAAAGGATTGTCCTTGTATTCATATGATTGTTTGTGTTCATGTACAGCATATCTGCTTGACCCATTCCAGTTCACAATGTTCACAAGAATTGAGGAACTCCTGTGTTATGTTCTTCATAAACATACAAAGGAGTAAAAAATATAAACAAGAGGTAATTGCATGCCCAAAATCAAAATTGTTCCTCAGGGCAAGTTGGGTGCCAAACACCAAACCTGCACCCAGAAAACTGTTGACTCAGTCTTGGTTGCAGTCGGGGACAGCTAACCCTTAAAGTGCTGATTTAAGATTGAGTCAACAGCTTTCCTCGGGACACTTTGCGCGCAATGCATGCAAAGTGTCCCGAGGAAAGCTGTTGACTAAGACTACTTTTTGCTTTAGACAAGGCTTGCTGGTATTTGAATGAAAGGTATCTTCATGAGGAATTTGACTCTTTTAATCATTATATGTTTAATGAGAAAGCAACTATAGCAGTGATTAGCACTTTATGGGTTAATGTTCATATAAATTAGACAATTCAATTGGGAACTGCTGAAGAAGCAGGTTGTGCAACACCATGGAAGTGCTGCAGGTAATGATATACTCATTCTTAATACCAGGATTCTCAATTGGCGTGGTTAATTATGTAATTCATTGGAATTTGCGTTTCTATTCTGGACACTTGATGTTGTATTTGATTATGCCGGATATAATAATGCTGAAATATTTAAGCCACAAATATCATGGAGACTATGTAGTCACCGTGATATTTTGTTTCATATACAGCACCAGGGCTAGAAATAGGGCTTATCCGCTTGTCCGTACTAAGTGAAACTTGTGACGGACAAGTAAAGTTGCCAATGCACTTGTCCAAAATTTACATACAGTTCAATTAGAATAAGACTCCACTTGGTTGGCGGACAAGTGAAAATTTTTCCTTATTTCTAGCACTGAGCACCCTATCCAGGAGACTACTTAGTCTCCTGGATGAAGCATTAGTGTCTAATCCTATATTACAGACCAAACATTTTGCTGAACACTATTTTGTAGGTTAAGCAGAGGATCTTGTGCTAAAAAGTCTATGTTTGGTCATACATACATACATACACACATACATACATACATACATACTGTGACTTCATTTAATTTTGCTGTGTTCTTATTTTTGCTTTTTTCGCTGATGCTTCAAAACCTTGAAAATAAGAACCCAGTGAAATATATTTTTAACATGGCATTGATAGGAATTCTAACAAAAATAGTGAATTTAAAGTTTCAGTGAAAGGTCCAAAATGCAAAAACCGTGAAAATTAATGCCTGTGAAAATAAATGTATTCACAGTACATACATACATGCATACATACATACATACATACATACATACATACATACATACATACATATTGCCACTTGTGGATTTTCATAATGAATTCATAAGACTGTTGTTTAAAAAACCCAGGATCATTGGAAAATTTATGTTAGACAGTTTGGTATTTGTCACTGTAAGTTGCAGTTTGCTTGTTACCGTGATAACCAATTGTTGGCACAATAAAGTTCTGAATGAGCAAAAGTTTGTTTGGTGATGGTACATTGTGAAGACATTTTAATGAATAAATCTTGCAAAATTAAGATTATATTTTCTACCTTATATATTTTTGGAATCAATGCAAGTCTAATTTTGTGTTGTTGCTTTTAACGCACATTTAATTCATAAATCTTTTTGAATAGAGATTATATCTCACAGCTTTTTCCGATTGTTTACCTGTAAAACAGAACAAAAAAAAGTTATGCATTGCCTGGCAAGTCATGCTGTAACTTCCCTTGGAACAGCCACAGTATGACTGACCAGGCTGTCCAAAACAAGATAACTGTAGACTTGTCATGAATGTGCTTGAATTAAAATCCATTTGTGAAGAATTTTTAATGTTATTTTTATGCCCCCCACCCTCCCACAAATGCAGGGGGGGGGGGTACTGTTTTGGGTGTGTGATGGTCCAACTGTCCATAACAGAATCATTGGAAGTAGATCTCTTGATTTACAAGCCACCTCATATTTCAAATCCATTTCAATTGTATCTTGACTTGATTACCTTTTGGTGACCTTGACCTCACTCTCCAGGTCACAAGACCCATGTGTGTGCAAAAGGGAAGGGGGGAGGGCAGGGAGTGTTGGTTGGGTATCCAGGCTGTTTTCAACAACTGTTCTAGTTGACATTTGTTAAGTCTATTGCATGAAGACTGATATGGAATATGCTGTAAAAAAGGGTCAAAAGTCTCCTTGTATTTTTCAGGTGGCAGCGGCAGACATCGTGCCGATTCTGGGCGTTCCTATTGGTGCTGTACCTGCTGCAGGTGACGGCTGTTGCCGTGTACTTCAATGACAGCGGAGACACCCTCAATGTGGAGGTCAGTGACTTTTACTGTGTGGGGTGGGGCTTTGCTTACTAAACAGACCTAGCTCTGTACTGTAAATTGCTTTATTTTGCAGTTATTTCGTCTACATATATTTGGGTGTAAATTAAATCTGCTAATTTAAAAATACAGCAATTTTCCGTGACAGTTGAGTTTTCTCTTTATTTATCACCAAAACTAAAATAGTTTTTATTAAGAGTGCATGCATTTTAATACATTGGGCTTTGCTTACTTGTGTTTGTCAAAATCCTGTATTTTTAAATTTAAAATTGCAAATTTAAGACCCTGTGAATTGGCTTTAAAAAAAAAAGAGGGACTAGTTCAACAATGTGGTGTACTTATGTCTTTGCAGAGTGTCTCCATGGCGCACCTAGTGAGTCCCATTATCCTCATGTTTATAATGGGGATGATCCATGCTCAAATCGTGGCCACCCATCTCACACACAAACAGAGGCGACCAAGACAGAAGGACAAACGGTAAGCTACACTTAGTGACTTGGTTGGAAAATTACCTGAAGCAGTTGTGGACACAAACTATTGTCAGCTGCATCACATTGTCATGTGGCAATGTGGACCTGACCTGGTCACAATATATAATGGTAAAGGGGACGAATGGTGATTGGATATTTGCTTCTCTGGCAGACCAAGCTCCATGCATAGGGGCATGGAGTGGTATGGACCAGGGTCTGTTCGGCAGGTAAACTTGGTCAGTGAAGCAAAAGAAATTGGAACCACCAAATCTTTTTTCAATGCAATCATGCATAGAACTTGCCACAATGTATCTGTCCTTTGTTAATTTCAACTTTTCAATTAAGGTTGCCCCACAGAACCAAAAGAGGGCATCTGCATCTGAATGAGGGGATGGCGCTTTCACTAGAAAAATTCCATGGGTACAACTTGAATTATCCACTTTAGACATACAATGAATTACAGTGATGTATTTTACTGTATTGTGTGTTTCAACCTTGACTGTGTCAACTTCTATGAATTTCTGTTACAAGTGGGAACTATTTTCTTGGCTATTCTTCACTTTCTGGAGATGGTCCCAAATGAAGAAAACCCGAGATTTTGCAAACTTCTGATAATTTTATTTTGTACTTTGTTTTAGAAAATTATCAAAAACGAGGAAGAAATCCCGAAATAAACAACACCAGTCTGACAGGGACAAGGCCACTTCAGGTGAAGAATCTCGCTGTCGAAAATCAAAAGCTACATCTAGGTATGTAAATTTTGTGTGTATGTGCTTTATAGTTACAGTGCTCCCTCTTTATAATGCAGGTGTTGGGGTCCACAGGGTATACTGTGTTATAGCAAAACCGCCTTATAACAGAGGGACTTTTAACATAGAAGTAATGGGAAAACTATTTCATTGGGAGCCATGGTACCCACTGTGTTCTATCAGAATTGGCCTTGTAATGAGGGGTGTTGCGAAGAGGCAGCACTGTACTGGGTTTATGACTGTTTAGCCAAAATTAAATGAAAATTGGATGTTCAAAATCCCTGTAAAGGACTTTGAGCCCTGGTTCAGCCACCATAATGGCAGCTGTGGGATTGATGACAGATGTTTTTGGGGGCCAAATTTTGATAACAGACCCCTTTCTGTGTGCAACAGCAGGCCAATTAGATTAGCCAGATTTGTTTATCTTCTAGGAGTCTCCACTTGTAAGGGGATCATTATGACCAGTGGACCATTTACACAGCACGTGCCCAATTGCCATGCAAATTTTTAATGGCATATTAAAATGAGAAAACACAGACTGTAAAGTATTCACTGAAATGTGAATTTTTCCACATGAAATAACTGCTGGTTCATTGTATGATGCTCATACTAAAGCATGTCAATGTTCTCAAGTCGGGGGGGGGGGGGGGGGAGAATGAAATGAGAGTAGTGAAATGACATCTTAGATTAGCCAAAGTACTAATTACCAACTACATTTTTGTTTACAGAAGTGACAAAAATACAAGCTCAGGGCTTACAGATCTCAATTGTAATTCAGAGGGCAGTGACAGCCAGCAGGGGTCAAAGGTTGTGACCTCTAACACCTCAGGTCAAAGTGCTGACACGGAAGGTCAACAGGATATAAATGCAAGATCTGAAAATATGCAGCAGCTGAATTTGAAGACTTCTAGTGGCTTTATTCCACAGTGTTCCAACTCATGCCACAGTGGCCTTGCGGAAGCAGAGTGCAGGGACTTTGAAGATGAAAAATCGAATGGTGAGAAAAAAGAAGTGAATGGATCTGAAACGGAAGGCCTTATTAGATGTAGTGTGCAGAGCCTTGTGGGGGAAAAGAACCACAGAAAAGTGGATTCTGAAGTTGTGGATGTGAATGGTGCTAAAGTCGAAAGTGTGATTTTGCATGCAGATATATCAAAGACTGTGGATCAGAATGGAGCATGCCAGGTGGCCAATAATGGTGAAGATAAATGTCACGTGACTTGTCAGACAGGCAGTAATGGTGTAAACAAAAATCATGTGATTTGTCATAATGGTGAATATAAGAATCATGTGACAGCTGGTCATAGTGAAATTGAGAGTCATGTGACTTACCAGGCAGCCACTCAGGGTGAAGATGAGCATCCCATGACTTGCCAGGTATCCAGTCATGGTGCAGACAAAAATCACATGACTTACAAAGGCAGTGAGATCGAAGATGGGGTGTTTGTTAATTCCTGTAGTTCGGAGAACTGGGACCTCCTTAACGAACCTTTGCCCGAGCCTAGCGGGGAAAACCTTGTGCCTGATACAGATCAAGTTCAACTTACCAAAAGTCTTTTCATTCCAGTGGACAAATTGCATGTGACAAACCAAAATGGTGCTTTAGAGAGTGTGTGGTCAGACTTTGGCCAAAACACAAGTCGCAAAAATGGAAAAAGTGCAGAACATGAAAATGATGATGAGTCTTTTGGTTTAGATACATCAGGGTCCAGCTTTTTGGTTGAGAAATTGAGGGAACGATCCCTATCGGGGCGGCAAGGCGACAGCTCCCCAAGCACAGAAATGGAACAACACACAGAAAGTGAGAACACAGACTATCACTTGGAAATGCATAATGGTGGCAGCAGGACTGCTAATGGCCGGAATTTTTCCGATAGCGAGTCACAGAAAATGTGTGACAAGCTTTGTCACATGAGAAGCAACTCAACAGGTTCCAACCTGAGACGGCGGAGAAAACCCAGCCGCTCTGACTTATCCAGCCCAGAGATCCAGAAAGCAGTTAGGATCCGTGGCCGCAGACCAGAATCACTACCTGTAGGCTCCATGCTGGACAACAAGGAAAGCACAGGAGTCAGTTCAGGTGAAACAGATGGAGAAACTACGCCCACCACACCAACTTTTGGCCGGGTAAGTGGGACCTACACTTAAATCTTTTCTTCGAGAAGATTAATTCATGACACATTGATATATATCCTATCAACAACAAAAAATATATATATGGATCTTGAAGCCAACAAGCTGAAAGTGAGTTCACTAAATTCAGGATGAACATTGCACATTTATTTGTTATGCATAAAGCATCTAGCCATGTCACATCTGTCAAAATGGATTTTTTTTTTTTTTTTTTTGGTTAGAATAAATTAAGTGCACAAAAACTGATCATGGAGTGGCCATTTTTTTTATTTGTGGCTCGGTTAACCCTTTCCTTCTAAAACCAGCTGAAATCAGCTGGCGGTAAAATATCTGCTTCAAGAATAACCACCCCCACCCCCACCCACCCCCCAAAAAAATGAAGTTGAGTGAGAATTGTAGACAAGTCTTAGACTAACACTAGTAAGTTCCTTGATCAGTAGCTTTCCTTAGGGCAAGTTGGGTGGTAAGCACCCAACTTGCCTCAGGGAAAGTTGTTGCCTCGATCTTAATACAAGGGGAAAATGGTTAATATCTGCTGGTCACATAACACCAGCCTACAACAGTTATGCAATAACATAAAGTATCCGTGTGTCTGGAATGGCACAACAGGTTGAAATGATAGATGGAAGTAAGGAAAATCGAAATGATACCTGTATTTATAGTTACCCAACCTGCTTCCCATACCTCAATTTTTAGTGGAAAAGTTAAAAAAGAAAAAGAAATTGTGTTGTCTTATACTTAAAACACATTAAAAATTGGGTTCTTTGCAGTTAAAAAAACAACAACAGTGAAATAAGAGTAAAAATCCAATGAAATTGAGCAAAAAAGTAACAGTGCCACCATACATGTACCTAGCAGGAGTTTTTTAGGCATGTAACAGGCAACAGGTATTTTTATATTTGGCTTAATGCTGGTGAAAAAGAAAGTGTAAATTTGTGTTTAAATATAGTAAGACTATTCACCATGATTTGCACATGCCAGCTGGACAATACTGTTGAAGGCTTATTGGGCAGCCAATCATTAGCAAGGGAAGTACCACATGACTTATCATGCAGCCAATAATGGTCAAGATAGGCCTGAACATGTGACATGACAGAAGTCCTGGGAATTTCAATGTCCTCATGGCCACTCCTGAGTGCAATTGTCATATTTATTAGCTGAGCAAAGGGCAGTTAAGTGGGACTTCCTTGCCACTGCTGTCAATTACATCAGAATGTGACTGGTCAAGACAATTTATATTTTAACAGTATTTGACATCATCATTTGTGGCAGGCAAAACTAACTTGTGTGTAACCCAAGGTATTGTCAGAGAAGCCGTTCATTTCTGTTACTAATTTTATGTTTCTCTTAATCTATCAAAAGGGATCAGGACGCATGCTACGCTCCGCCCTCACCAGAGATTGGTTGCATGCCCACTCAGACCAGGTTGGAGATTTCTCCTTTAAGAGACCTAATCTTTACTTTTAGGAGACTGACTTCCTGTACATTTGTGCTCATTTACATGCCTGACGCAACCCTTCGAAACACTGCAGCTAATTTAGAATTAAGCCAGTTCAGATTCTTGCAGAAGATGGAGAAAAACTTACTCTTTCTAGATGTAAAATCACAAACATAGTTCAATAGTGTATGGTGTTTTTAATAGCTGTTGTAGGTAATATGTAATTATACTAACATGATTATTGGTGCTTTTATGTACATCTCTGCACATATAATGTAAGACTGACTGTACTGAAACATTAATTTACATGTTCTAGAACATGTAGAATGGTGTGTGTAACCTCTTTGAAACTTATAGGCCTAACAGATTTTTTGATCTAGTTTGCTGCCACAGTTTTAAGCTTGGTTAAATATTGAACAATCTCCCATGTGCCTTGAATCCAGATACATTGCAACAAAAATATTTAAAAACAGAACAAAAACATGAGCAGGTGGCTGATGATTTTTGCCACAGAGACTATCAATGTCAGAAGGAGGCAATTGTGTAGATGTCTTTTTAAGTAGAATCTATTTAGCACATTTCACTGCAGGGGATGTTAAGGTGGCATCCATGGGCAAAGCTGTACTGCACCGAAGTCATCTGTTTTTCTTGGCAAGTTCTTGAAAACAATTGCCTCTATAGCAGGCTCCTGGACTCGCTAAAGTTACTGATGTGGGCGCTCGGCCAACAGAATATTAACGCCCAGTCGCGGCAGCTGCTATGGAGGCAAGAAAACAACTGCACTGATTGTCACAAAATTTAAATTTCTGTGGAGCTTCAAGTCTAACTTAGGGTTTGTTTGAATTTTGTGAGGCATTGTTTATTTATGTGATTTTGTGGCCAGTATGGAAAGTGTTTTCATGAAAATAACATGCAGCTTGCAATTAAAATTTACTTATTGTGTTTGTAAAAAAAGTGGAGACAATACTGAACCAGGATGTTGCTATGACATTTCAATCCACAAGTTTTTCAGTTTACAAGCCAAATATTAAACTAAAATCTGTGAAAATATCTGTACTCAGTATGAGACCCATCCACCAGAGGCCTGGTTGCCATATAAAAATGCTGAATTTCCCTGCTCCCCCCCCCCCCCTTTTATTTTGTAAGCTCTGCTGACCTGAGGTCGCAGAGCTTACATTTTTTCTTTTGTTTGTTTTTGTTTTTTAATGAATGTTTTATAAATATTTATACATGTACCCATATTAACAGTAATCAGCTGGTAATATGCATATCAACTATTTATAGGTCAGAAAGTAAAACTCAAATAAATAGGACCAATTGAAGACAGCATTCCTTGAAATGCTTTGCTTTGCCCAGGTCACCTTAAATCATTGCTTTGTGGTGAAGTTTGCCAAAGCCTGGGGCAGTGGTTTTTGTATTACCTAGCTGTCCATTATGCTTCATCTGTAGCATGAAGTGCCTGGCAGTTCAAAAGCCACTAGCCTGTATAAAAGTGTACTTTCATGTATTTTCAAGTGTATAATTTTTCATGGTATTTACATTGAAAGGATTTAACAATTTTCACGAAAGTTTTAATTTCTGAATCGTTATTTGGACGTAGTTAATTACTATTAAGCCTATAATCAAAGATTTCATCATGTTTTTATTGTGAAAGTTTAGTACCACCAATAAAAAAAAGAAAATTTAAATTTAAAAAACCTACAAAATTAAGTGAATCTATAGTCCTGAGTAAAAAGTGCTTATTATAAGGAATTTGATTTGTAATGAACGGCAAGCCTTATGTAATAATAGAACCCCAAATCCATCTGCTCTTTGAAATGAATTTAATCTATGAAATAGATTATCTGTTTCACAATAAAGGGCAGGGGTGATATTCATATTTTTTATATTCGGAACGAGCGGGACTCGAACCTGCTACCCTTGGCACCAGTCGCCTAGCATGAAAAAATTATTTTGGTCCAAAGCAAAAAAGTTGTGGACCTAAGTTTGAAAACAACAGTAATTAAGGTGGATTTCTGAAAGCAAGTGCAAAATATTTATTTTTGTGAATATCACCACTGCAGTGGTTTGCACTTGCTCAAGTTTGGTCTTTTCAGCAAGAATATGAACCATCACGATTCCTAGAAGCATGCACATCAACTGACGCTGATGCCAGTAACGTATATATGTTACTTCATCAGTTAATGTTACTTTGTGATTTAGCTCTGTGGACCCTAGCATCTTGATTCTAACTAATTCACTGTGTTAGTCATATTTAAGCTGTTTCTGTTACTTTTGTGTTTTGTGCAGTCTACAGTTTTCAGGGTTTCCGCCACACATAGATTTTAGTGTATGCAAAAGTGTACAAATGAAACTCCCAGGCAACAAAATTTGTTGCGAGGTACCTCATAGATCATGCTACAAAGTGCATTTTGAAGTTCTGGGGATCGCAAGGAACAGTTTTAGATTACACTGTGCATACCCTCAAGAAGTTTTAGAGCACAAAATTTTACCCACAGTACACTGTGACAGAAACCCTGAATTTCAATGTACAGCAAGCGTTCAGCACCAAAGAAGCAAATCCATGTGATATCTTTATAAGATTATCTTTAATGGTAACACTTCTCCACGTGAATTAAGACAGAGTCTACAGGTTTTCTCGGCATGGTACCCAACTCATGCCAAGAAAAGCTGTTGACCTGGGGCATGTTGTCTTGACAGGTCTCATTGTGCAAATTGTTTTTATTTCTGTTGAAATTACATGTGGTCAAAAGCATTGAAGCAGACAGCCTTTGACCATCAGCTGGTTTTGGTCAGTTTAAGCAGGATTACATCAGACATTTGACCATCTACCGGTGTTGGCCAGTTGAATGGCCTTGGGGAAAGGGTTGAGCAAGGTGAAGGACTGCGTTTTAGGCATCTCTATAGCCTGATTTGTGACTAGTGAGGCCAGAATCCAAACTTACCAGGTGCTCTGTCTCTGTCTGTCTGTCTGTCTGTCTGTCTGTCTGTCTGTCTCTCTCTCTCTCTCTCTCTCTCTCTCTCTCTCTCTCTCTCTCTCTCTCTCTCTCTCTCTCTCTCTCTCTCCCTTCCCTCTCTCTTTCTCTCTCTCTCTCTGAGGATAGGGGGGAAGTTACACATAATCTGGTCATTCTCTTATAAGCCCATGTGAAACTTCAAGAGGAATTGTTTGTGGTAAAAAATCTTTCAGGGCATAAACAAAAATTTTAAAAATACACATGTACCAGGAGGCCAGTGAGAATACTCTCCAACTGGGCATACCAGGTACACATGCACTATTCTGCATGGTGGCAGCACTTGCCTTGTACCATGTGACTATTTCAACCAATGAGTGAAGCAGGCAACATGCTCCACTCACAGCAGGAGAGGGGGTGGGTGGGAACTGTGAGGCTGTTTTGTTAGGCACACACCTTTATGATTGGGTGAAGGAGAGAGAGTATTGACCTTTTTCTTGGGGGGGGGGGTCGGAAAACATTAATTAATTTGTCTTTATTATGTGGAAATTTTCTACTTTGAAGTAGGTAAATAGCTGTATAAATTAAAAATATTATATCAACCACCTGTGTCTGTCTGTTTCATAAGGCTATTATCATTCTCACTTCCATAACTTTAAGGTCAAAAACATGAATGTTGTCAGCCATTTTGTTGAGCTAAGCTCACATCATTATTTTTAAAATTCCTTCACTTTGCCTTTTTCCCTGCCCACACAGCAAGCACAGCATTACTGTATTCATTCTAATAAGCACACAATGCCCTTTGGAAAAGTAAATTATATCGCATGGATAAAAAAACCACCAGTGGACTTGAAATGAGCAAGGACTGTGAACTTACGAGGGTATGTGCCCTTAATACAATGAATATGGTATTTGCAGTTTTGTCACAGCTTGCATGAGACTGTTCATCTGAATCACAGCTTGCCTTTCCTCACAGAGAAAAATTAATTTATGCGTAAGACGGATAAAGCCAGGCCACCATAGCTTTTGATAGGCACTCCTGCTCACACAAGGCATATGCACGGTAACGCACCAACTGCTTGCTAAAACAGGCAATTTCGCATTAAAAAAGATTTTTAAAAGTCAAAGTCAAGAATAATTTTACTTTCATTTGCAGCAATTACATGATCATATTTTCGCAAAACCGGTATTGTGACCAAGCTAATCTTTTTTCTTGATGTGATGATTAAGATTTTTTTTTTGTAATTGTTGACAGAGGAAGGCTATAAACAGGAAACATAGTTGACCTAATGTGTGGGAGTCACAGATTGATTTGAATATAGGTTCAGAAGGGTAGGCCTGCTTTATAGAGATAATCTGCACAAAAGGAAATGTGTTTTCAGTGGGCTTACTTAGATCTTCTTTTGTTACATTGTGTTCACATTTAGCTAACAAAAATAGAAATTAAGATACTCTACTTTGTGTTTGATGCACAGAGTCCTGTATGTTGTGACAAAATCCTTAATAGGTATCTGAACAGCTGAAATGTACATAATTGTAAGAAATATCATGAAACAAAAGAAAATGAAAGACTCAATTTATAGTTTGTGAGAGCTTCAGAATTGCCCAAGTCATGCTTTAAATGTCAAAATATGTGGAGAATCTGCTTTCCTTGTCAACTCGCCAAGGATTTGTCCCTGGTCCACAAGACCACAAAATGTGGATAAAATTATACTGAACTGGGCAACGGTTTTCACTGCTGCAAAATATGTTCCATAATAAGCCATCTCCCCAAAAAGCATAGAGACACTGTCTGTTCCCTGCAAAACATACCAGATATCTGCATGTGCCTGACATATGTTTAAGTCAATTAGACCTTGTATCATTAACCCTTAAATTGCTGATTTAAGACCGAGTCAACAGCTTTCCTTGGGGCACTTTGCGCGCATTGCACGCAAAGTGCCCCAAGGAAAGCTGTTGATTGAGACTTAATTGTTGCTTTAGACTTGGCTTGCTGGTATTTGAATGAAAGGTATCTTCGTGAGGAATTTGAATTATTTAACCATTATAGGTTTAGCGGCATTAGAAAACAACTACTGGTTATAGCCCTGATTAGCACTTTAAGGGTTAAATAAATATGTCAGATACCTGATTGCCGTCACTGTGAAGTTGCCCTGTAGTGCTGGTCCTAGCTGAACGTGAACACATATGGACACACAAGAGTACATGCATAAATCTGAGGCAACAAAATGGGATTACCATGTAAAATATGTGTTTTTGACTGTCATTCCTTCTATCTTTTCTAACTTGTCATCACTTGAGTTGTAGTGATTAGTGTCAATGATCACATGGACTTAATCTTCAAGTGTCACGATGATAATAATAATGATGTATTTGTGACATTGTTTGCTGCAGGGTTCCAGATTTCTGCTGATGAACTTATATTACATGAGCTATCTTGACAAAAGTTTATTGCACTTTCAATGTGCTGCACGTCTTGTTATCTTGATTGAGCAACTTGTTTTGCTTGAAGTGTTGCGAAGTATTCTACTTTGGGACATTGTTACCATAGTTACAGTTACAGGTATTATGTTTGCTATGTTTGCAGTTACTACTGTTATGATATTTTGGAAGAAAAAAAAAAGCATGGTATACTTATTGAATGATGAAGCCAACCCTATAGCTACTGTAGTTACCAAGTGCCTTCTGGTACCAATAGGAGGTATTCAAATTTAACTGTATGAACTGCCCTGGTCCCCTCAGTTGATACGCAAGAAAACTATGCCTCCACTTTGATAAGGGCCCTTGTACCAGTTGTTACTTTACCATCCAGAAATAACACTTTTTCTACCAAACAAATGAAATTTTCAAGATATGTTTGATATCTTGTATGTTTTAAAACTTACTGAATGACTCTTTTTAAGCTTTTTGCTTTCTTGAGTTGTTGCTGTTACCGAAGAAGCTCATTTGGGTGTGCTTGATAAATGAATGTGCCCTGCTTCCTGTCAAGTTCCTTGCTGCAGTGTAGGTGGCAGCACAGGCTCCCAGCATACAGTGATTGCTGTCTTCCAGGGAAACCCCTGGGATTGTCAACTTTTGGTCTCTCAAAGCAGGTGGTCTTTTGGTAGGATACATGAAGAACGTGAAAATGAAAAACAAGGCATTCGAAATAGGTGGGTCTCAGACGACAAGATACATGGTTAAACAAGACAGGAGTGGTCGGACTAGACAAAGACCTGTACCATGTTCAGGATGTTTTACCGAAATGTACTGCTGTGGGTGAAAGCACATTATGGATAAAAACCCATGTAAATTTTATCCCTGAATGACGGACCAATTAGACACCCCACCCCCACCCCCAAAAAAAATTCAAGTTACCTATACTCTTTTAGAATCAAGAGATCTGACTGAATCTCAAGTTTGTGTAAAACTGTCGTATGATCAAACCCAGCTGGGAGAAAAATATAAATATAAGTATAGTTTCACAAAATTTTTGTCTTAAAAATTATGACCTTCCCTGGTGCAGTAAGGGCTCGAGCCATGCCAAGGAAAGCTGTTGGCATGAGGAATGGCATCTTGCTAGGTGTCACCAACATTTTTCATTCCATTTAGCTTCATTATTACTGAAATGAGCCTAAAAACAGTGAAGCGGATGGTATTTGAACACCAGCTGATTTAAGGAGATTAGATGGTAAATCAGAATCCGCTGTGTATGTATTTTCATGATGGAAGATGAAGTCGTAGCGGGGGTAACTTTGTCTCCAAAGCAGACCAAGTTCCATGTTATCTCTACCACAGTGGAATAGACATAACACAGAGCTTGGGTCTGCTTTGTAGGAAAACATTTTGGTTACGTTTGAGGATACCTCTTTCAGATCACAGGATCTTGCTCTAACTCCAACATGTATATGCTATTGATAAAGTTGCTGCAACTCTGCCTTTGTCACCAATTGCTGGCACATAATGTAGGGGGTCTAACATATCAGGTGAACTGTGTATTTATCCAGGGTCAGACGTCCGAGATGGAATGGGAAGACACGATGAACACAGATGATGTTACCACCAGCGACTCCAACGGTTGCAGCACGGACAGCGATCTGATGGACAAGGAGGAACAAGATGAGGATCCCTTTGCTTGGGGCCAGCCTCCTTGTCAACACCAGTCCTCAAAAGCAAACGTCAGTTGCCCTTCGTATTTTTGCTGCTAGGTTTTGTTCAAAAGAAGCCCCTCATCGGATCAGTGCAATCCATGTGATTATTACAGGAAAGATTGTCACAGCTGCTAATGAAAATAGTAAATTTTCCAAGCCCCATGTCATTCAAATTAATTCAATTAAACTAAACTATGAGGTTCCCTTAAAATTGTCCATTTTGCTCAGGAAAAAGCAAATTTATATAAATAAGTTTCCTGCTTGCTATAAAGCTAGTTCATGTACAGGCTTGCTATCTTAAGACATATTAGTGTCACCTTCAGTCTTGTCTTGAAGTATTTCCTGTGAATGAGGAAACTAAATTAAAAGAAATAAGAACAGATATCCAGGAAAAGAAAATTAAACTAAACTATGCGGTGCCCATGAAATTGTCCATTTTGCTCAGGAAAAAGCAAATTTATGTAAATAAGTTTCTTGCTTGCTATAAAGCTAGTTCCTGTACAGGCTTGCTATCTTAAGACATACATGTTACCTGCTATTTAAGACCACCCCTACAGCCAACAAAAAGTGGTCTCATACTGCAGGTGGTCTTAAATTGAAGGTATATTTAACATGTAAATACAGCAGAGGGTCTTGCAAGAGTGGTCTTAAAAAGACATGCGGTCTTACATTGGAGGTGGTCTTTAGAGCAGGTACCACTGTATTAGTGTCACCTTCAGTCTTGTCTTTAAGTATTTCCTGTGAATGAGGAAACTAAATTAAAGGAAATAAGAACAGATATCCAGGAAAAGAAACTGAAATTAATGACAATTTGGACGTTTAGGATCATAAGGCAGATCTGAGGCCTAACCCCTTTCTCCTCAAGAACAGAGGTCTGTGTGCTATCAATTCAATTTGTGTTGTCACAAATACAGAAAGTGTCGATCCTCAATGGATCATTGTCAGAAGACTTGGTCCACAACTCAGTCCAGAGCACTCGCACTCTTGACAGGGGATTTTTTTTTTTTTTTTTTTTTTTTTGGGGGGGGGTTCTTTTTTGTTTGCTTGTTTTTTAGCTCAGCTGACTTGTCACTCAGCTGAGCTTAGGTTATGACTAGCCATTTGTTGTCTGTCCGTGGGTGACTGCCTGTCTCAAGTCAGGAGTGAAATTTGTTTCTTCACATTGGTCTTGGAAGATGAATGTTGATGCTTTGGTAACTCTGGAATCTCTTTGCTGTCATTGTTGGGTTGGATGTTTATGAATATGGGTCATGTTTTTCTACATAAGTGTATCATACTAGAGACGTCCATTGTCCACAATTCACATTTTTGACTTCTTTTCCAAAACTGGCCGCCGGATTTATTTCACACTTGATGGGGATGTGCCTTGGGTAGGTCTCTACCAAGTTTGTTCGAAAAGTCAAGCTCCTGTGATTTTAGGGTTTTTTATGAATTTCTTTGTTTTTTGGGGGGCAAATATGAAAAAATTTTCTCTGAAACCGCTCACCCAATTGCTTTGATATCACACAGGGACACTCCCAGGGACTCCTAGTTCTTAATTTGTGCCCGGGGTGGTGCTGCAATTTTTTTTTCTAATTTTGTATGAATTTTTGTGTGTTTTCGTTACTTGTCACTTCTTCTCCAGAACCGTCTCTCATATTAAGTTGAAAAGTGGATATGTTCCTTGTGAAAGGGTGAAGGAAAGATGTTCACTAGGTAGCACTGTGGATTCCTGATTTTTAACAATTTTTTTCTATTCGGGTACTTATTGGTAGATGCACCTTTTCTATTGCTTACTATGCAAGTCAATGGGCATTCTAATGATAATTTACATTTTGGACTTCTCTGAAGAAACTGTATCAGATTTACTTCAAATTTGGTGGTAGTGTACCTTGGGTGGGTCTCTACCAAGTTTATTCAAATGGTGTCGCTGCAGTGATTTTTTTATTGTTTATGATTTTTGGATTTTTTATGATTTTTTTTAAATCTTTAAAAAAAGTTTTAATATGAAAGTTTAACATGGGAATTTCTTGTAATGGTTATAACTTAAATAATTTTGGCTAGAGTTTTGCCAAACTTGGTAGGGACATACCTTTTTTAAGTGTTGTGCAAATGGTTATGCTCCAGTGATGTTTGGACCTTGACCTCATTCCCAAGGTCACAGGACAACTGACATGAAATTTACTGTTCACTTGATAACTTGAGATCTGGTTTGAGTTAGGACCTTGATGTTGCACATGTTAATGTTTCTATGAAGGTCATGCTTATACAGTACATGAGTGACTTTGGCCTTGCTTCTGGGATCACAGTGCAACATACATAAAAATTTTACTCTTCACTATAACTTCAAGAACTACTTGAACTGGGAATTTGATGTTTCACATGTTAGTGTTTTCTATAAAGGCCAGACATACTCAGTACATGGGTGACCTTGATCCTATCCCAAGTTCACACAGCTGCAAGTGTGATGAATGTCTAGGTCAGCTGAGCATGGGCTTTTCACACAGCCCTCTTGTTTTTTTGTTTTTTTAATTTTTTTTTGTTTTTCTTTTTTTTTGTTTTTGTTTTTTTTTTAAGGAAAGCTGGCCAGTATGCTGAAAGTGCTCATCTTCAATCAATTCAGTTAGACTCACAAAATGTACATGTATTGTTTTCTAAGGGGTTGAAATAAACTCTGAGGATCTATCAGTCTACAGGACTGTCAGACAAGTCAGGACTGTGGTCAGTCCTGTCTGCTCAATAAATTCATGACCTTGTGTTGTTTAAAAGCCTAACTGAAATGACATTTTCCATGCTTATGTTAGCTGTATATTTTTGGACAAAATTGACAATACACGGAAAGCTTTTACAATTAAGACCAAATTGATCAAATCTTGTGTCAAAATTTTTCCCGGTAAGTCCTGGGAGTTCAAAGGACTGGCAGATCACACGAATTGTCAGTCCTGCCAGACAACTGTCAGTTCTGGCCTGAAGGACTGGCATTAGTTTGACCCAAGGTTTAGATGTGATCCGATCAAAGTCAATGACATGTTACTGGTTACTTTAAGGTTATGAGACAAAATTTAATTCTGTCAGTTACAATTATAGTAGTATGTATGTATGTATGTATGTATGTATGTATGTATGTACGTATGTATGTATGTACGTACATATGTATATACACTTGTGGTTGTAATATTATCAGTGATTGTAGCTGAATAAGCATATAAGTTAATGCAGTAAAATATATTTAGCATCATTTTAGAATTTTGGGGATCAGTAAATATGGGGGGGGGGGGGGGGGGCTCTTAAAAAACTTAGTAGGCACACCTAACAGAGACACTGCAGTAGTGTTGTGTACATATAGAACAGTTAACCATCCATCATTGTCTTATTGCTGTGTGCAGGTAACTTCGGTGATGAACAATCTGGCCTCAGGATCTGACAGAGGTAAGTGTCCACAGCTAATATCACAGGGATGCAAATTGCTTCAAATTGACAACAGAAAGGGGCCATTATACTGGGCATGTTTGCTGTACATATAAGGTGTTGTTATGGAGGTGCTTGAAAAAAATGTTTACACAAAAATTAGGGAATTTAAAAAAAAATACTCTGGAGTAGGTTTGAAGACAATTGTCGTGGAATGAACAGGGAAATGTTTTTATCCAGATATGGACCTGCAGCAAACACCACTTTCTGTACTGAAATATTGATGTATTCAAATGTTTTTATAGGTCAATGGCTTGTATCATATCCCTACAAAAAATTGCGGACCATGTATTTTCCTACATATTATTACAAAGTACGACTTATGGCAGAAATGAATACCTTGAGGGAGCTTAGTTTCCATGCCATAACCTGGAACCGGAAATGCAGTCAAACCATTTGATCTGGTTCAAGCATGGGGAGACGATAAAATTCATAATAGTCCCTTATTGATAGACATTGAAAAATAACTCGAGTGATAGGCTGGAATATTTGTGCATGCAATGATTTGTTGTTTCGGCTATATCTGAAAACAGGCTTGTTGGATCAGAAATGTCTGTAATTTGTTTGCTTGTTTAGTTTATATTTTCATGCTGTATTACAACAAACAAGACATTTTACAGTGTGTCATTGCTACAGAAATGTATCAGTGGCCTTAAAAAAAGCTTTCTTCTGTAAGTAGCGTACTTTTATAGTGTCAGTAGTATGGCATGTTCCTGCACTGAATTTTCACAGCTTCATTATACAATTTCAGATCAGATGGCTGTTGAATTCAATTCCTACTTATTAATAGTGCACGTGGTGACAGCCAAATCGTTATGTGTACGAGGAGGAGTCCGAGGCTTTGTCATATTCACAGAAAATGAGTTGATTGTGTGTTCCCTTTAATTTTACAGTCAGCTGTATGATATGGGAGGGGGAGGAAGTGAAGAAGGTAGACTTGACGGTGCTAGACATAAGCTATTCCATAATACAGAAGGTGGACAAGATCCCAGAGACGTGCGACTACCTGGTGCTGGGCGTGGCCTTCTCGACTCTCATGTGCTGCCTGCCGGTGCTGTTCCGTGCCTACCACTCCAAGGACCGGGTGGATTATCTGACCCTGACAGGCTGGTACCAGGCTATTTTCCTCATCATCGGCGCAGACTGGAGGTGTGTCAGAATTTGATGCCCAACACTCATAGATGGGTATTACCTGTGGCAATCTCATAAAACATCTGTCTGTGCTACCTCTCTGTCCTTCCATGCCCCTGTCTGTGCATAGATTGTAATAATTTAAAAGTTGAATTTAGGATTGCAGGTGGCAGCACGAGGCAGTGTTCTTGGCATAAATTTAGCCATTTGCTTAATGAAAGCATCAAAATGATTTGGTTTCGGGCGTGACTTATTTCAAATACCATTGGGAAGCAGGCAAAACCTGTATAAATCCAATGTCAATGAGATTTGTTGTAAGGCAAATACTATTGTGCAAGTTAGCATTCTCCAGTGCTGCCCTCTGGGGTCCTGAAAGGGTCTGTTGGACCAACAACCATTCATTGGCAAGAAACCAATTTTTCTTCTATTGGGGAAATTTTACTTTGAACAGAGAAGGAGTAAAATAGATTTTATGGAATGAATATCTGAAATACATTACATTACTGGCAAACAAACAAAATGAGATGAAAAAGTGGGAAAGACTTCACAAATGTGGATCAAGTCTTTTCAGGTTAGCAGTCAGAAGCTTATGACACTTGTTTTCCATAAATCTCCTCTATGAGGTTATCCTTCATGTGCAAAAGTTTTATAATTGTAATGATTTGTGACGGTATTTAAGTTGATAACTAAAATCAACTGATCCTTGGAGGATCGATCCAAGCTGAAGTTAAATCCCCCCTCCCCACCCCACCCCGATTTTAAGCCTAGCAGCGTGTGTTAGGTGGTGACCAATGAGTGGCACACTCATTATGGCTGACTGTTCTTCCAGGTACCTCATTATCCTCTCTTAGAGCCCTAGTCCCCTTAAGCGTCCCTTCCACTTTTGGACTGACAATACAGAAATAATTTAAATATATATATTTCTTTTTTAACCCTTAATTTTTGGAAAGTAATGCTATAATATTCAAAGCATAATTGATCTGGAACTCTGTCTCACATTATAAAAATTCCCAAATGGCCCTGGACACTCGATGATGATGATGAGGACACTCGATGATGACGACGACGACGACGACGACGACATGTCATTATGGTCATGTGTGCTGTTATATCCTATTGGAGATGCACAAGCATAATTCTTGGAAGCACATAGTCATGGAATCTAAAAATTAAGTGCACTGCAAACTGCTGAAAACCTGTGATGATTGCTCCTCGAGTGAATCAAGCAAATGGAGGTAGATGACGAATAGTGACATCTGTTGGCAGTAAAAAGAACAATACATATAGAAAAACAGCATCAGAATGAGTTGTGAATAATTTGTCATGCAGATTCAATATTTACTATATTTAGAGCAGCACAGAAGTAAAAATAGCATTTTAGATGCTAATATTTGCAATCTATACAATGCTAGACTTATTCGTATACCACACATTAAATGTATGCGCCTCATACTGTGCATTCCCATAATTTTGCTGTACTTTTATTTTTGCTTATTTCACTCATACCACAATACTATGAAAATAAAAACACAATGAAATATTATTTGAACATGGATTTCACATTATGTCCAAATTAGTGTAATCAAAACCTAAGTGCCTGAAATGGAAAAACTGTCAAAATGTCTAGAAGTGGAAAGAAGTACTTTTTAGATTAAAAGGCTTTCTGAACTTTTCAGCCATGGTTTTTTTATTTTATTTTTTTCATTTTTGAAGGTTCCACAGCCTGTCATAAAGTTTTATACTAGCTATTTCACTTTCCTTTCAGGGTCTGGCTCTTGGTACTAAATGGTGTGGTTCAACGTCTTTGTTTAGGCCTTGTGTTCTTTTTCCTTCTTTCTGTTGGGGAAAGAACCTTCAAGCAAGTAAGTTATTTGCATATGCAGCAGGTGATTTGAATATTAATCAAGTCATGTGTATGTGTGTGTGTATATATATATCTTAACCCCATATGATGTAATCTTATCGCATAATTTCAATAAATTATGCTAATTTTGTAAGCTGATACCATAAATTTAATACATTGCAGTTGAACTGGAATATTCATATGCCCATAACCAGAACTTCCAGTGGTACTCAACATGCTATATGTGTCAACTTTATTCCTCAAGATAACATGTGTATATTCTAATTTCATTATTGTAGTTTTTTTTTTTTTTTTTGGTAAATATTTATTTTCAAATTTGTACAGTACAACAAAAAACTGAAACAGTAGCTAATTGGAGCTTTGAATGCAATGGAGAATGAGTCATGAAGAGTGGTAGACTTCAATGCGTTAAATTTTTTGTCATGAAGATTTCATTTTATGTCATTGCAGAGGTTACTCTATGCAAAGCATTTCTGTTACCTCACTTCATCCCGCCGAGCCAAAAAATACGAGTTGCCTCATTTCCGTCTGAATAAAGTACGGAACATCAAAACGTGGTTGTCACTTCGCTCCTACATGAAGGTGAGTCAGTACTGTACTTTTAAATCATTTTCAATCTTTATAGTGTTAGCATCTTTCAGAAACTTTAAAGTTGTTGAGGAATAGGTTGCTGTGTGTTAAGTTGCCATTGTGGCATCCTGTACGTCAGCAGTCGGCCTGTGATTGCATCAACCTCGAAGCAGAGGGTAGTAAGGGCCAAGATTCACTTATCGGACTGAGGGCCAGCTAGGACTACTGTAAATTGCTTTATTTTCCACTGTTTATAATTTTATGGTTTTTATATTTTTTGACATTTCACTGCAGTTTTAATTTCACTATTTTGAACATGATTCTTATATTCATACAGTGCTAAAAAAAACTATTTCATGGTGTTTTTATTTTAACGGTTTTGTGCCATCAGTGAAATTAGGGAAAATAAGAATGCAGCAAAATTAAAGCAATTTACAGTACATAGCAAGCATTGAATGCTCCCTTAGGGGTTCCACTGATGGAGGGCAGCAGTTGCCAGACAAGAGACAGAAAATCATTATGGTGGGGAGTACCATGCCTTCATTAGGAGGAAGGGATGCAATTGGAGTTGGTTAATTGCTGGCTTGCAACTGTAGTGGTATTTCATTCATACATCTGTGCCAAAATTCTTTGGTAAAATTGGCGATTGAAATTTTCAGCTAATGAGCAGATTTTCAGAGGGTTTTTTTGTGCAAATATACAAGTACTTTCCTTCAAGTTTGTTAGACACTTAAATTTTAGTTTTCCAGCTCGTTTCAGAATTTTCCACGCAAAAGCATTCTTATCCCTGTAAAATACGCATAGAGAGGTTTGTTTGTAATGGTGAGCCTGACTCTGAGACTGCAACAGGTGACATGCACATCAAGTCAGTTCAGATCATTGACTTTCTTAGTGCATTATATTTGAGGAAAAAATTTGGAAGGTACTCAGTTTCACAGAGTATTTAATTTTAGGAGCATGTGAAAAAAGGAAAGTTAACATAAATACCGTGTCAAATAAAAAGCTTTTAAACTCACAAATGGAGAGCCCAAGAAAATGGGCCTGGCTTTACACTAATGAAGATGTGGTGAGGTTTTAAATTGTTGGTTGTATATCAACATGCAAAGGGGGTCACATTTATTGCAGCAATATGTGACCTGCTTTGTGTAGGTCCACATTTGTAGTGTGATGAATGTGGCCTTATGCTATGCTTGTGGCAGAAAGTCTACCATGATTAAAAATGTATTTCAGCTGCAGCCTGCTTATACAGCTAGACTCTGATAGAATTTTGTTCATGACGTCTATATCCAGTGGACATATTCACAAAGAATTTAATCTGATCCTGACTTTGATCTCAGAGTTAAATTGGTGCACTTTTGACCCTGAACTACGTAATCCTTGGCCTAATATATGGATCAAAATTTTCAGGAATAAACAATCTGCATTCTGGGCTACAATACTAACTTTGTTTTCAACATGATTTTCATTTTATTGAATTAATATTAGTTTCATCTGGTAATTGATCTTTTAAGCTGGATTAAATTAAGATTAATATGTAAAACCTGGCAAAACCTGTGACAAAGAAACAAAACTCAGAAGCCAGACCGGTTTCGTATCGAGTGATACTCATCAGTGGCAGTTAGAATCACTGTGTCCCGCTGCTGATATAGGCAGAGGTAGTGTTGCTAGTTGATATTAGGTCAATGTCATAGTGGCCATGCGTCACGATGCAAACTGAGAGTACCAGTCAACTGTTGGATTTAACGAGTTGAGGTGATGTCTCCGAAAACGAGGGCATCACGAGCGTAAGAACTGAATGATCGTTGCTGTGCACAGAGTAAGCTCTGTGTACAAGGCCTTTTTTTTAGCCTTTAACAGGAAATGGCTTTTTGTATTTGGTGGGAATCAAAGACGTATCAGACTGATAGCGCTTATAGCTTTACGGTGTTCATAAGGTCAACTTAGAGGAAAAGTTGACAAGGAAGTTATGGTAGATAGACTCAGAACTAAATTTTTTTTTACTAAATTAAGATTAAGCTATAATCGAAATGTTAATCTTATGTTTTGTACAATAGCCATAAGAGAGATTGATTCACACTGAAATTGTTCGTGCTACCCAGGCTGAAGGAATGTGGGATCAAAAGAAATTGATTTTAATTTTGATCCCAAATTTCTCATCAGATTAAAATTCTTTATGAATATAGCCACAGAAGCTAAATGTAACCCAAAACCCAGCTGTAACTTCCCTGGATCTGGATGTTCTGCTAAGTTCACCATGTCAGGTCTTGTCACAAGAGCGAGTTTAGTAGTAGTTTTGCTGACCAGTTTCTGAATGCGTATGGTGTATGAGGAGAAGATCTAGGTACTTTGACCTTTGTGGTATCAGATTTAAGAGGTGTCCCACACGGTTACCTGTTAAACAGACAGATCTTCATGGGTTTTTTTTGTGGGGGAGGGGGGAGGGTTGCACTCCAATTGGTCTGCCGTCTGGCTACATGATCCCTATTTCAGCATTGAAAAGGCGACTCGCCCTTTGATTGGTCTTCTTTGGTTACCATGGTAACAGACTACAATGTAGCAAGGCACACATGCCAGGAATGACCTGAGGTGATAACGATCAACCTCCTGATTGGTCTAACAGTCAATGAGAAGAATTACGCTGTCAGTATGTTTTATCACCGTTTCTGTAAATAAACTTTGTCTTGCGGCAGACCAAGTGCAGTAGAGATAATATGGTGCTTGGTCTGCTTAGCAGGCAACCCATTTGGAAGAAAAAAATGAGGATTTGCACAATATCATTATACCAGATGTAATTCGTAACCTGACATTGGTGTTTATTTTACAGAAGCGTGGCCCACAGCGCTCTGTGGACACCATTGTGTCCTCTGCCTTCCTATTGGCTGTTACCCTTGTGTCTTTCATGTGTATTGAGGTAAGGAGAATTAATGTTTGATCACAGTTGACCATCACATCCTTATCATTAATATCGTATGTCGCCAACAGATGGAGACACCAACATGTGACACCCTATTGCACGACACACTTCCTTTTTTGCAACAACTGACCATTTCTTGAGTATATTTCTTATTCCCCAGATGGCTACACCAGCACTTGATGGTCAACGGCTGAAAGTGTACTAGTGGCTCCATCAGGTGTTAATACCTATGTGCTATTGTTAGCCTTTGCACCAATCAAAAGATGACACTGTGTGACTGTAATATACATAAATGGCACAACCTGTTCACACTGACCAAGCCATTACCAGCAACTTCTGGAATGGTAGATTTGATATCCCTAATAAAAATGTTTAATATCATATTTAGTATTGTTATAACAGATGAGGCTACCGTACATTCCAGAAATCACTGAGAATAATAATAATGTGCATTGAAAATGTGATTTTAAAATTTGCTGGTTATCCGGGTAAGTTGTGGCAAAGAATATTGCCAAGGCAAAAAAAGCCTGGAATATTTGCTCCACGTGAAAAGAGATAAACGAAGAAGGCTTCAATGGCTTATATTAAAAAGCTATTTCAAAGTGTATCCCTTTCAGGCAAGGATTAATGAATCAGTTGTATTGGTCCTCATGACCTATTTTCATGAAACATGTCCTAATATGAGGTTGATGCCAGGATTCTGTGGCAGCTGCAGCACAAAACAAAAACACACACAAAAACAAAATAAAAAATAAAAAGTACAGTGAAACCTCATTATAACGACACTCAGACATCCGACATATTCAATATAATGACACAATTTTTTATAGGAAAAGCTTTGTTTTCTTTGTTTTTTGACTCATTTATCTGACATATTCAGTTATCGAACACATTTCTTAGGGAACAGACGGTGTCATTATAACGAGTTTTCACTTTGAAATTAGACATATGTAACGGATCTTCCGTTGGGAGACTACCACACATTTTCCAGGTGCATCATGTCTTTTTTGTGTTATTTGACCTCCATTTTTGCATGAGCACCTGCTTAATGTAACCGACCACCTTTGGACATGCCAAAGGGGTGGTTTCAAAGGAGAGACTACTGTGTAGGTATATGCTGGGCTCACGCTGGCCATTCACCAGTCTGCCATTTGCCAAATAAAATAAAATCTGGTGACAGATATACAGTGTTGTAAGAAAATGTTTTATGATCAAGTTGGTTCCAAGTCTTACCTTCACACAGTAAGGTACAAATAGATCACGGTGACTCTTATCCCAAGCGTTCAATGGCAAGTATTAAAATGACTGCTCCTTTGCATCAGCAAAGTACACACAGTATGAAGTTTAACACAACTTCCAAATCCAACCTTTTGTCCTCAAAATGAATTGTCTGATGCCAAAGGGTTATATCTATTCATTAGTGATCAAACTGAATGGTATAACTACCCATTTATGCCTGATATATTTAAAATTTCTGAGTGCACTCAAATCTTAGCACGTGGGTTTCACAGCAACCTTGGACTTGGCCCTGTGGGTGATTGGGATGCATTTGCTGCCACCTGGTGGCCACTAGTGGCAAAATGAAATTGATAAAAAGCCACATATTGCATAATTGTGTCGAGCTATATTAAATAAATTTGCTTCGTTTTTCTCATCCTCTGTAAATTTATACAATAGTGGCTCATATGGACTTATTTTGTTTAAGTACTGCTGTGTAGGTGTAGAGTGATGAGACTTTTCTTTGACATGAATGTGCTGAAATGCGCATTATGAAACTACAAGCCTATTTTGATGCAGACATGCGCCCTTTCTGAGGGGCAAAAGGTTGAGCACGCAAGTAGTCGGAGGGCAAAGAGACTGGTGACCCACTTGGAAAGGCACATGTCCGCACTTCAAGCCTTTTGTATAGGCTGCTTCTTTTGACTGTGTCAAATAGTGTGTAAACTTCAATTTTTTAATAGAACTTTTCAATTAAGAGAAAGTTTTATTTCAAACTTTTCAATTATGAACTTTGGGGTTTGTGTCAGTTGCAAGTTTTTAAGACAAAAAAAGCGCCCCCCCCCCAATATTCTTAAAAAAAAAAACGGATTTAATTGTACACATGGTAAAACAGAAAGGGTTCCAACCCCCCAACCCCAACCCGCGCCCCCCATGGGGTGGACCCTTAAAAATCTCAGACTGTTTTAATTGTATATGTGTAAATTCAGTATTTTCTCTGTTCCTCCTCTTTTTTTTTTTTTTGTAGCTTCATTTACATGCATGGCATTTAGCATTTTTACATTGTGGGCAAACCAGCTAAAATGTGAAAATTCCTGAGCTAGCCCAGCTATGATAATTTTCAAATGAATGACAACTTTAATATAGTCTTCCTGTTGGTAAAAATGCATATTTTGGGACTTGGGTAGAACAAGATGTGATGCAATTGTATTTTTTCAATTTATTTTCATACTGTTGCAGTGCATGCCATACATGTATATTCTGAATGTTGCAGCATATTGAAATGGCTGATAGTGTTTTTATAGTTCATTGAATGACTTTGACATAATTGTTACAGTTGTTAAAGGACAGTGGTACATTCCTGGATCACCTGGGCAACTGGGAGCTGCTGGCTTGGTGCATGGCTCTCGGCATTTACCTCCTGCGCTTCATGACCTTGGGAACCAAGATCAACAAGAAATACCGCAACTTCTCCGTCCTTATCACAGAACAGGTACAGTTGAAATTGTAGGCCCATCGTCTGTGTCACAGAAATTTTCATGTGCTTCGAGTGTAATGCTAGCCCTGGGGGACTTAATGCTGATGTCTTGGCATACAACCTTTTCCCATAAAAAAATTATGAGCAAGCATATGGGGTAAAAATGTGGTCTACTGCAGCTCCTTTTTCTGGCCAAAAGAATAATACACCATCCAGTCAAGAGCTTTCCCTGATGCAGTGCCCAGAGTTTGCTGGGGAAACTGTTGACCTGCAATTCAACTTCATCTTGTGTCACCAAGTAATGCAGCTAGCCAGAGTTGTGCTGCTGTAAGAGCTGCATATTCATATGTGTGATAGAGTATTGTGTCTCTCTGTGTACCCACTTGGGGGGGGGGCATACTCTTTTTGCATCGGATTTGTCTCCTCCTCCTCCTCCTACTACTACTACTACTACTACTACTACTACTACTACTACTACTACTACTACTACTACTACTATTACTACACATCAACACGAACAAGATAACCCCAGAAGGCTAGTGCTTTCATTATACACAGGATTATAGTCTTCTATAAGGGCTTGGTCAAGTTCAAAGATGGCTGACCTTGACCCCATTCCCAAGGTTACAGAGTCACCTTAGTGATTTTGGTTTCTGCATGTCATAACTTGAGAAGTTTTGGAGCTAGGGCTTTTATATTGGACAGGATGATAGTTTTCTATGGGGCTTGGTCCAGTTTGCAGATGGGTGAACCCATTCCCAAGGTCACAGAGCAAGATCCTTATTTGTTAGTCACTGCCATTATCAGTATCAGAAATTTGTGAGGTTTGCAAGGGCAACAACTGGTAAGGGTGTACAGGGGAGACATTTGATTTTCTTTTTGGAAATCAGCCTGTTCTAGTTTTCAATATCTTGAACATTCATGCCCCATTAATTCATATTGACATATTATGCCCATACAAAAAATTTTAGTACAACAAATGAGGAATGTTGTACATGAGAAGGGATGAAGTGCCAAGCTGGTCATCAGCATTGTTTTCAAGCAGTGGCATGACACACCAGGCAATGCAAAAACCAATGGCTAAGGTGTACACCAGACCTGCTGCCTCTTGAATGAAAGGTCCTTTGATGAAGAATTTGAATAGTATAGAATTATGGGGAAAGTATGGGCAGCATGGGATGACTAATAACGCTGGACTGTGGTGTGTATTACAGATCAACCTGTACCTGCACATGGAGCAGAAGCCACACAAGAAGGAGGAACTGATGCTGGCCAACAGTGTCCTGAAACTGGCAGAGGATCTGCTCAAGGTGAGACACGTAGTCACGCTACGCCACATAAATGGTTTTACACGGCAGTCAGCCACGTACAGTCAAGTATGTGGTGTATAAACTTCACTTGATGCCATTTAATCTTCATTGTTGAAGTGATTCTCTGCAAGGACACAGTTCTAACGAGCGACCATCTGTATTGAAAGCACAAATTTTTCAGGAAAACTTTTGCTAAGTACTTTTTAATCTCTCTCATTTATACCATGTATACCTCATGAAAGACACCTGTCTGAAGAGACAATTTGGTCATCCCTACGGGTAGCCTGTGAAGACAATTCTCACAATTTTTATAAATTTGGGCACTGCAGGTCCACAGCCTAAAGCTTCAGGTCCTTGTAATTTAACACATTCCTGTGCCTAGGAAAGTTATTGACCTAAGGCACGCCATCATTAAGGGGCTTACTTACAAATCTCAGCAAAAATCTTTTCTTGTAACAAGAATTTGTTCAAAACGTTAAGGCAGACTACAATTTACATCCAGCTGCTTTTGGGCACTTATTTCCGGGAAGTGGTTCAGTGAACAAACAAAATTGCACATATATATATATATATATATATATATATATATATATATATATATATATATATATATATATATATATATATATATATATATATATATATATATGTGTGTGTGTGTATATGTATGTATGTATATGTATATATATATATATGTATATATATATATATGTATATATATATATATATATATATATATATATATATATATATATATATATATATATATATACACACACACATACATACACACATACATACATTCATACATACATACATACATACATACATACATACATACATACATACATACATACATACATACATACATATTGGAATCACTAATTATGTCTCCCTGTGGAAGCCGGGGGACATATTGTTTTAGTGCCCGTTTCTTCCGCTTCTTGTTGTTGTTGTTGTTGTTGTTGTTGTTCAGGTTCTTCAACACTTGGTTTCCGTGCAATAAGTCTTGAAGGACTTGACAGAGTGTGATGAAACTTGGTAGGATTATGTATCTAGGCAAGACCTAGTTTGGGATTGTATTTTTGGTGACCTTGACCTAATTTTAAAGGTCACAGGGTCACTTATGTGAAATTGGTTTCCGTTCGATAAGTCATGAAGAACTTGATGGAATTTGATGAAACTTGGTAGGATTATGTGTCTAGGCAAGACCTATGTTGGGATTGTATTTGGGTGACCTTGACGTAATTTTCGAGGTCACAGGGTCACTTATGTGAAATTGGTTTCCGTTGGATAAGTCATGAAGAACTTGATGGAATTTGATGAAACTTGGTAGGATTATGCATCTTGGCAAGACCTAGCTTGGGATTGTATTTGGATGACCTTGAGCAAATTCTCAAGGTCACAGGGTCACTTATGTGAAATTCATTTCCATGCAATAAGTCCTGAAGAACATGATGGAATTTGATGAAACTTGGTAGGATTATGTATCTAGGCAAGACCTAGCTTGGGATTGTATTTGGATGACCTTGAGCAAATTCTCAAGGTCACAGGGTCACTTATGTGAAATTCATTTCCATGCAATAAGTCTTGAAGAACATGATGGAATTTGATGAAACTTGGTAGGATTATGTATCTAGGCAAGACCTAGCTTGGGATTGTATTTGGATGACCTTGAGCGAATTCTGAAGGTCACAGGGTCACTTATGTGAAATTGGTTTCTGTGCGATAAGTCTTGAAGAACTTGATGGAATTTGATGAAACTTGGTAGGATAATATATCTTGGCAAGACCAAGGTTGGGATTGTATTTGGGTGACCTTGACCTAATTTTCGAGGTCACAGGGTCACTTATGTGAAATTGTTTTCTCTGCATAAGTCTTGAAGAACTTGATGAAAATTGCTAGAGTAATGTATCTAGGTGAGAGCTAAAATAGGATTGTAATTTTCAAGCAAACTTGGTCATTTGTAATTTGTTATCACCTGTAGCTTATTCAGAGACGTAAGTGTTCCACCGGGAGACATTGGATTTTCTGTTGGAAAATCAGTCTGTTCTAGTTAAGACCAGATCCGTAATGAGACCATTTCTATGATTAAGACCATCAATTTACAACTGCATGAGTGCTCTTGATATGGACCCTTCACAGTGTATATATAAATTCACTCCAATTTTCTTCACTCTTATACATGTATCACTAATGGCAAATAGCCATGGAAATTAAAATAGTGGAATAGTATTTTGACATAGGTTTAGTAAAAACTATGTCCATATTGGTAAAATTAAAATTTCAGTGAAATGCCTGTGAAGTGTAAAGACCATAAACATTCACATGTGTGAACATATAGCTGTGTATGTGTTGGGCATGTATATTAATATCTTGTCATGGGGTATTTATGGATGTTGCATACATTTGCGGACTTAAGTCTGAAAAAAAAATCTGGAGATCAATGAAGATTACACTTAGTTTAGATACTGTTGGCTTAGACATTTGAGTGTGAAACATCTACAGGCAGATCTGTTCAGCAGGCAAGGGCATGGCAAGAAGCAATTGAAATTTTAGCAGTTTGCTCTCCTCCTTTAAAGATGCCAAAAAGGTCAGAATAAAGTCACCTGCCAAAAAGATTAGAATAAACCACAGACTTAACAGATTCAATTTAGACAAAACGAGTAGGCAGTGATAGGATTTTCTGCATTGAAAATATTAGTAAACTATGGTCTTATTGACTGGTTCCTGGTTAGCATAAGACTGAGTCAGCTATCCTCAACTCTTTCAGTGGCAACTGGGACGAAAGGCAAACTACTTAAAATGAACTGCTCTGAATTATAATAAGGGTACTAGATTCACCTTCCTGGTAAAAAAAACTTTCATTCAAGTATCAGCATGGCTGAAGTGACAAATAGTCTAGACCAATAGCTTTCATTGGTACACTTAGGCGCACATTGTGCATAAATCATGCTGAGGAAAGCTGATGACTGTGTCCAAAATGTGGCCCTGAAAGATTTAACACGACTCAAGTGCACGGTGCCAAACCCTCACCAGAAGAGGACTGTTGACCTGGGACGTGCCATCATGATAGATTTCCGCTATTCTGAACAAAAAAAGTTTTCTGCACACATGGAAATTAACTCTTTCAGTTCCAAATTTTGGACTGAGTCAACAGCTTTTCTCTGGAACTGTAGGCATGCTGGTACTTGAATGAAAGTTCTTTTTACGAGGAATATGAATCTGAGATCCTAATGATAATTCAGACAAGTTTCGGTTTACTACATTGACTCAAGCCCTGATTGGCACTGAAAGAGTTCAGTAAAAAACATTAGAATAGAAGGCAAGTTACATCCAGGTAATTTGAGCCGGAAAGGGTTTAAACTGTTTTGCTTTTCTTCTTCCAGGAGCTGGAGAGTCCTTTTAAGATCTCGGGCCTGTCTGCAAATCCATTCCTGTACAACATTACCAAAGTTATCATCTTGTCAGCATTCTCGGCCGTTCTCACCGAATTGCTGGGCTTCAAACTGAAGCTGTACAAGATTAAGATTCGACCATGACGACTGATTTGCTGTAGCCATCTTTTAAGTTTTCCACAGGAGTGGACATTCTGGAAGATGTTTTGAAGGACACCTGAAAAGAAATTCTGTTATTAAATATGGTTGAAAATCTTGTTGGCTGCAATATGCCTACATGTATTGCATTTATTTTGACCTGAACTCTTGGGGGGGGGGGGGGGGGGGGGGAAGACTTAAAATTCTGAATTTGGTGTGAATTTTTTTAGATAACATAATAGATCTGATTTTTTTTCCTGGCAAAGAAACACCGAGTGTTTTACTTAGTATATAATGTCATGTGTAAAGTTTTACAATTTGAAAGGCCACAGTTGCAACTAAAATGTCCACGTGCATGTTGCTGAACTTATTTCAGTATTTTATAGAAAAGAAACATGGTTTATTGTACATTTGTTTTGATGGTTAATGCACCTTGCCAAGTGCCTGGCAGCAACATTTAATTAAGCAAAGTTTAATTTATTCACTATTTATATCTTAATGTATATTCACATATGAATTGAGATAATCTTCAAGTTGTATGTATTATATTATGGATGATATTAATTTAACACATCAGATGTAATAATTTTAACTTATTGTAAACTGCCATTGGGCTTAACTGGTGTAAACTGTCATGATGGTTTCAGCATGCCAAGAGATTGTACAAGTCCTATCCAGAGTACTTCAAAGGCCAGCTAGGGTATAGATAATATATTTGTTCTATTCCCTTGTGTTTACATACTTATGCTATTATTATATCTGATAAGGAGAACGGTTTTCCTGTCTGGGGGATTTCTTGGTAGTTATGACATATCCAGAGCACAATGGCATAAACCAAGAGGCAAGGGGTAGGGGCAGCACTGGTGAAAAAAAAGGTCAGCTGACCTATTCTGACCAATACTATGGTCAGGCAAGGTCATGTGATATCTCGTGACCAGTGTTATCGTCTGCTACTTCCTGTCCCTGGGCCAATGTCGGAAGTGCATTGTTCAGTTGGATTCTGTTCATTATATGCTCCTCTGATTTAACTGTATATTGGTGATATGAGAGTTCCACAGGGAACAAAAGATTGTATATAGTATACCCAGTTCTTTGTGGGTTGTTTTTTTTGGGGGGCGGGGGCGCTCATTTCTCATTCTTTGGAACACCTTAAAATCACCCGTATGTTAAACATATGTTCTGAGTGGCCAATAGATACACACAGGAGCAAATCAAACATTTGTTTTACTTCAATATGTACATAAATAAACATTCAGCTTACTTGCCAGAAATAATTACATGTATAGTAATTATTGAAATCGAAAGTAATTATTTCCAAGCTGTTTCTTTTTTCAGTCATCAGCGAAGCAACATTTAGCTGGTGTCACTAATTCCACAAAATATTGTGTTTATATCTCCCTCCATATTACATGTATTGAAAAGATGATGACCAATGAAAATATAGAAAATAATGATAAATAAAAAAACTCAAATCAATTTAATATATAGTGTAAAGGCCCACTGACAAAACTTTACTCTGTGAGTAAATTATCATTGTCATAACTGACAATGTGCTGTGTGCATTTACAGTTTTTGCAAAGTCAAAAATGACCGGTGCATTATCTCCGCTGCTTCCATCAAGGCGTGTGTTTATCACACAATCTTGTGGTTTCCCACATGTATTCTGAAAACAATGAAAGGTGAGAAGTCTAGATACAAAGCAATGTTGTAGTTTTTCAAGTTTATAGCAGTTGTATAGTTGTTAATATTTTTGCACAATGTTTAAGATATGTTCAACATGGTGCACATACTAGTCATGTGGACGAATGCACCAAAAGAATAAATGCAGGCACAGCAGATGTGGTTGGCTGTGGTAATACTGAGGTGGAAATGCATGTACTGTGTGATATTTTCTTTAATTTGATTTTGTGACAAACTAGTAGCGACCAAGAGTGCAGTCGTACCAAAAATAAAAACAGGGTCTTGCAGCCAGGATCTTCTGGAATGTCCTTGGCCCTGAAATTTGACATCAGCAAAGAGCTTGTAACATAAATGAAATTCAAGGGGCTGGATATTCAGATAATTTTTTTTTTAAAAGGCAACATGGGACACTGAGAGAACATTGCAAGATACAAGTAGATGATCACATGAATGCAACATAAAGGTCATGGGGTCAGCTGTTTAAACTTGCGTGAAGATTACAGACCCCTGATCTTTTGAACGTAAATCTGCAACGATGCTTTGTGTGCATTGTCTTCACTGTTCTCATGTGGTGTACCCAAGTGCATGTCAAATCACATCCTGTCCGAGGATATCCAATAGCCATTGAAGATTGAGCTTTGTGAGCACACTCTGGTCCCAGCAAGTAAAATGAACCCTCTGGGGACGAGAGTCGGCAGCTTTGCTTTGGTGCAATACAGCCAGAGTGTGCCAAGATAAGCAGGGGACTAATAACTGCACCATTTCTTGCAGTTTTTAATGGGGAACAAAAGTGCACAACAATAAAGTGGCAGTAGCCTCTTCAGGGTTAATGCAGAATTTTACTGTTGTCAGTACAGGTATACGAAATCCTATATTGAAAAAAAAAAAAAAAAGAAATGAAAAACAAATACATCTACACAAAATTACAAAACCAAACTGATGAGACTAAAATGCATGTAGACAAGGTAGTACCAATAGTAACTGCTGATTTTCTAGCTAATGTTCAGCTTTTGACAGATTTGGGATTCAGTAGCAACCATGTCCATACTATGCCTCATGGTATATGTTGCTGGGTCGAAGAGAAGTCTATGAGGCGTGTTCTCCCAGGCGATGCTACTGTTCAAAGTACCCTTGTTGCTAATACTTGCAGGTTGGTACACACGGGAGATAAACAACCTGGATTGTCCTAATTGGCCATTGCCTGTTAACATGAAACAGTGTGTCATGAAAATACGGTGTCTAAGCCAGTGCTGCCACCTACTTGAACATCCCTCATTGTCAATCATGGAAGTTTCTGCTGGAGAATATTGCATATCAGACTTAAAATTCTCATTGCCTTAAATAATTGTAAAACAAATTGGTGCTTTGGGTTCTGAATATCTCATCTATATAGTGCAGTCAAGTGAGGGAGAGTGTTGCTCTTTTTGCATGAATTCTTTCTTGTTCTCATATTGCCTTAAACAATGTTAAAACTGCATTTTGAAGGGAAAAACTTGGTGCTTTGCTAGCTTCTTCTTATCTCTATAGTCTAGCGGAGTGATGCATTTCTGTTAAAACAAAATGGTGGGGGGTTTTGCACAAATTCAGACCTTCTTAGAAGGGATTATTCCTGTAGTATGTGTTCAGTATGTATATTTGTTGTTTGTTACGAGAATAAGATTTCAATTTTGAAGCGTACCAATTTCCCCCTGAATGAGTATCATGGGTGTACATTGATTACATATAAAGTTAAAATGAAGCACTATGAGCGTCTATTTTGGTCTATATTTCTAATGCCAGGAAAACGAGAGAAAATGTGGAGTACCCTGTCTTCAACATTATGTAAGGATTTTCTAAGCCACAGAAGACAAGGGAATGCTTCATACAGCATGAGTGTTCAATGGAAGGATAGGGTAATTGTATGAAAATAACTACACCGATGCTTAATTCATGGACTGTATGTGTGTAAATGTACATGTATATGGGACCGAGTGTTAAATGAAGACTTGGTATTATTCATGACAAAGACATGTCACAAGTGAAAAACAGCTATTGGGCGAAAGTTTTTTGGTTTTGTTTTTTTTTTTTACACAAGACTCAAGCTTCATATTGTATAATATATATATATATATATTTATGTATGCATCTGCATTAGCTTTTGAGCATATTGTAAACAATTGTGCTTGGAATTCACAGTACAGATGTACAGAAAAAAAAAAACCAAGCAACTGTTTCCATATGCTATGAAGTAAAACACATTGACATAAAGAGTGTAACTTTTTAAAAGAATATGTAAAATGTAGTTTATCACTGAAAAATTTTGCAGATTTTATATGGTGTATCTTTCATTGGAGTCACATGTTAAATTGAGTTAAGCATAATTAATATTATATGGTTCTTGTGTGGTGTATTACATTTGAATTAACCTGCAATGCCAGACCTTGTTCAAGTGATCCCCTGCAGCCCATCATCCAGAAATAATTATGTTACTGTTGAGCAGGCAATATTTTGAGTTTGGATCGGCAGTTTGAGAGGGTACGTGATAAAATTTCCCAAGTCATTTTCCCATTCGGGTTAATGTTCATGATTTGCAAAATGAAGTATTTACCATTTAAAATATGGAAGAAAATTACCACAACATCATTGTGTGGAGATGTGGTTAAACTCCCCCCCCCCCCCCCCCCCCCGTATTTGGGTTTCCCAACGGAATTTAGCTTTGCACTAAGTGACAAAAATACTTATAGCTGCCTCTATATGTTGCATTGCCTGCTTAACTGCCAGAGCTGTTGTCCTATGTGCCCCTTTCTGGTGCCCAGATGTTGGGTCTTTTGTATATGCTTTTTCTTTGTGTACGTCTGTCACATGCTGGTGTGTGGGCAAGAATGCTTGTGCTTTTTGGATATATTGTGTATGAATCTTCACACGCACACATGTGTCAGGGGTCAGTGGTGTCATCTGACAAACCTTGGTCCCTTATCTGGGTCACAATGGCTGCAGGTGAAACGAGTGTACTTCCAGCAATCTGTGCATTTCTTGTTCTGTGGAGCCCACAGAGGGCTCACGCAAAGTGTACATTATATATATACTTCACTCCATGTTACAAGCAATGGCTACCATTGCAATCCTTTGCTGTGGCAATTGAAACATATAGAAACGAAAGACAAAAAAACTTGAAATCTTGGTTATAACAATAGACGTCCAAGCAGATTTAAAAACTGGTAACATCATTTATTGGAAACAGCATGATAGCTGTTGGCTAAAAGTTTAGAAATTCAATTTATTACATGATTTCAAAACAATGTAGTTTCCCTTTTTTTTAAAGCATTTATTATTTTTTTAACGTCAATTTTTGTAGACAGTAAAAGTGTTTATGTATACAGTGACTGTAAACCTCAATTTCCTGGTAAACTCCATCAATGTATATGATAAAGTTATATGTGTTGACAACATTATTTCAATTGTTAAACCCCGTTTACCATAAATGTACAGTATAAATCATTCCATGTTGGTTTTTGTTTATAACTGGATCCAACGTTAAGGAGTCATTCATTTTTTTTTTTTTTGCTTGTTTAAACTGTTTTGTACGTGCACTGTACTATCTCTGGTACACACAAAGAAAAAAATAAAAAGAAAACCTTGTAAATGAAGCAAATCTGTGGCCGAAAGCGTACTCTCATTCATTGTTTTGTCTTACTTTTGGAGTTTTGATTGCCTGGGGGAAAAAGAATTGTACTTTTCAAAGAATAGCCCTCTAAAAATGTTAACTTATGTGTAACATATGAAGTCTCCACATTGAAGGAAGAAATCTCCACATTTCTTAGCAGAAGATATTGACAATTGTTGTAACTTGCTTTGGGATTGCAAATCTGAACTGAACTTTGCCACTTTTAAAAATGCTGTTAAAGTCACAAGGTCTTTGAGTGAAGTTCTCGCATACATTCCAGTCAACAGATCTGCACCTCATTCAAGTGCATCTGCTGGCAGACATAGTATGAGCACAACTTGCTTGTTTTGACCGGGACACCAGAAAATGACTATCCAAGGGCCAGAATTTAGCAGTAATTTTAAATTTCTAAGTTGAACGGAGATAGCAGACTCGGTCATGAGCTTTGCCCAACATGTTTTGGTAATGTTGTATCCAAGGCAGACTAAGCCAGGCTGTTAACCTGGACTATTCTGATCTCTCTAACCATGGTAACCACAGGCGTGCTGGTACTGGAATGAAGCGTCTTCTCATAAGGAAGTTGAAGGTGGAATCATTAAGGTGGGCACATCTTTTCGTTGTGGTTGGTGCCAAAAGAGTGAATTTAACTGCAAAAATTGAGCAATTGGCCGTTTTGTGTGAACTGTACACATGATGCTTCTGAATGTGATGACCAGGATTTAAACAGGCGAATTAATACAGCAGTTTATAAAGCAAGCATAAATGAACCTTGTGCATGTTAAAAAAACAGTGGGTGGAAATGAATGCAAGTAAGTATTATATTACTAGCAGGAACTTAATCACATTGAATTTGTTCTGATAGAAATACTGTCAATTTGTTTGCAGTAGATTTTAGTTGCTTTGTTTATGGGGAAAGTTTTTGTCCCCAAACAAGGGTAATGGTACATGTTTGTGAAAATGGTTAAGTACTTGTCAACACTGCATGTTCAGTGATAAATTTGAGATAAAGCCCTATATCTAATAATTTGTATGCATTTAAGCAGTTTTTCATCACAGACAGGATTGATTTGTGAAGTAGGTTTTGTTGTGTGCTTGCTGGCTTTTAAGCTGGCTCAACTTCAGGGATAACTGAGCTTCAGCAATGTTTGTGAAAAAACTTGCAAGCTAAAAAAAGGATACTTTTTTGTGTTGTGTAAAATAAATTCCTGAAACTCAACAAAACTGTTATCTGTGTTTTTTTTTTCTTTTTAGCCCTGCTGACGTGAGGTGGCAGAGCTTATGTGACCGCTCATGTCTGTCCATCCATCCATCCGTCCGGAATTTTTTGCTTGTTAGTGTGATACCATCCACAGTTTTCAAGTTAGCCCAATATAGAGTTATATAAGCCAGTATAATTTCCACATATCTTTGTGAAGTTAAAAAATGGAACACTGCAAATACACCTTCTTAATCAAGAAATTGTTACCCATGCACTTCTGAGTCCCTATTCAGGGCATCAGCACAATTATTCAGTTGTCCTGATTTGACCCAGCCCATTGAAAACTGCACTAACTAACCTTAGTTAAGTCCCAGATCGGATTTCCTTATTTGGGAGATACTGATTTTTAAATCAGACATAAGTCTGATTTGAAGATGATAATGATGACATAATCAGTCAATTATGGCCAATCACGCTTAAAACGTAAACACAATACACGTGCGCACGTAACAACAAGCGTAACTCCAAATAGGTATAAAAGGGCGCAGGCAGTCTTCCTAACCGTCCCTGACGAGTTGAATAAATCAACGAAACCGGTCGGACATCAGCCTCTAGACTTAACGGCCTTTTGCCTTGTCTAAGCTCACAATATAGAGTTAAGCCCATTGAAAACTTAACAGCCAAATGCATTTTTGTGTTGCAAAGTGTTGTACAGGGGTTCGTAAAGGTTATAAAAGGTTGATAAAGGGTTTGTAAAAGGTTGAAACCGTTTAAAACCTTTTCAACATTTTCATCAATAAGGTTGAGAAAATGTGTGAAATGGTTGTTAATAATTAGAGAAAGGTTGAAAAGTGTTTAAAAGGGGTTTTAATGCAATAAGAGGAAATGGTTTGGAAAGTGTTTGAAAAAGGTTTGCCTTTCACTCAAATGGTTGGGAAAAGGTTGCAAAAGGTTGATGCATTTGGTGACTGTTAAGTTTAACACAGGTTTAACTGTAACTTTCGGGACTTACAGGATGCATGAAAATCTATGTCCCTTTCGATAATGGTGGCCCCACCTACAATATACAATATAGGGGGTCAAAATGTGTAAATCTTGTGAACACTCTAGGATTTTTAATTTTGGGCAGATCTTCACAAAATTTGGGTTTATGGGGGAAGTCAAAGTTTAAGTTGCTAGGTATACTATTGATGCCAAATATAATTTGAAGGAAATTATGAGCCAAAATGTGTTTTTAAGATATACAAATATTGGATGACAGGGAGTCCAATATTAAGTTTTAGGGGATGACAAAACATAATATTGGGTGAGGCAACAACTGAGCCCAATATTACTTTTTTTTCAGTCCCGTAAAACTTCATATTGAATGGCCTGCCACCCAACATTTGTCACAGTCTCCAATTTAAGAAATTATTTACGCTGATACAGCAGTTATTGCTCACAAACTGCACTTATCGCTGTTTGGTTGACTCCAACATATGGATCTGGAATGCGTGGTGTGACGTTTTGTCATCCATATGGTGCACATCGTAACGTCACATGGGGTGGATGCTGTAAGGTCACATTTTTTACTTGTGCATAGTGCTTTACCATTTGACATGTACGCTGTCCAATATTATGGTTTCAACTGCCTTATATGAAGTTTTACGGGGCAGACAGGTGGTAGGAATGGACATCTGATTGGTTACCTTAGTGCCAATGCAGAATATAATTCCATACATGGTTCAGCATGCACTTAGTTTCATGTAAAATGTTATTGAAAAGTATTCTATAGACACCTAAGTTGCCATTAGATCACTTTTTTTCCCTTTTGTAACAGCTCCTCTTTTAATTGACTCTTTCTTGAGGTCCACAACCTTAGTCAGCCATGCTAAAAGCAGTGTGCACTGAACCAAAGGGTGTGAGTATGGATGCACTGCCATCTTGTGGCAAGTTGACAACAGAACATGGTCCATTGGACAAGACTTGCCAAATTTGAAGGATACATAGACCATGTCCAATGCAAGAATGTTATGTAATATCAGGGACCTTGACCTATTTTTTTGAGGTCACCATGCCTGTAAAGTGGAAAGAGGTGATTTTGTAATGGCAGGGTGTAGCTTGGACATCAATGGCAAAGAAAATTGAGCCTCCAGATCAAAATTGCACTGGATTACATTGTACATAAAACTGTACTTGGTGACCTACTTTTTGGTCACCATGACCCAGCAATTGTGGAATTTGGCGCTTGTCCAAATTTATTGCATTTCTTCAATGACTCCAAAAGTTATTACCCAATGTGAACAAACAGACCATGTATGGAAAAATGGATGTGGGGTGAATATTTTGAACAGTAACAATTTTTTAACCCAAGTTGAAGGTCAAAGCCAATGGCTACCTTGAATGGGGTCATCTGGTAAATGCTCTGTGTCCCACAATTTTTGAGTTAGGCCCATATAACATTTAGAAATTATAAAGTGTAAGAAAACCTTTGTTGATATCAATGTTGGTGGTCAAAATGTGAAAATTTTGTGACCAGTCCAGCATCCTTAATTCTTGATGGATCTTCATGTTTTTTAGTGGGATAGTAGAAGAGGTCAAAATCTCAGTTGGTTATGATACTAGTGGTACCACCTATAATTTGACGGAAATTATGAGTTAAAATGTCAGAAAAAAAGATGAAAAATACAAAATCCCATATCTTGGAAAAATAATTTAATTAGATAAGCCAAATTTATAGAATATACAGATCATATCCAATGCTACTATAGTATGTAAGACCAGTGACATTGACTTATTTTTGTTAGGTCACCAGACCCGTTAAGATAAAAGAGGAAATTTTGTAATGTGGTGGCAAAGAGAATTAAACCTCTAGATCAAAATTGCACTTCAGTACATTGTATAGTACACTCAACTTGGTGACCTATATCATTGGGCACCATGACCCAATGATTGTGTCACTTTGACCTATTTTAAGGTTATTAAGCACTTGAGAAAAGGACATTTAATTCAATATTTTTATAAAGAATAAGGGGAATGATGCCAAATGTACCACAAATGTGTATCATGCATGTGGAAGTTTGATATTGTATATTATGGCTAACCCCTTGATTAATTTTTCAAGTTTGTGGATTTAATACATTTCACAAAATAATTTTTTGGGATGGTGATCAGCAGAGCATTAGGCCCATGGGCCTCCTGTTTTTAATATTTAAAGGTGCATTTATATGACATGTATGTATAAGGCACTTATTTACAATATTTTCTTGGGAGTTCCTTACAATGTTGTGAGCCCATGCAATACTTCCTCTAAGCTCTCGCATTTTTTGTTGAACTCAATTTAATAACTACCCCAAAAAGATTTGCTTCACAGCAAGTCTGTGCTTTCAAAGGCAAATTGCTTCAAAGATGTGCCATAAAAAACATCTGCACTCTGACAAAATGAGCTGTCAGTAGGTGGCATCACCTGGTGGTAAAAAACCCCCACATATTTCCATTACAAACCATATAAACACTAAGTCCCCAGATGTTGAAAATTTTAATCCTCCCCCCCCCCCCCCCCCAAAGAATTATTGGAACATCATGACTATCAGTGTCAGATGATCAGCTTCACTGATATGGGAACATAAATATGTCTGTAGCTTTATGCACTCAGTTGAACATGTCTCTGTTTTCTGCAACTCTAGAAACTTTTTGTTTGTATAACCTTCATGGATCATTGTCACAAAACATTAATGACAAGCTCTCGGCGGAAGTCAAAATCTCACCCAAGAAGGCATGACATTAAGGTTTTTCATCACTGTTGTGTGACCACTGCTTTTGCCTCAATTAGGGACAAGTGCTGGGTTAAAGCTACATGAAGCTTAGAATTTTTACTTGTCGTAACCAAATATTTACTTGTCCCAGAAAGTAGGGCTTGCATTAATGTAATGCCACACATGCCTGGTCTATTATTAGTGGTTTCCATGGTTTTAACTCATTCCATACTATGGTCACAGGCATTGGTCAGTGGTTCTGGCACTGCCTGGCAAGTCATGCTGCAGCCGCCCTTGTGGCTGCTGCAGCATGACTTGCCAGGCAGTGCCAGAACCACTGACTTAAGACGATAGGCATGTTGGTACTTAAATGAAAGCTCTTTTCATGACGAATTTAAAGATGCAATGTCTTAAATCTAGGTAAACATACGAAAATATCAGGGATTGGTATGGAATGAGGTAAGCTTATTTGACCTCTGTATTTTTCTATCATACAATCAGCAGCAACAGTGTGACATCTTTGAAAAACAAAAAACAATCCAATCTCTCTACACTCCCTGGCCAATCCAGTCACTGTCTATGCCTAAACTATCCCTCATTAATCAACATTATCATGTTTGACAAAAAAAAAATTGAAAGTTCAAGGCTTCAACAGCCAAATAAGTTTATAAATGGGTCATCAGTGGCACACTATGAAGTATGTTATGCAGCCTTTAATTCCCAGACATTTTTTTTTTTGATGGCAGCTGCTTGCCTTACACCTTATAATAAAGACAACCCAATTGAATTTAAAGATTGTATGAATATGAAAAAATAGTAAATAAATAAATAATGCAACCCAAGTTCTTTCTTATAATAGCAAAACTTAGTGAACTAATATGAACTGGTATATGCACCAATACATGAAAAAAAGCAAAATTAAATTTCAACTTAGCCTGAGAAAAGGATTCCACATATAAGACCACCTAAGGGATTGAAAAATATGGTCTTAATAGGAGAGTGGTCTCAGTAGGAATATAATTTCATGAAGGATAAACAAAAATGGGACTGGAAATTAGTGGTCTTAATATAGAAATGAGCTAAAAATACCAGGCGAAGGTTGCAAGGGCTAGTGGAGATGGGTCCGACCGGTTTCATTTCGACTGAAACTCATCAGGGACTGAGGGGAAAATGATGTGACGTCTGTTTATATACCAGAGTACAACTTTTCCGTTGCTACGCAAAACACGGGCTTGTGATTACGTCACACGGAGCTCCGGACTTTGAGTGACAGTGGTTGTCAACGCAAAGTTGAATCCAAATGAAAATTTGAATTACAGTGGACTCAAAAGATTGAGGTTACTGTTGGTGCACTTCAGGGGTCATTGAGTGCATAAACAGGAATAGTTCGTGGAAAAACAAAGTTCCACTGAAGCCCTGCTGAAGGAGCTTCTGGCTGTGTGACTACACAGTAAACGGATAGTTGTGCATCTTCCCATAGGCAAATCCATTAAATGTGTCTACCTAGCAGAAAAACATAGGCAAATGAGCTCTGAAACAAAAATTTAGCATAAGACTGAGCAAGGGAGCTCATTTACCCATGATGTTGAGACCGAAGGTCTCTAGTGAGCGCAGTTGGTGCATCCAATGTCTCTCCCTGTCTAGTCGCCACTGTCTAGTGCGTTCTAGACGAGGGGGAGTATAGATGTATACTCATGGGTAAATGAGCTCCCTTGCTCAGTCTTAATATAGAAATGGTTTCTTTATGGAGGTGGTCTTAATTAGAGATTCTATTATGTATATTCATAACCTTTATGGATAGGGAACATCAAATAAACCTGACTGCCCAAAAGTTGAATGTTAAGTTAAGAGAGAAAAAGTTGAGATGATGACCTGATAGGAGAATAAGCTTCACTGAGTATGCTTGGCTTAGATGTTGATTAGCCTTTTTCTCTCAGAAACTCTGCCCTGATCACAAGAAACTGCCTACTAAGTTTTCTTGGAATAATTTGGCTATTTAACACTTGCAGTATGTCAAGCAAGTTACGTCTACAGTTCTCTTTAATAAACTAACTACTAGACTGAGTCAACAGCTTTCCTTTGCATACATTTGGAGAAGGCACCAAAACTGCCCTGAGGAAAGCTGTTTATCAAAACCACTGGCTCTCTCTGGAAAGTGCAAAATTCTGACTTGGCATGCTGGTATGTGTACTTGAATAAGCAGGCTTTGCAAGACAAAATTGAAGATGGAAGCTTTGTTATAATTCAGACAGATCTGAAAATTACCTCGTCAAGCACTCAACAGGCTAAAAACTGTCTCAAACATCCAAATACTGAACATTACACGAGCAGGGCTCAGTTTTTATGTAACATTTTTCAAATGATAAACTAACTTTTCTGTTTTATGCTTTCCCTCTTGATTTAAGAGAGACAACAGCCTTTCTTGGCACACTCTGGGTGCTAAATGACAAGGAAAGTTGTTGACCTGTCGCATTATATCCTATCTACAGTTCTCATTCAAATTATTTTTTACCACTGTTGAAATCAGTCACAAACATTGAAGCAGACGACAGTAGTTTGGTCTGCTTTAAGGGAAAAAGGATTCAATGTATTATGGTACAAAAATTGAAAAATAAATCGGACAATATTCTTCATACACATTTTTATATAATGTTTTTGCGTAATTCATACATCATGTTCATTTTTCAACTTTATAAAGAATATAAATATGCATACAAAAGTATTAAGTTAAAACCCCACTTGTCAAGTTGTCAGTAAGATTCATTAAAAGAAGAATCATAATCTTGAAGCTCTGTTGACGAGTCCAACTGTAGAGTCCCGTCTCCCATGCACTCTATAGATTCCTGGCTCTTGCTCACTCTAGAGGGTGCAGTCATAGACTGTTTTGTCCTATTTTTATTCATAGCAGTTCTGTGAATTACTATGGACTTGCCATGGCATGGCTCAATTTTAAAAAAGAGGGGCAGAGAGATGCGATAACTGCAGGTCATTAGGAGTATGACGATAGTGATGAGACTGACAAGAAGCATTATCACTGGTTGCCATGGTGATGGGATTTCAGCAAACATCAAACGGAAGCTTCGGCCAATTGTGGCACAAAATATTTCTATGGGTTGACTGATGCATCGACTGAAGGCAGATGACAGCACCTGAAAAACAACAGATTAATTTGACCCCATGTTGTCAAAATTATGATACAGTTTTATAGTCTATCTTCACATCAAACCATAAAGTTACAACTAAGCCATCCATTGGTAATAACTATACATTAGACCATTTTTACAAAGTCAAAATACATGTACAGTGCATCTGTACATGTACGCACAGAAGACTGATTAACCCTTTTCCCCTTGAATTAAGACTGAGTCAACAGCTTTACTTGGCATGGGTAATGTTATCTTGATAGGCCTCATCTACAATTCTCAGTCAAGTTGTTTTTCATTACTGTTTGAATAATTAGTTGAAAGCCGTGCAGCAGACAACATTTGACCACCAGCCGGTTCGGGCTGGCTTAAGGGGGAAAATGCAGGCAATGGTGACTAGAGTGCTGACTATCCTTGGATCAAGACAGAAGCAATGTATGAATATATACAAATTGTAAATAATATGTATGTATGTATGTATGTATGTATGTATGTATGTATGTATGTATGTATGTATGTATGTATGACTATATTGTATGTATGTATGCAGGCACAAGTACAGTACCAGATATAAATATCGGGGGGGGGGGGCACTCCCTCTCTTTCAGATGGGGGTGTGCAGCTCAAGTTTTTCAGAATGACCCTTCATTAGGGCTCCCATCCTACAAAATAATGGATCTTCATTAGGGCGCATCAATCACTTTCACAGCATGCGCCCTGTTCACTGGGCTGGAGCGTAAATCGTCTGGTCTTGATTAGGGCCCTTTGATTTTGTCGGTGACCTTGGTTAGGTGTCTTAGAAAAATTTATGGACCTTCGTTAGGGAAATCTTGGGAAAATTGATACCTTTGTTAGGGAAAGTACCGGCGAAAAGGCACCCTTCAGAGTGGCACATCCCCATTAGGCTCGGTATAGGGAGTAGTGCCCACCACCACCCACCCCCCCCCCCCCGATAAATACACATGGTTGATGCTATGGTTGTAATACAGCTGTTACCTCTGACATGTGTATTAGTTCATATACCAGGTATACAACACCACCCTACATGCAATCACAGACCAGACTCGTATTTTTTTGCAGAGGTGCTACATATATGGATGTGAAGCATACACAATTAGCTTCTTGTGTGCCTGCGTGTGTGCTTTTGAGGAGACTTCAGATTAACTTGTATCAAATTGAAGCAATCGAGGACTGCAGCAACCATGACCAAGACCCATCAATGTAGAATCTAAGAATATGGATGGCATGGCTGGTTCATGTATACCAGCTCTTGTGTCACATTTTGGAGGTAATTTAACTCTTTCAGTGCCAAATTTTGGACTGAGTCAACAGCTTTTCATGGCATGCATTTGGGGCATAGTGCCCAATGCATGCCAAGAAAAGCTGTTGACCTGCGATATTCTCTCTGGAACTATAGGCTTGAATGAAAGTTTTTTTTTTGTTTTGTTTTTTTTTTTTACGAGGAATGCAAATCTGGGATCCTAATGATAATTCAGACTAGTTTGACTAAAGTAGATTGATTTTAGTCATGATTGGCACTGAAAGAGTTAATTAATGCACCCAAAGTATACTAAAGAAAACTGTTAACTTGGAACTTGAATGAAATGTCTGTTTACCAGGAATTTTAACCTGGAGTGGAGTCATTATTACAATTATTGAAACAAGTGCAACTTTTCTTGTAATTAACACTCAATTACTTAATATACTTACAAGCATCGGGGAGACCTCCCAAAAAGGATCCACCAAAAGAGCCTGGTGATACTGCTCGCAAACATCACGTTGCCAACTTAATTGCCATAGCAACCAGTGCTTCACAGACTGTGACAGGGTCATTTTCTGTGGCATACACTGGTGAGGAAGGCCCTGCAGGGGAATCGGACACATCAAAGACTTTTAAAATATACAAAGCCTTACCTGCTCAACAGACCAATCTTGAAGTTTTCGTACCCCAGTTAAGATGATACGGTGCTTTGTTTGCTTTTGGAGGCAAGGCACATGTTATGCCAAGCTTTTGCTCAGAATTTGCAATCTGGTTGAATGTCCAAAATCGCTAATTTTGTCAAAATTTCATCACCTCAGGTTGTCCCCTTATTCATTTTGTGTTGTAGAAATAGTGAATTTTGGTGTGTCCGTATTCAAAATTGGTAGATCCCCCCCCCCCCCAAAATGTGGACACCTCTCTGGCTACCACTATGGGCAATACAGGTACTATGTGTAAAATCCCAAATCATGACATCAAGTACATGTACATTGTCCCGAAGAACAAGAATTGAAAATTGAATACTAGAACATATCTTAAAGTATGTCCAACCTGGGAAAGTGACTTCACTTTTGGGCCAAATATCACAGAAGCATACATCCCTGAAATAATAAGCCTATCACTTAATCGACGACAAGTTTTCCAGAATCTGCCTGCACTAAAGATGGAAATCAAAATTAAAAGTTGTTGTACAAACACAATAGTTTTCAGTGAAAAGGCGTTTTTTGTAAAATTCCAGATATTTCTCAAAAAATATTAAAGATAAGTGGTCAAAAAAAGTGCTACATATGTCTACTAAAATGTCCCCAAATCTCAAAATAAACAAGAGTATCCAAAATCAGATGGACACTGCTTTAAGCTGTTAAGTAATGCAACAAATTAAAGTAGTTGTTCAGGGTGTATAAATTGGCTTCCAGATGTTTTTTTGCTCTGCTCCTGGTGTGATCAATAGACACTGCATTAACAAGAAATAATCTTCCTTAGTCATGCAGACAACTTCTACTTGAACATGTTGCAGTTAAATTAGGCTGATTCTGAATCTGTCCGAATCTGTATCATGTATGCAATGAAATTCAATGAAACTATACATGTACTACAACTTTGCTGCTTTCCAGCACACAGAAATTTTTGTTTCTAATACTATTCCAAAACTATGTTACAGCTGGAACTCCATTTAGTGTTACATCAAAAAAAAAATAAGTCTCCCCTCCACCAAAAAGAGAAAAAAAATGACCTTACATTTCAGTAACTGATTAAAATGGTTTGCCTCCAACATGTCCAAAGCAGATCAATCTCTGTATTATCTCTACTATGTATGTCTTTAAGTGGAGGGGAGAAAACAAGAGATGGGTCAGATTAGCAGACAATACCTTGCTTTATCATGTTTAGGTCAACAGGCAAGTTGGCTTTCCCAAGTCACGCTGATGCCTAAGTGGACATGTATTAATGAAAAGAAATTTCGAATTTAATACATATACATACATACCTCATATAGAACTGACGCTCTCTTTGCCACTTCAGTCTGATACAGTCTGACAAACTCCCATGGGATACTCAGTGCAAGGGATAAACATACAATCCACAGGAACAACTGTCTGCTCCCCCACCACCAGTAGTTTGTTTTACTGTGAGCTAAACTAATGTCTCCTCTTTTCCGTCCCTTTTTAGGTATCTGACATTGCATACCAGATTTTTCAGATAATTTCCATTTTTTCTTCCATCCTGAATAGAGTAAATACAAATGTTTTGCAGAAAACATCACAAAAATTACCACAGCTGGCACCAAAATAAATCTATAAACATACTTCATGCACTCTGCAGGGCTTTTGCAATACTCTTGCAATGAGTGCAATATTTGTCCAAATTGTTCCAGTGTCTGGCCAAGCCACACATAAACATATTTGCAACATGACCACAGTTTGTGTTTGGTATATGATTTGCATGGCTCGGGGCTATGATTTCGAAAAGTCAGGTAATACCACAATGCTTCCAAGAAGGTTAATTCTGCATCCTCACGGGTGTCACATGTATCTGAAAAAAAAAGATGGATTACAATAACATTAACATGATTAATATTTAAATTTATTTATAAAAATGTAGTGAAGTGGGAACTGACATTATAAGATTAGGAATAATTCAAATATTGAATCTTAGGCTTTTTTAAGCAATAATAATTTAACAAATTTCCATCAAAAATCATGACGCCTTCAACGTGTTGAATGAATTTACAAGTCTCATCCAGACTACTTCAAAGACCAGCAACATGTAGATTGTGAATAGCATCTTTCTTCTATTCCATTATGTTACAGGTCTGACCAGGAAACACTTTCTTCTCTAATGGGGTGTCTTTGTTGATGTAACCCATATCATGAGCAATTAAAATGCAGTGTCCAGCTTATAGGCTAGCGGCAAATGCTTCAAAAGTGCCCTAAAAATAGGTGCAACCCCAACCAAAGGTATAACAAAACGCAACCTATATCAAAAAGTGCGTACATGTCTCCTCTTTACAGAAAAATAGGTTGTGGAGTCCAATAAGCGTTTTTTGGTATGTTTACACGCCCGTTTCTATGGCAACCTCTATTTTTTGTGGAAAATGACTACTTTTCATTAATTTTTTAATATCTGCCTTAATTTGGAAGATAGGCACTCCAAATTTCATCAGAAGGTAGCACTAACCTTACTCTTTCAACAGGCATGAAGCTTTTAAAAAATTATCTGAATAACATGATTATTATTATAATTATATGCAAAGTTTTGTCATCTATTTGGCAATATAAATACCTCTATTTGTTGATGTTGTTTGCTGCAGTAGCCAAATTACCAAAAATGGGGGTAAATGTTAAATGATGAAGGTAATATACTTCCAGGGATATACTGATACCAAATTTACTGGAGTATATGAAGTGGACACCATTACATGTATGCAAATTAGGCTTCAGATGTTGGGGTTTTTGAAGCCATTCTAGAGATGTATATCACACATTATGTGCTGTACCAATGCAAAAAGTTACATTTCCTTGAAAATTGCTTCAAAGCATATAGAACATAGAGTCCCAATCATCTTATCAACATTTTCTGTTCACAGCTTCACTGAAATTTTATGGGTCCGCCACGGGGGGGGGGGGGGGGCATTATGTTTATGGGTTGTCTGGTCTGGCTAGCTTGTGCAAAAGTGCATTCTCCAGAAGGCATTGTTGGAATTTGAGCAAATTTAGCATATATATTACCGAAAAAAAAATGAAGTGAAGACAATTTAGAAACCCCATCATTAAATTCATGCAAATGAGGTCATCTTCAAATTAGGATTTTATAATTTATGTGTTGTGTTGTAGAGGCACCAGAAAGCACAAATCTGGGCACATTTCTGTGATTGTCTCATTATCAGTGTTATTGAGAATGACTGTGCATATTGTCAAAATGTGTTGCATGATTGATAATATACGCATGGTGAACTGGATTATTTTCTAAAATGAAGCTTGGACCTGGCAAGAACACCCACGTTTTAATGTATTTGCAGGTTAGATAATTTTGTACCCTGAACCTCAAATCATGAACCTGGAACCGCTATTCAAGAAGCCACCCCCAGCCAAGCTAAATCCCAATACCTGTTCTATGTAGCAAAGCTCTCAACACAGGAAAAGGGACTGATTTCAAAACTACTTTGGACAAGCTACGATATACGCTTGCTTCCACCACAGACCGATCGGCTGCTCAACTACCGCCTACTGAGGATGCATTTGAGCAACATGTGAAAAGGGCACAATACCAATGTGCCATCTGGTGCCACAATGGCATTGATCAATTACATACAGCTCTTAAAGCACTATCATTTCGACACATAACAAAAATTTATTAATATTTGGGTCGCACTGATTCAGAACACACATTTCCGCAAAGTTTTTGTGAAATTGTGTACGATTACACAACAACTATTCGGAAACCAGATTCTAATAAGAAAAAATTAGATCAAATGTTTTGCAGGATTCCTTTCAAAGACAAAACTATTGATCCACTAAACATTCAGTCCCTTTTCAAATTGAAATTTGTTCGTAGCATGATTCCCAAGGAGTGCAAAATAAAAGACCCTCCCACCCTCCCCATCATTTCCTATAAATATGGCAACAATATTGGACAAAGTATCATGAATTACAAGCAATTTCTGGCTTCAATTACTCTTGAAGATATCGCAGCGAATCAAAATTGTGACGGTATGTCTAACAGTAAATATTCAGATTTTGTTGATGCATACCACAAACATGTATTTACAGGTAATTTGGATATCATACAAAATTCAAGTTTCAAAGAAATTATGAAAAAAGGTGCAAAATTTCGGATATGCCCCAAGTTGAATATTGACAGTATTTTTCAGGATACATGTGATGCACTTGATTCCTACTGTATGAAATGGGCAAAGAAAGAAAAATAGAATTTCAGAAATTTAAAGGACGGTTATCAAACTTGAAAAAACGATCTAGAAAAAGAATTTATTGTTACAAATCCCACATTAAAAATTTCAATACCGTTAATCTAAACCAACCTGAAATTTTAAAAGCAGTCAAAGAACTACAAGAAAGTTTTGTAGTCACTAACATAGATAAGGCAGAGAACAATCTTGGGATCATCTGCTAAAAATATTATCTGGATGTTTTGAAAAAAGAACTTGGTATAAACAATATTTCAGACATAAGAGGAAATGATGTATATAAATTACACAAACAATCCATTGATAATTTGATAGATACACAAAAAGATGAGATGAAAATTTTAATATCAAAATTTCTGAAGAGGACTCCTCTATTCCACTTTTGTTCTGGATACCCAAATTACATAAAAACCCTTTTAAATCTAGATTCATAGCCGGTGCTGCAAAATGTACAAGAAAACAATTATCAAAAGAAGGAACATTGTGTTTGACTGCAATTAGGAATCATTTTCGTAAATACTGTAATGCAATTTCTAGAAACAGTGAATTAAATTGTTTTTGGAGTATTAGCAATTCTTCCGAGTTTGTATCTAAAATCAAAGATGTAAAAGCAAAAAAAAAAAAAATCAAATGTTTTGATTTTTCTTCACTGCACACAAATCTACCCATAGATGAAGTCAAAAGTTCACTTTCAGAATTAATAAAATGTTTAACCATAATGGTAAACCACACATTAATATAAATTCATATACAAAGACAGCATCACACAACAAATATTCAAGAAGTAACACTGTTGAAACTTTGATAGATGCTATAAAATTTCTTTTGGATAATACTTTTGTTCAATGCGGACCATTGGTTTTTCAACAAATAAAAGGCATTGCAATGGGTAGCAACTGCTCCCCTTTACTGGCAGATTTGTATTTAACCTGGCTTGAATTTCAGTATATGGATAAACTGATGAAAAAGGACTTTCAAATGGCAACAAAATTATCCAACAACGCAAGACATATTGATGACATTGCTTGTGTAAATGTACAAAATTTCAGTAAAATTGCTAAAGATATTTACCCAAAAGATATCCCTTTGGAGGGTAACAATTCAGATGATTTCAGAGATGTGTTTTTGGACTTGGATATTCAGGTCCCTAATGACAGGTTTTGCATTAAAGTCTATCCCAAAATAGATGAGTTTAACTTTGAAGTAGTTAATTATCCTTTCCCAGACAGTATTATTTCGGATACTATTGGATATAATACGTTTTTTTTACACAGACTTTGAGATTTGGTCGAATTTGTTCTAAATTTGAAGACTTTGCATCAAGAACCAAATTTTTATTTACAATAAACTTGAGTCAGGAAGATTCAAAGATGTACTTTTGATCAAATATTTCTTCAAATTTTGCTGTAAATATCCGGAGATGGTTAGAAAGTTTGGCTTTAATAATTTTAGAGATTTTAGACTTGCCTCTTTTTCGACTTAATTTTATCTTTTGGCATCATTCTGTTTTAATGTTCACCTTTCAAACATTTTAGGCTAGCTTGATTTCTCTTAGGTTAAACCCCCAGGGGCTATCTGTAGCGAGTAGCGGCCTACGACAGTTACAAGCTTGCCTAATTGTAGTTGATATCTGGTTAATATTTTCATTGCATTCTCTTGACTGAAATACAAATGACTATCGGTAGCAAGCAGCGGCCTACCACAGTTACATGTTTGCTTTATTGTACTCAAAATCCTGTTAAGAAAAATTGTTTTGATAACATGGTTTTGGCATAAATGCTAATGACTTTCATTCTTTTCTGACATGCCTGAATGCACTTTTACTCAATCTTAAAAAAATACTCAAAAGTGACAGTATTTTTTCAAATATCACAAACCTGACACATTACGTTGATACATTGACTCAGGGTTGGCAATGAAATAGAGCTTAATTGTTTGAGGAGTAGGTGTCATCATGGAGTTTGTTTTACATCTCTGGTGCAGGATGTACAATGTTGCAGTCATTGTTAGGACTTCCCTTGGTTTATACAGGTAGTCTACCTGCAACTGTTTATTTTACAATCACTGGGACTGAATATAACGCCCCAGCTTGTTTCTACTTCAGTTAAACACTGGCGGATAGTTTAACTAGAATAAGCTGTCCAGCTAGCAAGGGTACATATTGGTTCAGGGGTAAGTCAAATTGTTCTTAACTAAACCTGTACTACTCAAATTTGGTAATTATAGTTTGTTTGCCAGGTATTCTTCTTTCATAATGAAGGTCTGCATGTATAAGCAAAACTTCACGTATTTAGCTAATTCATCATTTGCCACGTTTATATTTATTCATTATTATGTGGGTTGTCTTTGTTGAATATTTAGCTTAGACAAGGATCCGCTACTCAGAGAGACATGTACGGGTAAAAGGCTCCGAAACATGTTGAGTAGTTACTCGCCAAAGACCCTTTAATTTATTTCGGCTAATTCAGCCTATGTCAAAATTTTACAGAGGAACGTGTGCAATTTGGACAATAGTACTTCTATATGTATATAGGTTAGACAGGGACAGGTTAGCTTATGGAGAGTAAAGAGTTTGGACTGCGGAATAGGGTAATGACTACTAGGAAGTGGTTTGGGACAAAAAGACACCAATACAACAGTCACATTCCTGACCCTTATGTGGGATACCAATGGTAACGGCTGGGAAATGTCTAATGATGGTTACCTCAAGCCTTCGATGTATACCAATGAGCTAGCCCCATTGGAAGTCCGCAACCTGACTCATATGTATTGCACCGATATTGAGTGTACTGTCGCAAGAAAGTGCCATTGCCTCCAAACAGGACTTACATGTACAGAATTATGTGCATGCCTTGGACATGAGTGTGCAAATGATACTTTTGACACTGAAACAGACAGTGATGATGAGGAAGATGATGATTGAATCTTGGCGTAGAATCTCCAAACCGTGACCATTCTTGATCAGTTTTCTGTATTTAGTGTGTACATGTACTTATATTGTTTTTCTTTACTAAAAGGCATCTTGAATTATAGTTTGATGCCAGAGATACATTAGTTTTCTTGCAGGACTCCATGGGATGGTTCACTGTAAATTACGTGTAGGTGCTAATACATGGTACAAAGGACTATCTTGCTATATCAGTTGTATTGGCAATTGTTATCAGGGTTCCCTAAGCGAAGATGACATATGATAGCCATATTAGCTATTTAATTAATATGCATATGGTATACTCATATGAACATGATAAATAAAACTTGTATGAGTACTGTTCCTAATCATTTTCCCTTTTTTTGAATAAACGAAACTATATCTTAGTAAATATAGTATGTTATCCGTCGCACAATACTTAATTCCGCTGTAAATTTCATATATTTGCATAAATTAACATATGATAATTAGGCACTTTGAACACACTCTGTATTTTGTGACTATATTAGAGCAATTGAGCACATTTTGATGTTTATTTAGCCTTTCCACAAGCAGTATCACCAAAGTTATTATTTTTAAGGACAAATTTTAGTTGTCTCAGAAATGGCATAGGTTGTCATGGAAACGGGCAGAAATATATATAATAAAACGCTTTTCAGATTCCACAACCTATTTTTTCATGAAGAGGACATATATACCTATAAGAAAATATAGGTTGTAAATTGTTATACCACGGGTTGGGGTATGACCCCCGAAGGGCCCTCTATGCCGCAGGTCTATTAATTCTGGTCACAGTTTGCATCTTTATGTCATGTGTCTTGCACAAATTTGCATATTTATTTGATGCATAAAAATTAACTTGTGACCTCCAAACTTAGAGGGGACAAACAGACCCCCTGGAAATCCTAGAAGACAACCCTGATCATGTTGACTAAATAGATTTATCGGAACTTTTTATTACTGTGACCTCGTAGGACTATTGTAGCCCCCCCCCCATCAAATAACCTCAAAGAGTATGAAAGACCCTCAAAAAACAAAACAAAAACAAAAAAAACTTTCATTTTACCAATGTCCCACCCCCCCCCCCCCTTCTACAGTCATAAAAGGGACAAGGGTAACAGTCTATGCAAGACCCTCCAAATGTGTTAACCCAGAACACTGAAGGTACATGCATGACAGCACATGCAACAAACTTAAACAAAGACACAGATATTCAAAGAGTCAAGCTATTATTTTATTGGTTCACTGCTTGAACCCTTTGTAACGACAGTTAATTGTAGATATCGGTACTACATGTATTTTAAACATTCTTCCCTGTCCTGAAAGCACACCTAGTGATTCCAGCTCTTTACATCATACATGTTTACCTTGTACCTCATTGTACTAGCTAGGTGACAAAATACAGCAGGGCCTGTTTACACTGGCAAAATAAGACATATCTGCCTGCCGATATTCGGAATATAATATCAGGGAATTTAAGATTGCATACAAAATACTTCCCAATTATTTTTTGTTTAAGTTTCAAAGGGATGGCACCAGCATAAGAAATATTGTTTAAATAATGAAAACATCTTCAAATTTGAAGTACAACTAGAACAGGCTGATTTTTTGACAGAAAATCAAATGTCTCCACATGCGCCCTTACTATTGTCACCCTTATTTTCATAAATCGACATACTGATTCCAATGATCTACAGATATGGTGAAGGTACACTCTAGGTCACCCATCTATACTCCCAACCTAGTTCATATTATGGTACCTAATCATGCAGAATTTCTGCCTCCTAAGTCAAATCCTTGTGGAGTTATCATGTCTGCATGGATTTTCGATGAAATGCCCATGTGACCTTAAAAAATAGGCCAAGGTCAAACATCTGCAGTCCCAAGCAAGGTCTTACAAGTCTTTCATAGAAACATAATCACACAAAATTTCAATCTCTGTAAGTCAAATCTTTCACTAGTGTGCCTGCAATGATTTTGAAAAAGTGGCCATGTGACCTTGAAAAAGGTCAAAGTCACACATCTGCAATCCCAAGCAAGATCTTAAACAGGAACATCTTCACATAAAATTTCAACTTCCGAAGTCAAATCTTTCTTGAGTTATCGATTTTACATGACATGCCCATGTGACCTTGAAAGATAGGTCAAGGTCACCCATCTGCAATCCGAAGCAAGGTGTTATACAAATTTCATCTTCTCAAGTCAAATCTTTCTTGAGTTATCACATCCACGTTAATTTTTCAGGAAATGCCCACGCGACCTTCAAAAATAGGTCAAGGTCATACATCTGCAGTCATAAGCAAGGTCTTACATAGACACATAATCACACAAAATGTCAACCTCTTTAAGTCAAATCTTTCTCGAGTGCATCTGCAATGATTTTTAAAAAGTGGCCATGTGACCTTGAAAATAGGTCAAGGTCACCTATCTACAATCTCAACCTAGTTCATATTATGGTACATAATCATGCAAAATTTCAACCTTCTAAGTCAAATCCTTGCAGAGTTGTTGCGTCCACGTCCATTTTAGATGACATGCCCATGTGACCTTGAAAAATATGTCAAGGTAACCCATCTACAATCCCAAGCAAGGTTTTATGTAGGAACATCTTCACAAAAAATTTCAATTTCCCAAGTCAAATCTTTCTTGAGTTATCGCGTCCGCAAAGCACACAACAATGTGTTGAAGAAGAAGAAGAAGAAGAAGAAAACAATATGCCCCCCCCCCCCATTGCACAGGGAGACATAATGAATGAACTTGATTTTCAGCAGGTACATGTGCAAAACTACTTGGGAGCATAAACAAACCTGCAGATGACTGGGTTCTGCTCATTAAAAAAATTAATGGTGCCATGGCAGTAAATCACTAGTTACCATATTCATGAAATACATGTACAGTAGACACTTAAAAAGAAGTCATTACTTCACAGGAGCGGCTGTCCTTAAAATGTCACATTAAGTATCTGTTTTCGCAGGCATTTTGTAGCCATACAGTATGTAAATTACCAATGGGGGCTTGGGTCACATTACGTGAATCTGAAACAAATTTAGTTCAAGGAATGTAGTATAACAATGAGATCACCGTATGAATTGTTGTAAATTGAGCACAATCAGAGCAGAAACATGTAAACCTGAGGGTCTATCATAACTCCAGCATACCAATCTGCAGCAACTGTACCATGACACTGGACTTCAGAAGTGCTGTCACTGTACTGTGATTTGAGGATATCATGATGGTTTCAGTCCCTTATTAATCATGTTAATAGTAGTGACCCTTCACCAGGGGTTACAAGGCAAACCCAGGGTAAAGTTGCAGACTTTGATGTGCTGCCTTGTGTGAGCACATGCCAATTAATCAGATAACACTGGCTACTCCTAGCAGCACGCTGACTGGAGGTCTTGTTCTTGTCTCCAAGAGAAAGTAGTTTTTCTTTCTTGTCAGGGTTGTAGATGCATCTGAACATATCTATCAAATCATTTTCAGGAATATTTACTGGCACTGAACAGGATTAATAAGTCCTGTGGGAATAACCACCACACCTCAAGATGACATCCTCTGGTTCTTAGTTTCTAGTATGTTGTTTACAGCACGTGTTGTTGTCATCATGCTACCATGACAATACAGACCCATCCTTCAGTGATATGCCTTGCTAAGCTACAAGAATAGAAAGAATCATAAAGATCCTACTGCCATTGACTATCCATGTGCAACATATGAAATGAAGCGTTGTGTGTGCTTGACACATTACTATGTTTGTCAAGCTAAAGCCTGCAGGGTTGCTAGTCATCCTCTTTTTCCCCTCGCTCAGGTCCTGGCCTGCATGTATCTTGTTCAGCAGCACATCACTGCTCCAGCTCTGGCTATGCATCCACTTGCCCCCCCCCCCCCACTCCCCCCACCCCCACAATAAAATTTCCAAACCTTGCAGTGCCACCAGACATCAGCACAAGCTACTGGGTTAAAGCAGTACTGTGTTTTGTCCCCTGTATTGTTCTCTTTATACATGTATGTATGGGAGTTGGGTGAGCAGTTGCTGGGAAATAAGAGGATGCCATTACCAGGTTTGTTTTTTGCAGATCCATTACATAGAAAGTTAAGTTTTACAAAAATGAACATTAGCTGATCCCACCAGCTATCTTCACACAGTTCTTGACATTGTTCTTACAGGTAACATGAAGGATGAATTACAAAATTTATGCAAAATAGCAGGGGGCTATGGGGAGAAATGAAGGCTGGAATACAGTGAGAAAAAAATAAGAGAAAGGTCATGATTCTGGGTCAGAAGCAGAGGACAGAATTGGATGCTTGGAAAGATTGATGTTCCAGAAGGTCATTAAAATGGGAGAAGTAGATGATTATGAATACCTGGGTGTTAGCATTGAAGCTACAGGTCAAGGGATGTTTCGATACCATGTTGTTATAAAATCAGAACAGGCAAAGTGGGTGCTTGACATGTACAAATTAGCAACGAGGTATGGCCTGAAAGGGCCACTTGAGGTTGGCACTCCACGGAAGACATTTGCATGACTTGTTGGTAAGGTTGTGGCAGAAAAGCACAAGGAGAAGTGCAAAACAGGGGTTGAAGAGGAGAACACATTGAAAGCTTACCAAGCACTACAGAAGCCAGCCAGGCCTGAACTTAGGGATGGAAGTAATTAAGGATTCAAGATTATTGTTCCAAGGGAGAGCAGGGTTAACTAGAAAAGAAGATTTGTTTCACAGCAAATCTGTCTGGGTGCCTTCAAAATGAGAACAGTTTCAAATGATACACTTTGCCATTGTGCAACATAATCTAAATTTTTGTGTATTAGCCTAATTTTTATAAATTAAAATGCTCAGCTTTGGTTTTAGTTCAAGGGATGTGGCCATGTCCCAAACTTATACAGTGATGTTTGAATGAAACTACTATCTATAATAGTTTTGAAGCTATTCAACATATTAATTTTGTGTTATTGCCTAATTTGCATGAATTATAAGCCTAGAAGAACTTTGGTTTATTGTTCATTGGATGGGGCTATGCCACAAACCCATTAATTGAAGTAGGAACGGCACCTCTATAATAGTTCTGAAGCTATTAAAGATTTACATTTTGCATATTCACCTAATTTGCATAAAATTAAATTAAAATCCTACAGCTTTGGTTCATGGTTAATTGGATGTGGCTTTGCCACAAACCTACAAATTGAAGTTGGAATGGCATCTCTATGTACAATAGTTTTGGAGATATTAAACTTTTCGATTTTTCAATGCCCCTTACTAGCATAATTTGGAATTCTACAACTGTACTGTCCATTACAGTGGCAAGTGTCACAAAGCTATATATGCACATTGAAATTCTGAGTCCATCTACAATAGTTTGGAAGATATGGCACTTTTAACATTGTTGTTGCCTCTAAAAATTTGCATAATTTTAAACATCATGACCGTTCCAAATGAGATGCACAATTTCACTGGTTATGTCAGTCACCATGACAAGTTTGGTGGTTTTTGGAAAAACGGTGTCTGAAAAAAAACAACTCTGGATCAACTTGGTCATAAAGAAAGAAAGAAAGAAAGAAAGAAAGAAAGAAAGAAAGAAAGTGAGAGAGAGAGAGAGAGAGAGAGAGAAAGAAATTGGCCTTTTATTTCTTTGTTAATTTATCTGAGAGGAAAGACCACCTGTCCTATGTGACCACTTTTGTCTGGCATTCATTGATTAGGGGTGGTCTTAAATTGCAAGTACCACTGTACAGTGAAACCTCTCTACAGTAAGCACCCTTGCGACCAGAGAAAAGTGCTGAGAGGGTCAGCCCTTCTGGGATGAGTATATGTGCATGTACAGTGTACACGTATTATAATTTAGAGGGATGTGTATACTTGCAATACAAAACTGTCTTTTTTCCTTTATTACATTAACAAATTTTAACAGAAGCTGTCAAGAAACTAGTACATAAACATGTATCTGTGAACCAAGACAAAACTATACTGTCTCAGTATTGGCTATGAAGAACTGGCTTCATCTCACTGGTTACAATTAAACAAAGACAGGAAAGTGTCCACTAAGATGACACAAATATTTGCACTTCCCTGGTCTGACTGACTCAGCTGTGTATGTTGTCTATTTTTAACACAGGGTACACTTGGGCTTGTTCTACCTAGAAGTCCAGAGCAGTGAGTCCCCTTGGGACAGAGCTCAGGCAAAAACAGGCCAGCTAGGACACCAGTGGAAGCAAAAGCTTGCCTGGTATATATGGCAATTGTCACAAAGGTATATGCACATTGAAATTTTGAGTCCAATTATAATATGTGTACACTGTACATGCACATATACTCATCCATACTGCCCAGAAGGGCTGACCCTCTCAGGAGTGGGCACAAATCACTCGAGGAACAGGGGTCTAACAAGCTGCGAACTTATGCCATGTTTAAAACAGACTTTCATTTTGAACCCTACCTACACATAGTAAAAAATGGTAAACATAGGAGTGCCCTAACACAACTTCGCACAAGCAGCCATGGCTTGCTTATCGAAAGGGGAAGACACTGTAGACCAGTGATACCTGCAGACCAACGCCTATCTAAATTCTGTAACCATGGTAAAGTAGATGAAATTCATTTTATCTCTGAGTGTACTCTGTATACAGCCGAAAGAAATGATCTTTTCCAGTTTGTCCTCCAGAATTGTCCCAACTTTGGCAGTCTGAATGGGTCCCAAAAATTCCAATACCTCATGGCATCTGAAGATGAGATTATAAAGGAAACTGCTAAATTCTGCTTTCTGGCCTTTGAAAAGCGTAAAACACATAATGAGGGCCTTGCAAGTTCCACCACCTAAGCCCATGAGTGACAGAATGTATTAATTTTGTAGATACTTTGTACATAACATTGTTCATGACTCAAGAACTTACATTTTACTTTTTTTTTTTTTTTTTAGTTTAATAGGTGCTGTTTTTCTTTTTCTTTTTTGTTTTTGTTTTTCTTAATAGGTGCTAGTACCTTTATCTTTAGGTATGCTTATTGTGTGATGTCATTGTCATGTGTTGCATGTTGCTATTCATTGTATTTAATTTAATTCCACGAGTGGCCGCAAGAGGGCAGTACTTTGATGTAGCCCTCTGCCACTCCAACGGCTGTAGCCCCTTGAGGGCAGTGTATGCCAATAAAGTATTCTCTCTACGGCAGCATGGAATCAATCTTTTCCTGCATGAACAGAAAGAGATACTCTGTATTATCATGGAGCTACTATAGTAGCTCCATAGCATTATATTGAGAGCCTCATTACACAGTTGTTGGGAGTCCCCCCTACCCCCACCCCATCCCACACCACAATTTGCTACAAGACCCAAACCTTCCAAAGCGTACACTCAGTATGCATGGACAGAAAGCTGTGAGACAGGTTCAAGCTAATTAATTATAAATGCAAAATGGTTGCCTGGCACCATAGAGGTCAAGCAATAGGTCATACAGGAGGCAGTTGAAAGCCTGCATGTGGATTGGGGAGAAATTTGGTGAATTTAGCATGCATTAAAATTCCCCAAGTTTTGTTTGTGTGCTATTGGATTTGCCAGTTGTCTCAAACCTATATATATATGTAAGTTAGAACTTTGTGTCTATCTGCAATAGTTTGGAAGATATGGAGCTTTTAAAATTTTAAGTGCCCCTAATTTGCATAATATTAAACATCTTGACTATTCCAAGTCTGGTGCCTAATTTCACTAGTACATTGTAGGTGAGTCACCATGGCATGTTTGGTGGTTTTCGGAATAGTATGGTCCAAGAAAAACTCCGGACAAATCTGGTTGTAAAGAAGGAAGGAAGGAAGGAAGGAAGGAAGGAAGGAAGGAAGGAAGGAAGGAAGGAAGGAAGGAAGAGAAGAAGGAAGAAAGAAAGAAATTCTTGGAAAAACAAAATATCCGGGTTGGCACCCAGACATAATCTCGAAAAGTGGCATTAAAAATGGGCAGAGGGGAGTGATGAAAAGTGCCAGTTATGTAGGGTAGTATTGACTATAGTATGGGTACATGTACTGATGTAGACGAGACTATCTATGGATCATTCGCTTCTGTGGTGTTCAGAATAACAAAACTTCAGCGAGGAACTGTCTGAGGATTGCTTAGCCCCATTTCTGAGGCATCGCCATCAACGGTGTTGCTTTGATACGATGGTGCCCAAATCAAAACAACACCGTCGGTGCCTGAGAAATGGGGCTAAGGTAGTCATGGTAGTAAGGATTCTGCAGAGAGGTGTTGGGTCATAATTTCATTATCTTTGCCTTGTGTTGTGATTATGCGGGGATCAATTGAGTCTTACCTGTAACCCATATTAAAACTATACAGGTGATCGCAAAGAAACACAGAAAGAGGCATACGTGCCCCGTCCGCCGCCAGAAAACCATGCGTTGTTTGTCAACATTCAAGTTTTTCAAAGTTCCCGCCGCCATTTTTTTGCGCGGTACTATTTTGTTTTTAGAAGATTTACCATTTAATAAAATCGGACGCTAAGCAGACGAACTCTAGCATAAAATATTGTAGTTAATTATATTTTTAAATGAAAATCGTCAAAAATGTGTTTGTCTGCAAAACATTAGGACCGCACTGAAAACTGGGCCGAAGGTCGAGAAGACCCACGATTGACAAGTCTGAAGTGGAGGTAAACACGACCGGATTGAAAGATGCCTTTCTCGAGAACTGCACGTGAAAACTTCTGTGGAGTATTGCCAGACTAACCCTGCAGTGCAGAGAGAAATCCTACAGGTAACATGACAGAGCTCTGATTTATCCCAGTGATGGACTTGATGTGAGACTCCTTAAGTTCAACTTTTCAAGTGATGCACTTGTCTTGTCACACATGTGATAAACTGGCACTTCATACTTGAAAAGTGGCTAAGTGAAAGGTTCGAGGGTTTCTTTTTTTTTTTTGGCGTGCATAGTACTGTCAGTTGTCTAACCATGGACCTATTATCCGAAGGACTGAGCACCAGCGTCACTTTAAACGCCAGAGCTTTGTTACCGCCACAGCGGGTAGGCGGCAATAAAACTCGCAGGCATCAATTGTGTATTCGCGGCTGCTGGTCTCCCGAGCGTTAAACGGTGACCCGAAGGTGCACTTCGGTAGTCTCCTTAGTACTTCCGGTACTTCCGGTACTTCCGTTTCCTCTAATCAGCTGTTTTCGAATAAGGTTTCACGCCAGTAATTCAACCTGTGGAAACATAGACGAACAGAGCTATCACCTTCTAGTTCACTCAATGGATTACAAACATGTATGTTTTACACACCAAAATGTTCCCAAGAATTTTTTACATCAAATAAACACCAGAAAACATGGGCATGAATGGGACATTTTTCAGCAAATTGCCATGGCAACCAGCTCTGCATAGTACTACTTGCAGTATCATTGCGCGCACACAGTGTTGACTCCAGCTGAATCACTGTGTATACTGGTGCCAGTGTACATACCTTTGTGATATTCATGTCAGCTCAAAGTATACATTGTTTTCCACTATCAAGCCAAAATCTACCTTTCTGGTAGCAAACGTTTTTAATATACAGCCCCTTGCATCCCTAGGCCTGATATTTTATTGGCACTCTCCAATCATGTTACCTCAGCACAGGCATAATTACTCCCGTGGAACCTTAATTGTACAGAAAAAGTCAAAACCCTGTTGATTTTTCCCCCTGAACTGATGAAAACAGTATTTCTCAATATGAAACAACTAAAAATAACAGCAAGACAGATAAATTTTTGATGCTAGGGGTAAAAATTAGATGTTACAGCAGTGTGTTGATTAACATGAAAGGCAAAATTTGGAGGCCAGGTTGCTGGATCTAATAGCAAAACATTTTCCCATTCATGCCCATATGCAAATGTGTTCATAAAGTTGACAATGTTGTCTACTTCAATAAATATACCAGCTGCAGAAAGTTTGTAATCCATAACATGGTGAATTATCACTCTGTCTGGCCCCACCTCCCCCTGTTAGCCCCAGCCACATTGTGCTTGTGGGGTATTTCCTGCAGGCCTGGGGACATCAGCCTCTAGTCAGCACAGGGGGTGTGTCCTGCTTTAACATCCTGTTTCTATAGCATTTGAACAGTCGTGAATAAGTTGAGAAATAGTCTACAAGTGTGTCAGAGTGTCTAGAGCAGCAAATTTGAAGATGGGTTATGTCAAAAGGAAAGGTTCCAAGAGGCGCAGTGCAACACTAAGTAAAAGTGGTTACAAACACCTAAAGAAAGTTGGTCATGGGGGAAAGAGGCCACACAACACAGCCAATGGTGACAGGCAGACTTCTGTTGGACCCACTGTTGTTCATGGTTTCCAACAAACCAGGCCAACAAGATACCACAGAGCACCAAAGATGTTACAGGCCCGTACAGCTTCAACAAGATGCCTCTCGCCACTGCAGCCAAGGGACCGAGATGCTGACATCATTCCAGGTGACTGGGGTAACAGATTAGTAGACATTGGCAGTCTGGCTAACCTATTGACAGAGTGTGTGAATGAGCACAATTCAAGCCATGCAGCCTGCATTAAAATTTGCAATGTTGTGGACTTCGGTCTTGGTCCAACAGTGACAGTGTGTTGTACCAAGTGCAAATTTAGACGGACACACAGGTTGTACAAAGTGTGCAAGATGCCAGGACCTGGACGGGCCCCAGCATCAGTTAATCTGCAGTTGGGAACCTTCTTGATGAAAAGTCCCATTAGCATTGAGGACACCAGGCTTATGTTTGCAGCCCTGGACTGTCATGCTCCAAATGCAAAGACGCTGCAGGCTTTGGTGGACAAGTGCTCTGTGAACTACACAAAACTGAACACAGAGCAAATGGATGAAAACCAGAGGCTGCTGATGGATGCGCGAGGCAGCGAGCTTCAAGTAATGACAGACACAGTGTACAATAATCCGCCGAAAGGCAGAAGTATGTACCAGGCTGGAACTCAGTCACATACACCCATGATTGACGCTGAAACTGGCCTGGTGCTTGCACAGCAATCCCTTCATAAAATCCCTACTAACCATCGCAAAACAAAAATTCGAACACCATTTTGCTCGTCTTTGCGGAAGGGGAACGGCAAGGCCGCTTGCGCATTCGAATGCTCAGTACGAAAGGCCCCAAATATCATTGCGCATCCAAGCGTTTAAGTTCCGGTCAAATGACGCCACGGGTTGCCAAGCTGAATGTGCCTGCCCAAGTGTGACTGCCACCCGCTCAGGCGGTACCAGAGCCGCGGAACAAAGGGCCCCGCTTATCGCTTATCGCGTTGCGGCAATCAGCGTAAAACAAAGGCGGATCAAAGACACTGTTTATTCGTATAAGTGAGCTTAATTGGTTTTGCGCTACTGAAATACGCCGTGCTCAGTCCTTCCGATAATAGGTCCATGGTCTAACTGAGCCATGGTATGCACCAACTCCACTTGAATATTAAGTGACACTTACCTCCATGGTAAGTGATACTTACTCAGTTAGTGTACTGCACCAAGCACACTTAATTTCAGGAGACACTTAAAAATAAGGTAAGTGTAAGTCTGGTCAAGGGTAGAATGAAGCAGCAACTTACATTTCTAAGATAGCCTGTAATTTTCAAGTGACCTTCCATTTGATGAGTTAGCAATATGGAGGACACTGTGGACTACCTTGACCGTCTGTGGCAACTTCAAATTTTTTTATAAAATTGTCCAGGGAATACCGTTTATCGAGAGACAGGACAAATCCATTTGAATGCCTCAGAGATGGAGAATTCCGTAAATGGTATAGGATGACCAAATAATCAGCATATGAACTTCTTCAGCAAGTGGCTGCTGATCTAGAGTATGGGCATGATCGGAGTGAAGCCATACCTCCACCATTGCAACTAACCATCGCACTGAGGTTTTATGCCACAGGAACATACCAAAATGGGGTAGGAGACCTTGGTGGAGTCCATCAGTCTACCGTTGGAAGAATTGTTCACATGGTCTCCCGCATATTGGCAGGTCTGCGACCTAACTATATTTAGTTCCCGTCAATGGAAGATAGGAACTATGTATACTGGGGTGCCCAATTGTCGGACGGCTAACTGCTATACGTAGGATGCGTTCATCGGAAAGCTATAAATCGTATTCACTGATTTTGTTTGGCTGTGTTGCTGGAAAGACCAGACACTGAAGTTTGTTTCGTCATGTCTCTCGCCAAACCACACTCTTCTGATTGTGAACGCCCAGTCGTTTTACAACATATGATCGAGAAAATCTGGCCATGAATAGAAAAATAGGTGTGCCCAAATGTCGGACATGGGAAGGTATTTGGCTACGATTAATTTCCATTCACATTCTGGTTGCAAACCCCACTTCAGGCTTTGAGATGAAGACCTCGTTGATTTGATATGCAGACTAAATTCAAAATTTTATTTTTCAAAAGTTGTAACATTGGTGTTAAAAGACACTTGGCTACAAAGATGCACTTTTTTGGCAAAAAAATCAAATTTTTGTCTAAAAATAATGCAAAAGACAAAAATTACCAAATTGTTTGCAATTCTACAATCATTCATTCGGTGCTAATTTAACTCATGAATTTGTGAGACATTTCATCAACGACAGGCTAAATTATCGCGAATGTCCGACAATTGGGCACCCAAGTATACATGAAAAATTTGACGAAAAAGGAAGATTCCCTGGGTTAATCGGTGCAATCGATTGCACCCATATCCGAATTAAAGCACCACCTGGGGTTAATGCAAAGCTGTTCAGGAACAGAAAGGGAATTTTTTCCATCAACGTTCAGGCGATATGTGATGCTGATATGTTGTTCACCAATATAGTTTGTCGCTGGCCAGGTTCAGTACATGACAGTCGAATTTTTGACAACAGCTTTATATGTGAGCGTTTCGAGAATGGTGGAATTCAAGGATGCCTCCTTGGAGATGCAGGATATCGCTGCCATCCCTACTTGATGACGCCCCTTCAGCATCCTAATACAGCAGCACAGCGGCACTACAACTATGCCCAATCAAAGACACGCTTTGTCATCAAACAAACCTTTGGTGCATGGGAAAAAAAAGTTCCCCAGTCTTAAAAATGAACTACAAATCATGATGGAGCGCTCCTTGATCATTATTGTTGCCACTGCAGTTTTACACAATTTTCTTAGAAAAAGGAATGAGGTAGATGACTCTGACAATGAGGAGGATGCAGGCGCAGGTGATTTGGTCTGGGACCATGGCTTCTCCCCGCTGTGTTATATTATCAGTTTCATCTGAAGACTCGAGTTGCCCTCCTCCTGTGACCTTTACGCTCTTGCGTTTTTCTTTGGCCACATCTTTTTTCGCTTTTGTTTTCAGGTTCTCCCAAAACTTTTTTCAACTATTTGGCATTGCTTTGGTATGTATTGGGTTGAGAACAGAGTTTTTTACAACCTCCAATCATGCTTTAGTCTCCTTTGTGTTTGCCTGGGTGTCAGACCTTTCGTCCTCCACAATATGTTTGACGTAATCAAAGATGTCCAGCAATATTTCCTTTTCTGTCACTGTAAAGTTTGGTGATTTCTTTTTCGCAGCCGTTTTACCAGTTTGGATTCCAATTGCGGACTGGTTTCATTTACAGTCCAAGATACAGGGCTATGTAACGACCAAGTTTCAGGTTGTGAGAAACATTCAGACAAAGCTGTGTTCACGATAAGGTTCACTTACTTGAGTGATGCCTATTTTCAGTAAGTGCATTTGGTGCAGTCCACTCACAATTAAGTGTAACTTACAGGTAAGTGTCACTTACTGGGATTTAAGGCTCACTTACCCAAGGGTCACTTAATCTCAAATTTAAGTGAGGTTGGTGCATACCAGCCTTTGAGTCACTCAGAAGAAGGCACATCTGTTCAGGCCCAATTCTTTTATTTGTCTGCCCAGGTACCTTGCCTTGAGTCACCAAAGACAATACCCCTGTGAGGCTGTGTGGGTGCTGCTGCTCCGGTTATAACAACAACCCCATGGTGGTGATGCAGTCTACAGTCACAGGGGTATGCATGGGTGGTTCCGCATATTCACTACAACTGTAACCGGCAGTAGTACGGTACATTGGACTTGGTCAATTTGGTTGCTGATCTGTCATCTTCAGGACATATCGTCAAAAGTAACTTCGGCAAAAGCCATTTTCAGCATATGGTCATATCTTCTAATGCCCAGATAGTCGAATGGATACATCGGCCAGTGACAGTTTGCCGGATAGACAAAAAGTCGAAAAGACATTTTGCCAAATGGACATTTAGTCAAATGGACACTTGGTTGAATTTTGGTCGAAGTTTCGTTGAAAACCTAACACTAGTTAGGATATAGTATGTTGGTGACTTTGCTCGTTCTGTAATGATATTGAAATGACAAAATACGGAACGATTCGACCTTTTCACATGTTTCTCTAGGTTGTAACGAAATCCAAGTTATGCCAAATTTGGCTTGTTTGTGGAAAAGCTATAGTGAATCAACCCACTACCCACAATGCCTGAGGCACAACCGTCACCGCCTTCTGCCATGTTCAATCTGACGTAGAAAATCGTGGGTTCGTACAACTAGTGAAATTCACGATTGATCTAATTTGTTCAGCAAATGTATTCAAAATACAAGTCATTAAGACAAATAAAGACAAAACGGGTGAATCATGTTTGATTACTCATAGTTTGGACAAATTGTCGAAAGACAACCGGCAACAATCATTTCCAGAACTGTTGGTGACACGCTGATTCATACATGTTTATTCAACCATGTGGGCTTTCGATGGACTGTTGTCTCAACCACATTAACATTTGACCAAGTGTACATTTGACAAAATGGGCATTCGACTGTGTACTTTTGACAATATGAGCATTCGACTAAGGGACCATTTAACGAGACAGGATTCGACAATCTGTCTGAAAGTAGATCTCTCATATCCATTATTAAGGGATCTTGCTTTCTTTTTCAAAATTTGCAGGGATGGAGCCTCGGCTCTCGTGATAGTTTTTGAAAAACCTGTTGGAGAAAACAAAATTACTAAAATCTCTTCAAGTGTGCCTCTGAGGACTTGACTGTGATGGGAATCCAATATCTTGGACACCACTGTTTAGAGGGATGCAGTCACTTTGTGTCAAGTTGTCCCCAACCAGTTTGATTTGATTTGATTTGATTTCGGTTCATACTAAAAATACATAAATCAATATACATTTATAAAAGAATATGAACCAAGGATCACACCAAAAGTCAGAAGACTTACTTTCATGGCGGTTCTTTAGTTAAAACAATATATAGTAAAAACTTAGCAAAATAGAAATTATAAAATACAATATCAGGTCTGTAAATAAAATCACTATTCACTACTGAAGAGAAAAAATAACTTTGTAAAGATTAGAGTATTGAATCCTGCTACTGTCCAGACCCTGCTGTGCATCCAGGATAGAGTGGAGTATTGTGTCAGACTGCCACAATAAACTGTACTGCTGCACTTGGCTCTGAATATTGTGAAATACATGGGCCTGGGATACATTGAAGTACAGTGTTGTAGTCCATATGTGTAGCCTAAGCAGTTCAAACTTGGAAAAAAAATACTCGTTTTTCATTTATTTAATTTTTGTGTTGAAAGATGATTGGTTTTCAGAACTTTTTGTATTATACTAATAGGGATTGCAGTCAATGGTATCGTGTCAGTAACTGCAGAGTAATGTAGTCAGTTAGTTATTACGAAGTCCAGCTACCACAAATTCATAGGAGAAGACCTATTCTTCCAAAAAATGACAACAAAGTTGCTTAAACTGCAGTTTGTTATTTTTGCTCAATAAAGATCATGGGAATCCAGAAACACAATTGAAGTAATTATTAAGGAAATGACTGCATTGTGTATACATGCACAAAAAAGATTCATGTCAGTGTTTTCCCCAAAGCAATATAGCCATAGAATTCTAGTGCTTCTACACAAACATAGTAAAATTCAGTGTTTAAATGTGATGTTACTGTTATGTAATGGAAACTTTCATGACTTTAGTGTACAGTTTGTGCAATTTTTTAGCAACCCCCACCCCAACCCCTTTTGAAATTTTCTTGGGTAAATTCTGCATGTACAGTAATTATGCAGTTTAACTATACATACGAATATTTTCTTTCCATAGACTTCAACAAACAGAGTTCCCGTGGATGGGAGCAGGATGATCATGCATTCTGTATAGGGCTGGTTGACCTGCAGCAAACTATACCAACAACATCAAGGAATCAGCAAACTCTGACACCGAGTGAAATCATTCCTTGCGCCTCCATCATTAGGAGGCCAAGTAGGTCAGGCGAATGGTCAATGTGATTCCTTGAATCACAGGAAGATAAAACTGCTTGAACTTGTAATCAAGGCTTTAGTACATGTTCAACCTACAAGATGGTGGGGCGTCTGCAGAACAGTTTAGTGGAGGTGATGGTGGTGGTTGGCATGGACCAAGATACAGGACTGCGGCCTGCATTTCCCCAGGTAATCTACCAGCTTTTTTTATTCACACAGTGTATGGTACAGGGAATTCTCAGGCGCAATTACATGTAAATTGAAAAGGCTTTTTTTTTTTTAATTGCTTTGGTGGAAAAATGACATGAGCTTTTTTGTGCATGTACTTCCCTAACAATTACTTCAATAGTGTTTTTGGGATCACCCATCCAGGTCTCCTATGGAAAAAACACACACACACATACTTAAACCTACAGGTCTTTTTTCTTCTTCTTCTTTTTTTTTTTTACATAGGGGTAGCATAAATTTCCCCTATAATCTGATCATAAGAGAAAATTAGTTAGCATGACATTCTGTTTACTCATCATTGTGATAAACTCCTCGTACATGTATGTATTGTCTAATTAATAGATTGTTTCGTTTTTGATTTTATTGAGCAGTAATGAAATTAGGCCGTGATGCCACCATGTGCTTGTAGAAGAAACCACTTTTACTGTGCACATGATACATTGAACTGCTGAAGAGGGTAGCATGTCTTGAAATTTCCTGCACGCAAGGCACAAAATATAGTTTTTCTACATTTGTGTTGATTGTAAATTTACATGTATGGATCACTTGCTGCTGTACCTGGGACAAAAGTGGTGAAGACACTGAAAATAAAGGCTTTAAATCTTTTGAGATCCCATGCTTATTTCTGTCCTTGAATGAAATGCACACGCACCAACAGCAGAGGACAAAGGACAAATGTTATGTCTACGATATTGGGTCAGATATTTGTACTTGCAGAGTGTTATTTGGGGCATTGAGGTACATACAAATTAGAGTCATTAGGCCTGACCATTTAGCAAAATAAAATCATATTGCATATATAGCAAACAGGTAAATTGAGAAAACATGTACACAACCATTATGAATTTGAGTTTTTAACCATACAGTATAATAAAACATGTTGCACATATATAGCAAAGGGGTAACGTTAATGAAAACACGTACACACAATATGAACAAATGTACAATAAAACACAAATTAAAATAAAACTCTGTTGAGGAATAACCCTGTATTGTGCTTAAAAGTTTGGCAGTGTGGTGTATGGTGTCAGGTTTGTTGTAATCGGCGTACATACAGTGAGAAGCAACAGGCCTATCAAATCCTCCTGGCATGCTCCGCTCCACAAGGACCTCCGACCAGCATGGTGTCCAGTAGAGAATACGAAACCAGTTGGCGAAAACCCCAATTCTCTCAATGTGGTCAACTGCTGTTCCAGTCACTGTGGAACCCATAACAGTTTGCCTATCACAGGGATCAGAATTGGTTGCCATTTGGCAACTTTCAGCCAAAATTGCTTTCCTTCAACAAAATAAAATGTTCTTAGTTTGGTCTAACTGCTGCAAAACTGTTATAATCTTTGGCATAGGGCATATCAGGTTGCCAGTTTGTTCTTGGGGCAGCCAAAATGCACTTTAAGCATTCTCATCCCTGCTATCAGCAAGGAAGAGATTTAAGTCATGGACTGGCAACGTTAACTGTATGTTAAAAATTATCATGAACAAAAATTGAGTATCACATTGTATGATTTTGCTGACACATATATATGTTTAAAGCACTAGTAAAAGAGGGCAGCAGGGAAAAAAATTACTGAGACATCAATGAGACGTTTATAGTGGAACTTCGAGTGGTTTCTATGGAACGTCTGTGACAAGCTTTACAATCAATACATTCCAAGCCATAGGTGAGAGACTGCACTCCTATGGTGTTCCATAATAGCTTTGACAGCATACACCAAGCAGACCAATTTTTTTTAATTATTATTATTTTTAATTACATTATGTAACTTTTTGTCATTATGATATATACCAGACCAGTTCTTCAACAAAATTAGATTTATGTGTAATCATACAAAGGTACTTCTTTACGTTGAAAGAAAAGCGCCATTTGTCAGAGTAATGATAACATAAATCAAATAAACTTGAATTTGTGGAACCATGGAGGTTAAGATTTTGATCTCATCTGCATAGGCAAAACAGTTCTATGTAAACTTGTGCCAATCTTTAACCCACATTCTGACCCCCTTAATTGTAACTAGTGACAAATCGTGCAGGAAATACAATGTATAAAATAGTTTTGGTGAGAGGGCTGCCTTGACAGGTCCCAATCTGAACAGGAAAAACCTTGCTTACTTCTTCATTCCATTTTATTATTGAAACTTTCATACTTCGAGACCAAGACACAACTTAAAGCCATTTGTCCCTGGCCACAGGTCATAGAAAAATCTGTCATACCAAATACTGTCAAAGCATTTAAACGTGTCAAACTGGATAACCTGAGCTATTGAAGTAACAAACGACGTCATTTTTAACCAGAAGCTGGTTCTAGGCAAAGCATGATAAATTTGGAATGAAAGGAGCTTAGAGTTATGTGTCAATAGTTATTTGTATCAAGGTAAGGTTTCTTCAAAATGAGTACTGTTTCCCTACTGAAGCACCTCGGATACGTTTATATGATTTAATATAAAGGTGTATGAAATGGAGCTTGGTGAATTTGAAGTATCAGTGAATTTCTGTATCGCAGGTGGTCTGTTGTGAGTCTATCACATCCATATGTGTGTGTGTGTGTGTGTGTGATATCTTTGTGATCATTATGATCATGTTTTGGTGCCTAAAGTTGCTTACACCCTTTCCTTCCTTGTATTAACAGTATTATAATAAGGGTGCTAGATTCATGTTCCTTGTAAAAAGACCTTTCATTCAAGTGCCAGCATGCCTAGATAGCTATGTAGGATATAATAGTCCAGGTCAACAGCTTTTCTCAGCATGCATAGCAGCCAAAGCATGATGAGCAAATCTGTTGACTCAATCCAAAATGTGGCACTTAAAGAATTAACCCTTTTGATCCCCTCATGCCACATAGCACAAGCTACACTGTTTTCATTTGAAGCAGTTGGGATCAAAGGGTTCAGGACTGAATTTGACAGCTGGACTGAATCCACAGCTTTCTTCATGGCAAGTTGGGGACTTAAAGCATCAGACCTGCCCCCAAGGAAAGCAGGTGACCTGTATGTTAGACATGCTTTAATCCATCAAGTAGGACTCGTGTACAATTCTCACTCAAGTTCTTTTTTTTTTTGTTTACTTTAAAGTTAATAAAAATATTGAAACAGATGACATTTGACCTCCAGCCAGTTTTGGTCTGTTAAAGAAGACACTTGTAGGGCCTGTATTTTTCCGTTTCAAAATGAGTGTTTTTCCGTTTTGGGAAACTACAAATTCCGTTTCATTTCCGTTTCACTAATTCTAGGGCACGATTTTAGCACTGGTCAATAAAAAAAGGAAAAACAGTTGATCTTATCGCCTCTGGAAAATGTTGATCCAACGACGAACGGCAAAGTGACTCCATATTGTTTACTATGTACGTTGACAGCCTCCACCTACAGACGGCGCTATTATCATTGTACCTCTGTTGCGCGTTATATCTATATGCCATGCAAATGAATGGATATGGTAGCAATGGGGTCTATAGCGCGCAGGTGTCCGGCCTGTCCTTAAATTTGCTCCACGTGGTATCGATAACGCCGCCGACTCGTCAAATTTGGATCCAAGTCCATGTGTTTTGCTTTATGCGATGACATATGTGGTGATTTTGAATTATTTGAGAGGCAAAATTCACAAATTCCGCATAATTTCCGTGGCATTTGCCGATTTCCGTTCCAAATCATAAATTCCGTTTGAGATCATAGATTCCGTGAATTCCGTCCGTTTTCCGCGATCGCGGAAAAGTACTGGCCCTACACTTGAGGATAATTTTTAAGCACAGTTTAGAAGTTAATTTTTATTTAGGAATTGTCATTGTTGACATTACACATAACAGTGTATACAAAAATCACATCATAGTCTGAACATATTGCTGTATTTCCTTGTTGGTGGATTCAGTTTACTGCTAAGTGCACTAATATCAAAAAATGAAGCATATAAATTAAAGTTTAGATTTGATATCTGGTACAGTGTTCACATAATTTATAGCCAACATACGGTGTCTCTAAAACAAGGGCCCGCTTGTATGTGTAACCTATTTAAAATGAAGTGAAACTTTATCAGTTCAAAATTTACGTGATATTATCAGAATATGTTGGCATACTCATTATAATAAACGCACACCAATAATAGCTGGAAACAGGCAAACTATGGGTGTGTTTAGTGTCCATGTAGTTATATAAACACAGACAAGATCACTGTAAACCAAAATTATATATTTTTGCCAGCAAATGCAGAAATGCCCAGAGATCTTAGTTGAAAAGATATCAGTGGTATGGATTAGACAAATGCGGTCTGACGCCCTCAAACTGTTTTATTATCATCTTGAATGACAACCACCATTTTCTATATCGAGGAGGGCTGTTGTAAATATGGATATATATGGTGTATACTAGCCTTAATCATAGGATCCCTATTTAGTGCTATAGATTGATCCATTTTGGGGGCCTCCCTGTTTGTGACTCAGAAAATGGTAAACTACTGGAAATACATGTGTATTATAAATTCGTTCCATTTATTATATATAAAATATTTTTTTGATGTCATAAGTCTATAGGTAAGAAATTGGGTCTCACCTTCTGCACATTTTATAAGCACTCTGGGTGGTTAAAGGAATAATATGGTATATAAATATGGCGACCACCATAAATTTTCTGAGCTGTTTATTCAGTGAACTGCTTTAACTCTTTCAATGCCAGCAGCAACTAAAGTTGAACTACTTAAAGACAAACTGCTGTCAATTATAATTAGGATGCTAGATTCATATTCCTTGTCATAAGACCTTTCATTCAAGTACCAGCATGCATATAGTTAACATGGAATATAAAAGTTCTGTAGTTCCAGATAGTATAATGGTCCAGGTCAACAGCTTTTCTTGGCACACTTTGGGTGCAATGCAAAGAAGGCTGTTGACTCAGTCCAAAACTTGGCACTGAAAGAGTGAAAGAAAAGTATGCATTGATTTCTTGTGCTTGGTCTCTGCACATGACAGTTGTATGTCTGTGGGTCGTCCATCATGTGCTTTGATACAGAGTGCCCCTGGACCACCTTTTACAGTGACACCCCAAGTGCACCAGAAATATGGCCTTGAAGCTCAGTGGCCTCGCTTTAGGGGGAGGGGGGGGGGGGGTTGTAATATAAATAACACTCTTGTTGCAAAGAGAAGTGGCCTTTGTGAGGCACAATGTCACATGTGCATACCGTCACCACCGGTTTTAAGCATTTACTTGTAATCTGGTGATTGAATTTATGATTAGGAATGGTCACAAGACAAGATAGAGATCACTCTTATCAATTTTAGTGTGGGAGGCATGACAAGCCTATATTGAGTCAAAATATGCTTGCGCAGTAAGAAGCTGATGTTAAGATGTGTTCTTATTGAACGAAAAGGAGGGGGAGGGGGCATGTTGGTACATGAATAATTTTGCTCCAGGACAGCATAAAAAACGTACACAAAGTTAACAAAAAATGGTCATCACCAAATGCGGAAAATTAAAAGAGGGTTTCCAGTATGTGGGTATATGGAAAGTAAAAAGGCCCCAGTGTGCCATTACAGAACTATCCTTTATCTCCCCCACCCCTACCAAAAAAAAAAAAAAAAGGAGATCATATGTGTACAAATAAATAATCTCAACAAAAAAAATATTACAAAGCTGAAATGGAAAACTGTGTGGGAGGGGAAAATATTAGGCAACATTCCTGGGTGATTGATTAGCCGAACAGAAAGTTGAGTGGAGATCTTTGCAGCAAACAGGTGGTTGAAGTAGCAATTTTGCACAGTGACCTGGCAGTTTATTTCCATTCAAAACACTCTGATATCATAGATAATTTCTCCCCCAGGTAGAATGTAACTTTAGGCTATTTCAGGTATTTTGTGTGTGGGATCAAGTCATGTATAGCATATAGGATTTAATCAGCTGCCCAAGTAGTATGGAGCAATATTGTTTAAGCACTTGAAAACTAAGGCAGTTATATGTTATAATGGGCTATGTGAGGGTGCAGTGGTATTCATTTAAGGGTAAATATTATGCGACTTATTGTGCAGATATCTTTTGGGAGTTTCATATATGCTCTTCCCACCCCTGTTTTGTAAACTTCAGACTGTTTCTGAAGCGTAACATGCCGATCAACATGATCTACTCATAAAGTGGATGTGAGAAATCAAATACATGAACATGAATGTGCATGTTGGGTACCTGACCATAAATTCAGGAAGCAGTAATTCTAATGGCAGTTTACTGTGTGATTACATGAACATAAAAGTCCCATGTCAGATAACAGTGAGCTTGAAGCATGCTGAATGTTTATATATATGTAAGCCAACTGTGATGATCAGGGTGATATCAGCATTCAGTGTTTTGCCGATTTGAAAAAGAAAAAAAATAGAAAAGAAGATTTGCTTCCAAGCAAATCTGCCTGTGTGCCTACAAAGGAAAGTTGTTGCCTTGTACATTCAAATTGAAATTAGACAGAAACGACGAAATTTCAGGGAAAAATGTTGCAAAATCAGGATTAAAACAAAAATGTTAAGTGTCAGCAAACAAAGAAGAGTTGGTCATGTACTGAGAAACTCTAGCTAATTCTAATACTGTACACTTTTATTGCAAGTTTGAATGGCACCTCCATGCACATTGGATGCTTGTACGGCACATGCCGACAGATTGAAGTTGGAACAGCACCTCTACCTATAATGGTTTTGAAGATATTGAAGATTTAACATTTAAAATGCCCCCAGATTTGCATGATTTTAGATGCACTCAACCATTTTTGTAATGATGTGACTTTTTACACTATGGATTTATAATCACACCAGGTTTTGAGAGAGAGAGAGAGAGAGAGAGAGAGTTTTAACAATTTTGAAAGTTGACACACAGTCTATCTCTGCATGTTCATAAAGTAAACCTGTTCACATGTCAGTACTGGTAATGCTTCCTCTCTGCTTGTGTAGCAAATGAATGTGCAAACTTTCAGAGTCAAATTCTTTCCCAGAATGTTCAGTTCTAACGATGCCGACACTTATTCACTCTCTGAAATCAAATCAATAGCTGTCCACAACAAACTGCGCACAATGTGTCTACAGTGTATGTACTAATAGCTCTTTCAGTGTGGACTGTGACCAAAGTCAAAATCTTTAAAAAGAACTTCTGTATTTTAGTTTATACCATATAAGTCAATGGAGATTGCAATGGAAACTCACATTTTTTTACTTCCTCTCCAGCATCCCCATCCCTAGACAGAGGTGGGTCTTATTATTGGTAATGTGAAGGTCAGCTGAGGACGGGCTGTTCACACAGCCCTCTTGTAGTGTGGAATATGGATGACTCTGGCCTAGTATTTGAAGGTCACTGTAGTCTTGTTAAGTTGAGAGAAATGATTTATTGATGGTAGGGCACAGGTTGGACATCAATGGAGCAGCGAGTCTTTCCTCCACAGTATTTTCCCTACATTATAAGCTCAAACAAAGGTGGCCGACCTTTCACCTTTTTACTACCTTTCTCCTTTTTCATTAAATAGTAGGTTCTTTTAGTAATATAAATGCAACATTTGGTCAATATCTGTCCTGGAACAAGGAATTCTATGTTGCCATCAGTTTCACCACCTTTCTGTTCTCCAAAACTGAAGAAAACCCTGCTCAGGATCAATATTTTACTTGCAACTTTTCATTCCCAATCGAACAATAAACACATTAGTTTACCCAAGCTGCCTTTATTTTCTTTCTAGTCTTGATATTATTATGAATAATTACAAGTCAGCAGGGCACCATGCCCATGGGCCTCTTGTTTTGAAAGACAAAATTTTACAATATTTATGGAATCAGACACTTACTGCTAATTTTGTAAGGGGAAAAACTTGTGGGGGGTCCCCCTCTTGTGAGGCCATTCCAAATGCACCTGAAATGTGGCCTCATAAGAGAGGTGACCTCTCGTGAGAGGGAAGTATAGTGCAAAGGTTACACTTGCTGCATAATGAAGTGGTCTCTGAAGAGGGTGTGGCCGCTCATCAGGGGGCCTTCAAAGAGGGGGAATACTATATACATCAGCATTACATATCTCAGAGGTAGGTCACAAACAGGGAAGGTTAAGTGAAGTAAAAAAAAAAAGAGGATAGTGTGCACATACACTGAAACATTGCTACAACAACGCTCAGATATCCCACATTTTACCTCAGTGATACAAGTTTGGAGTGGGTTAAAAGTAAATTCCTTTACTATTTCACAGATTTATCTGGCAAATTCAGAAATCTGACACATTTTTGAGAAAACAGATAATGTCATTAAAATGCAGTTTCACTGTAGTTTTAGTTTGAATTCCAATATCATTGATATCCATGTTTCACAACAAATGAACATATGTGTCAAATTTTACAAAATTGGGTTTTGGATTTAAAATCAGAAAATAAAGTATTTCTGCAACGATATGATATGTGCCCTGTAGCCAGTTTGACATCTTCAGGTTACTTGGTAATGCAGTAAGTTCCATTTTTTTTCTCCACACAATGTGCTCAGTGAATTTCTGTCAGTTTAAAACATGCAAGTATGTATTTAACACTGTTATGTAAAACAGCAAAAACTTTGCCCTGGGTCATCTGTGACATGAATTATGTTTGCATATATTAGGAGCAGATTTGCTCGTCTTACTTCTTAGTCTCAAAAAAAAAAAAAAAAGAAGAAAGAAAGAAAAGAAAAGAAAAGAAAAGAAAAAGCAGACAAAATTTGCTGGAACACCATACATTCTAATACTCTGTATGCCTGAACAGATTAGAGGCCTAAAACGGGATAAAAAGCACTATCTATGACCTGCCATCAACTGTACTCTGAGTGGTCTCAGTATGGAAATGATATGTCAATCACTGTAAATGTTGAAGTACATGTTTGTGTCCATAGACCTTCTGACTCCTTTAAACATGTTAAAAATGTTTTATATAGATCTACATTAACTGTATGTACAGTGGTGCCTGTCTTGAGAGACCCCTCCAATGAAAGACCACATATCTTTTTAAGACCGCTCTATCAGATTACTGTGCTATCTTTTCCATGTTATTATACCTCTAATGAAAGACCACCTGGTTTGAGAGACCACATTTTTGGTGGTCTCTCAAGACAGGGACCACTGTATTAAACTATGCCCCAAATTCAGACTCTTCTCTGTGGGTGTCTCTCTCTCTTTCTCTCCCTCTGTCTCTCCCCTCTCTCTCTCCTGTTTCTCTCTTTCTTTCTCTCTCTGTGTCTGAATTCAGAATAGGCAATGTACAGTGGTCCCTCCTTTGTTAGACGACTCCCATGAAAAGTAACCTGGTTCTTAAGACCACATTTATCAGAACGCTGTTATTATCCTTGAATTCATGTTCTTATACTTGCCTGGTTTATGTTGCCACTTTAACCCATTCCCCCTTGAATTAAGACTGAGTCGACAGCTTTCCTTGGCATCGGTTGGGCACTAAGTGCCCAACCCATGCCAAGGAAAGCTGTTGACCTGGGGCATGTGATCTTGATTAGTCTCATGTACATTGCTTAGTCAAATTGTTTTTCACAACTGTTGAAATTAGATGAAAACACTGAAGCAGACGACATTTGACCACCAGCCGGTTTTGGCCAGTTTAAGGGGGAAAGGGTGTATCAGCAGCCTAGTGGTGATCTTTCAAATGAGGGACAACTGTAGTTGATATTCATCCTATCACTTGCATAACATGGCATCTTTTTTTTTCTTCTATCCATGTTCACTTATATGTATGGTGTTTTTTATCTGAACTGTATACTGGTACATGTACTTCGTAAAGCACATTAATAATTATACATATAATGCTTCACAGTGTAGGAAGCTCATTTTTTTTACCTCATCGGCATTATCGGCTAAGGGATGGTTCAACATTATCATCATTTTTGAATTAGTACTTAGGGTACTAAATTTCATGGCCCCCTCCCTCCCCCCCCCCCCCCCCAAATTAGTACTTTAAAAATAATGATTTTCTAAAAAAAATCATAGCAAAATTGCACAAATCAGGCCAAAAATTGACCATCATTTTCCATATCCTGTGAAAGTGTACACACCCATTTAACCCCCTCCCCCCTTGCGTACTGTAAGTACTAATTCAAAAATGATGAAAATGTTGAACCATCCCTAATGGAGTATTGTCGTTGTCATATCTGTGTGTCTGGAGATAGGCACAAGCCAGTTCGCTTATGCTGTACATATGTTCTCAGCCAGCAAGTGTTGACAGTAAACACATGTATATGTCAATAACTGTTTGTGTATCCTATTATTTTTATTGAGCATTCATTGGTTCTTTGATATAAAAGATGCATAAAGACAAGTTGAATGCATAAGAGTAGCAAAATTACTATTCAATGATGTTAATCATCAACATTTTTTCTGGATGTGTTTGGAATGAGCAGGCATGATAATGTGATTATGGAATGTCATTCAGCACAACATGTAAACAAACATGGGGATGTCCAAGGTGTTCTCAATTCAAAATTTTTACTATGTCTTTCAAAGACCTACTAGCTAGTATCTATTGTAACAGTTGTACTCTCATATTTCGCCTCTGATTTATGAGGAAAAGTTGTTTCGCTTGTACATGTACTGTGACTTTCATTTGGAAATGTTTTTGTTTTATGGTACAACTGTAAGGTCGCGTAATCTACAGCTTGGTATAAATTTTGGTGTTCATACCTCATTAACCCCCTTGGTTTGGATACTGAATCAAAATTTATTTTGGGGACAATGAAAGTCAACTTTAGTTCTTTTTCATAATTAACCCTTAAAGTGCTAATCACTGCTATAGCCGTTTTCTCATTGCGTTAAACATATAATGGTTAAAAGATTAAAATTCCTCATGAAAATACCTTTCATTCAAATACCAGCAAGTACAACTAACGCAAAAATAGTCTTAGTCAACAGCTTTCCTCAGGGCACTTTTCCTCAGGGCACTTTGCGTGCAAAGTGTCCCAAGGAAAGCTGTTGACTCAATCTAAAATCAGCACTTTAAGGGTTAAAGTATGAACACTGAAGCTAAAAGGCCATTTGTGTAGTGCCATAAAATAAAACCAAAGTTCAGCATCATCTAAAAATGTCTACTTTATAGCACACTGCGACCAGTGCTGCACTGTAGTGAAACCTTATTATGACAACACTCTGATAGCCAGCATACTCATTGACTGATGCACTGAAACCTGTTTTGAGAGACCACTGTGATGAAAGACAACCTGACTTTTCAGACCATGTTTACTATGTCCCTTTTGCTATCTTTCCCATGATATTATACCTCTATTGAGAGACCACCTGCCTTATGTGACCACTTTTTGGCTTGCCCTAAGGGTGGTCTCTCAAAACAGGTTTCACTATATACATTTTTAGAGATGAGAATAAAATTCCTTTAGTATCGAACTCATTTATCTGACACATTCAGATGTTTGACACATTTTGCTTGGAGCGGATCATGAAGTCAACATAATCAGGTTTTATTGTATGTTTTTAATTTTTTTTTTATATATATATTATGTTGTCTCAAAAAGGATAGATGTACTGAGACACTAAAGCAAACCCTGTTTTTATGAATTGCACAACGAGAGTCAACAACTTTCCCTCACATTCATTTGGCGAAAGGAAAAGCTGTTGAATAGCAATTCAAGTTGCACTGAAAATAATTGATTCATTTAATTTTGCTGTGTTCTTATTTTCACTTATTTCACAGATGCTTCAAAACCGTGAAATTAACAACACAGTGAAAAAAAGTTTTTAACATGGCATTGATTAGAAGTACACTGTAAAACTAAAATGGTGACTATAAAGTCTCCGTGAAAGGTGTAACATGCCAAAACCATGAAAATAAATGCATTCACAGTATTCTTAAATTCTGCTTTTCAGCCAAACCAGTCAGACCCAAGGAAAGGTGCACTCCTCAGCACAGCATTTGAACCACAAGTATTAGCAGCAATCTCACAACAGGTGGCGCTTTTCCCCTGTTCTGACCTTCATGGAAACCAAGATCTAAACTACCCACCGAGAGATATCCCCCCAGCCATGGGAATTAAACGGAACAGACTTCGCCGGAGAGCAGGACGGAAAACGTCCTTCACAGCTATGGACCTTTTAATGAGATCAAAAAAGTCGTCTGTCCTGGTTCACCCAACAGAATTGCCTGTGCAACAGGACGTGGTGAACTCCCTAGCAACGCTGTGCTTTCCAGGTAAATTTTTGGCTGTTGACTAGAGAACATTGGAGTAGCTGGCCTGATATGATACTCAGCAAAGAAGAGGTATGGCAATAATGATAATTACTCTTTGTGTCTGTGTCTGTGCCTGTATGTCAATAATTTGTCGTCAGGCCTGACTTGGAAATTAACATCTGGGATATTTAACCTAATATGTCTTAATGAATTACAGTATTCATCTTATTTACATGTATATTCCTGTTTTCCAAGTGAACAATCCTACTGCTTTTTGGACCTCTGAGAAATGCCGAAACTATGAATTACGCAGATGTACTGCAGTTGTTTTACCCACGATTATGATTATAGCATTTTGTTAAGTTGACTTTAACTGTTTGCACTCATACACTGACAGGAGAATGTGATTTTCTGAGCACCTAAGTTAGGTACTACTTGGAGGAATAGGGAAATTATGTCTTTAGGCAAACTGCAGACATTTCTTCATTATACTGGTTTAAATTTCTTTCTGTCGCCTAGGTCCCCGGGGGGGGTACTCCCCGGAATTTTTGGTGGGTAGGCTCCACCGAGGGTATAAAACCCGGACCCAACGGGAGCGGAACCAATGTGAAAATGGGGGGTCTTTTGGAGCTTGTATTGAAAAAAAAATGAAATTTTACATAAAATTTGGTGTATTTTGGGGCAATTTGGAGACAGGAATTGAAAAACACAGGGGTCTTTGGGTGAGACAAGCGAAAAAGGGGGGTCTTTTAGAGCTACAAGCAGGAAAAAGGGGGGTCTTAGAGAGCGACAAGTACCGAAAATAGGGGGTCTTTTCCACGGCGCCTACCCGTATAGCAAGGTATAGGAAGTACCCCCCCCCGGTCCTAGGTCACTAGCGATTTTTTAAAGTTAAAGATGTCAAAGGTTAATGTGTGATTGATGTTTGATTAAGTGAGTCTCTCATCAGGTGATGTGACATGTATTAAGCACATGGTAATATTTTTGTTTCTTCAGACAGTGCCTATGTGTATGATGAAGTGCCAGAAGAATCTGTTCATTTCCTGGTGCTGACGGACATAACAGGCTGCCGTACCTTTGCCACTTGTATCACCTTTACACGCCCTTATATAGTTCAACAGGTACACAGCACTTCAAATAAAATATAGGTGCTAGGCATACTTCAAATACAATATAGGTGCTAGGTATACTCTACCTGGTACATTTAAAGACTAAGCAGGGGGCGAGAATTCCTATAATCCTATTGTCCGGGACAAGTGAAATCCTTTTGAGGACAAGTGACTTTACAAATTTTCCTTGTCCCATGGGCAAGTACTTTTTATTGGCAGAATTTATAATTGTTAAATTTCAAATTTTTAGGGCATAAAAGACATATAAACTCACTATGTGACATAATGATGTTCATTAAAACATGCTTTTTTTCAACCCAAACTTAGGTACGTGTACACTTCATAAGCACAAGTGATATTATAAGGGAGCACGAGTGAAAATTTTGTGTCACTTGTCCTACAGACAAGTAATTTGTAAACAATTTTTGTCTTCTTGCTAAGGTTATATGCTTTAATCCCATCAGCAATTTTTTGGGTCAACCCAAGGTGTAACCCATAATATTTTGGGGTTGTATTGGATTTCAGTACAGTTAAAAAAAGTAAGAAATATATGTACACTGTATGTGTGTGTGTACACGTTAATGCGCAGCCTTTGCTAGGGCTTACCTTTAACTTCGCATGTACATGGTCTTACATATATATATTAGCGCACAAGCTGGTCTTTTAAAAGATTTCCTACTAACCAAGATGTTCTTAGTTTGAAAGTAGGTCTGATAGAAAGCATGTGATGATAGAAGTGACAGTCCATATATATGTCAATACAGGACATTCATATTAGCTGCTGTGCTGCTATAGCTCAGTTCATTCAACATGGAAGTGCCTGCATGCGTGGTCTGATCCTTGTATTGAACATGGAAATTTAATACGCAACTTTTTTTTTTTTCAAACTGTCAAGTTAGGTAAAATTAACTGTCAAAAAAAAAAACGCTTAGTCATGTTTAGATCTCCAAACATACAATGACCTTGATATAGGGAGTTGTCACATGTTACGTTTGAAATAAATATTAATATATTTATTCCCATAGATATCAGTGTCTCACACTTTTAGCACAAATGACTTTTTCAATGAAGGGTCTGATTTGATGATTTATCAGGGCTTTTGAAAAAAGATATTTGACTTAGAGTCTCGAAATTTGACATAGTTAATGCTCATGTGGCTACCGTGGACCACTTTTGCTGGCAGTAGAGAAGGTGTCAAGTAGCAAGTACTACATGTATTGCCTAGTGACGGGGCCAGAGATTTTGGCTGAAGTGAAGTCAGGAGGTTCCATATTAGGCCCAAACTTCAATACACGTTAAGCAATTCTGACCCCGACACATCTTCAAACAAATCTTATACTGGGTGCGGAAGCATTATCACCATAACACTACATCTTGCATAAGGCTATGAAGTGAGAAAGTACATAACTGTGACATATCTTTATTTGTAGGGGCATGAACCGGGCAGCTGGTCGTGCATCCTGTGTCCGCGGACAAATGACCTGCAGCTGACGGAAGGAGAGTGCCTGTGTTATATTCCTATGTGTTGTGTACTTATCTCTAAGTACCCTTACTATAACCTCATGAAAGACTGCCTGTCCAGGTGGGTGATGTACATGGTGTGAGATGAAAGGTCTGATGGTGATCCCCATCAAATAAAATCAAATACATAATGGAAAAGTAACTATATTAACCCTTTCCCCCTCAAACCGGCCAAAACCGGCTGTTGGTCAAATGTCATCTGCTTCAGTGATTTCAACTAATTTCAAGAGTTATGAAAAACAATTTGACTGAGAAATGTACATGAGACTTATCAAGATCGCATGCCCCAGCTCAACAGCTTTCTTTGGCATGGGTTGGGCACTTAGTACCCAACCCATGCCCAGGAAAGCTGTTGACTCAGTCTTAATTCAAGAGGGAAAGGGTTGATAAAGAGGGGGCATTTGAAGTGAGAACAATACAGTGAAGTAAAACCAGGGTTGTCCAACTGGAGCAGTGTAACAAAATTTTCCTACAGAGCTCTTCAAAATTGCTACAGATTTTCTCAAAAATTAGTGTTTCTCACATGAAGAAGTGGATAGGATGCTACAAGCTAGTACAAGTTAAGAAATTGTTGCTACAGATGGATTTTCAGGTGAGCAGCACTGAAAAGTGGATGCCTGTATGTAAAAATAGTAAGAATCCTGTGGCGCTCAGCTTATTTGCCGTGGTCCTCTATCGTATCTGATATGTGTGGCCAGAATAAAAAACTTTCCCTCTGACCCTATCCCTGCCTCTAAGGCTCGGGCATTTCCCATGTCCTGTGTGCACAGTCATGGGAGCCCATCTTACCATTTCCTCCCCAAAACCTGTTATTCTAATTCTTATGTTCCATTTGTTTTCTCTCAGCACATTACCCCATATACACTGTCAGGTCCTTGAAATCCTTGAAAGTACTCGAATTTACTACCTGCTTGTTCAAGGCCTTGAAAATCAATGTTTTTTGCAACGAAGTCCTTGAATTTTAAATATCCATTAATGCATCTTCTTCCAAAAGTTAGGTTAGCTCAACCATTTCTTCTCCTCCCACTATAGCAATCCAAAACAATAGACAGCAAGACACAAAAAAGAAAATCAATCCAGTTGGAAAGTCCGTGAATTTTAGTAAAAAAAAGTCCTGGAAAAGTCCTTGAATTTGAAAGCTGCTATCAACAATTAAAGCTATATGAACCCTGCTACCAGAAAGTCCTGTACAGTTCTGATCCCTTTCATTCCACCTGGTAAACCCCCTGTCAAACTTGAAATCCATGCCACACGCTCTTCTTCTCCAAAGCACTACACTTCTTCCAAGCCCTTACAGAACTTACGACCCTCATTCTGCCCTTCCCTAAACATAATATGAAAATATTATTTTCCGTCATCTCTCTTACATGCATTGCACCATACCAACCAATGGTAAAGATCGTGGCCTTGGTACAGGGATGTCCTTTGTCAAGGGGGACCTTATGAGCGGTGACTCTATTACACTACAAAATAATATATGAAATGAAATAAATAAGGACTAGATTAAAGGGCAGTAGCTCCATCAAGTACAGATAATGAAGTCCAGCACCGTTTAAATGTACCAGGTCTCCATCATTGACTATTGGAAAGCTGCAAATCAAAAAAGTAAACTCTGATGGAAAAAAAATACCACACCAGACAAAGCGGGGGGGGGGGGGGGGGGGGGGGGGGGGGCATTTTGAAGTAAAAGACAAACAGATGTACTGGTATTTCAATGTAGATTACAATTAATTCATTAATGGTATGTGTATAATTATCATGATTTTTTTTCTCCAGATTATGCCATGTATAAAGAACAAATATTTAGTTAACCTGAAAAAAGAACATGCACATATATATATATATATATATATATATATATATATATATATATATATATATATATATATATATATATATATATATATATATATATATGCCCTCCAGTCCTAGATGCATGTATATACCACCTTATTATGAACAGAGACTGCAGCATTTAACTAAAATCAATCTTTGCTTAACCTGAAAAGACCACATTGTGTCCTGATTGATGTGAAACTTCACTATACTATACCCCAGTCCTCATGCTCCCTAATTAGTCTGGGAACAACCAATTTAGACGTAAAGGAAACATAACAGTATAATTAAATTTATCATCTGTGTGAATAATTATTGGTAATTACCAATATATACATTTACATTGGCGGTGAAAAAAAAATGCCCAGATAAGGAAAGACTTTAAGTCAGATTGACCAATGAGTAAATACTGTGATGGAAAACTGGTGTGAAAAGTTGGATGGGGGGAGGGTTTTTGTTTTGTTTTGTTGTTTTTTTTTTTTGTGGGAGGGTGTTTTTTTTGGGGGGGGGGGTGTACAGTTGTTGACTTTAATAGGAAATCATGATGGTCTGAGTCTATAATTAACAAATAATGACTATTTAGGAGCCTTCAGACTTGAAGACAAAAACCCCAGTGAAAATATGCAGACTTTGATATACTGCTTGCTATATTCATATGCTCATTAATCTGATCAGACTGGCTACTCCCTGCAGGGTGCTGGTTGGAGGTCTTGTTCTTGTTATAAAGAGGAGGTAGTTTTCTTTCTTTCTCGTCAGGGCTGTGGAGGCATCTCGTCTTATGTATCAGCTCATTTCCTTAAGTATATAATTACAGTAGTCCCTCTTTTGAGCGACCACCCCTAGCGCCGACAAAAAAAGCGGTCGTATAATGCAGGTGGTCGCTCATTGGAGGAATCGCATATGCACCACCCCAAATCCATGGCGGACTAGTCCAGGTATTTAGGTAGCGAGGTATGCAAATTTCTGCCAACACCAGGTCATCATTATCGATTACATATGCTGTGAAAAGAAATTATCATTTATCAAATTTAACAATTACAACCCTTAAAATCTTTATTTCAATAAAGAACTCTTGTCTGGGTGCTGAAAGGTGTGTTTCGCAACTTGAAAATATTTGCCGGTCTTGAGTTTTGTCATTTTCCCATTACGCTCAATGGGCCCGATACATTGCCGGGTACGGAGCCTTCGTTTGCTAAGTAACCAGCTTAAACTGTCATAAAATTGTTTTGACGGCATTACTCACTGTCTTAACTTTATTCTACAAATTCGGTGGAGCCTAACTCACCGTAGTTTATAAGTTATGTATCAAAATAAGACTCGGCATTTTCCCATTGCCACCACGTGTGGTTTGGGCACCATGTTGACCTCGTTCTGAACCGTGGGAAAAAATGGACCTAGCATGCACTTCGTCAGTGTCGGTCGCACATGCTCAAGCAGGCAAGCACGTGTTTGATTGAGGTTCAAAGTGATTTTGATCTAGCGAAAGTTTTCATCGTTCATTTTATAAAATATGGTATGATTAAACATGGTTCAATTGGAAATGAGAATATTAAATAATAATATTTCTGAGCTTTCTGCTTATTTGCCACAGGTAGGTTAGGTTTCGCATGCAAAAAAAAGCTATGACCACGTGGCTCCGGTAAACAACGAAGATTGTTCTGGATGCTTCCGGCCACCTCCGTCGTCTTTCAGATTTGAAACATTTCAAGATGGATGATGTGAACAAACAGGAGTTGAGTGGGAGCGATAAAGCTCCCATCACAAGTAAATTTCTGTGGATCATTATGAAGTTAAGCTCAGAAAACAATCCATAATATCCCAGGATACAGAGAAAGAAAAAGAAACAAGATGGTGGAAATCCTCTTGAGTCGAGGTCCACTATGGAGAGGCCTGATCCATACGGAGTAAGCCACATTCACTGCCGTGGTAAAAATGTAAATAAATGGAAGGATCCTACGCTCATGAGGAGGAATAGATACTGATTGATCAAATTAAAAAGTTGTTTAAGGAAATTTACCATAGAAAGAAATCCTTTATTGCTTGCACTCAATAAATTTGACAAGAACCATGTAAATTTTGTAACAATGGGTGAGTTGCATGCATGTATTTCGTTGGCAGACTCGAGGCGTTGTGGCGGAATATGGCTTAAATTTGTGTTATGCGGTCGCAAAATTGGTTCATTTTGCATGGTTGCTGGTCGTGTTTAACAGGTGGTTGTTCGTAAGAGGTAAATTAGTTAAGAAAAACAACTTTGGCGACCAAATGTGGTCGTTTAAACCAGGTGGTTGCTCATAGGAGGGGTCGTTCAAGACAGGAACTACTGTACTAATTAATGAATGGGATCAGGAAGTCTTATGGCAACTGGTGCCAAAGGTGTCAGGTTCGAGTCCCGCTCGTTCCGAACATAAAATATAGGAATAACCATCACAATAAGATGAGCTCTTTCCTAGTTGTCTTCAGCACGGTGGTGGTTTAATTCTGATGTTTTCATCAGTTCATGGTGTGTTTATGGTATGTTTATGGATGTGGAGAGCATTGCATCCATAAAAATGCATTGGAACAAGTGGAGATTATAGCATTTGGCCCAGTGCCAGCTGGGGTCCATTGACAGTACAACAGGTACAAGCCACTGAGCTGGTTTCCATAAGTTCTCTCAGAACACTACCCATATACCAAAAGGTCAGATAACGGGAGAAGAGGTGTGCATTGGGCAGCCTGGCCACGATTATCGTAAATTGCTTTATTTTCACATGTATAAATTTTCACGGTTTTTGTACTTTTGACATTTCACTGTGTACTTTTAATTTCACTGTTTTACACACAATTCCCATTCAAACAATGTAAAAATACTATTTCATTGTGTTTTTATTTTAATGATTTCGTGCCAGCAGCGAACTATTTGAGCAAAAATAAGAATACAGCGAAATTAAAGCAATTTATAGTACTTTAGCAGCTTCTCAAAAACGGCTGTCTTAGTTAGCTTTTGGTGGTGATGTACCATGGGTGACTGTTTACCAATTTTTGAGACCGTGGGCTTTCACTACAGATGTAAATCAGATGGAAAACACTAAGCCAAGTGTCTTGAAAAAGTTATCTTTGAAGACAGGAGCAGCCATAATTTTTCTCTGTTTTGACCTTGTGTCACAAGTGTGTCGTGCAGTAAAACTACATTAGTATGGCCAGTGTCTAACTCTCTGAAAAGACTTTTTATGTTTAATGAGTCTCTGGTCCAGTAAATATTATCTTAGTCAGCTGAGCACAGGACCTTCACAGACTGGGTTTGTTTTTTCCTTCACATTTAGAATGTGCATGTGGTTGTAAAAACCTGAACTGTTTGCAGGCTGGTGATGAAGATTAAGCAGGACTATGAAGAAACCAAGACATTCCTCAAGGAGTTTGCATTGCAGCTGACCATGACCCCAGTGCCACCTGCAGGAAAGCTTGCCATTGTATGTACTTGACCACATATTGATATCAAAAAGTTTTCTGGTTTGCTTGAAGCAATCGTTTTAACCCCTTCCCTGGTAAAGCAGCCAAAAGTGGCTGATGGTCAAATGTCATCTCCTCACATTTAAATCATGATCAGGAGTTGAGTTGGATAAGAACGTTTCAGATAATGAAAGCTATTGTATCAAAATCATTGGCCAACAAAGTTTTAATACAATGCAACATAATTTATCAGCTGCTTAGATAATGAAAGCTATTGTATCAAAATCATTGGCCAACAAAGTTTTAATACAATGCAACATAATTTATCAGCTGCTTAGCTGCAGACATTTGCATGACATGTTTTTAGATCTATATACATGTAGGGATCTACGGGGCTGGGCTTCGGATGCACATTGCCACATAACAAAAATACCACAGCTACAGTGCACAGTACATGATCATATAACTCATCAATTTGTCAGTGAAACAAGTAACAGTGTAATAAAATATTACCATTAATTATGACGGAGCAACAAATATTTGCACAAGATAGGATTGAAAGTAAGACTAGTAAATAACAAATAATACAAGCATTGTAACATGTGTAGGGGTTGTCATACTGTGTACACAAAGTCCAAGGTGTACATAGATATCCAGGCTAGTAGTAAGTATACAACTGGCACAGGTATTCAAGCACTCATACATGGTGTGAGAGATAAACATCAACTTTTATAGATTTTAGATAGCTACGAAGCAGAACAAATTTGATTAAGCAAATATTAATACCCAGTGAAGCTATGTCAGGGTAGGAAGGTGAGTTTAACTCCTTGGGAAAATGTAACATTTCTGAAGGATGAGCGTTGCTGCATGCACAAGACAAGAGATAAAACTTGAGCAAGGAAAATGATCAGTAATACCAACAGACTAACATTACATGCAAGCTATAAATTTTTCCATACAGAACAAATGATGAGGTTTGGAAGAGTTGCTCTGCTATTGATGGAAACTTGTAGTATGTATAATTTGTTAACAAGCATTATACAAAAACATGAACCAAACAAAGATAATGCATGTATTACAACTCCATATGCCGCAGTATTGCAGAAAATTCTTAGCAAATCAAATAAATCTCCCTCCTCCAAATACAAGTAGTAAGCCAGTGATGAAAATTTGTTGGCTTGCCTGCTGAACATACTACTGTTCGTGATCATATTTTCCACTCCACTAGAGAAAAAACTGTGTATTTTGCTTCCTGGATAATCTTTTGATGCAAGCATTTTGCTTTGTATCTATTTACTCATATTTCAGTTACAGTAAAAACACATTATATCAACACCATCTGTTCCCTTATAAATGTGTCAGATAACTGAATATGTCAGATAAATGAATCAAACAACAAAGAAAATGAACTTTTGCCATTCAAAACTTGTGTCATTAAAACAAATATGTCAGATATCTGAGTGTCGCTATAATGAGATTTCACTGTATATTTTTTTTTTTTCTACAGAGCTTTAATTTGGACACAGTCTTCTTGACTATACCCCCACCAGGATACCCAGACAGGCGTGTGGTTGACATCCATCTGAACCTGGTGTTTCTGTGCTTCAACATTGATAGCATCATAGAGATCATCACTTGTATACTCACACAGCAACGCATTGTATTTGTCTCGGAGAATTATGCATTACTCACCGTTGTATCAGAAGTAAGGGAAACAGTTTGACCTCCCCATTGTATCAGAAGTAAGGGAAACAGTTTGACCTCCCCATTGTATCAGAAGTAAGGGAAACAGTTTGACCTCCCCATTGTATCAGAAGTAAGGGAAACAGTTTTACCTCCCCATTGTATCAGAAGTATGAGAAGTATTCTGTACTTGCTGTTGTGTCAATCATATGATCAGAGGTTTGAGAAATATTCTTTACTGACTGTTCTATTAACTCATTCCATACCAGTCCCTGATATTTACGTATATTTACCAAGATTTAAGACGACAATTGCGTATTTAAATTCTTCATGAAAAGAGCTTTCTTTCAGATACCAACATGCCTATAGTCTTAAGTCAGTGGTTCTGGCACTGCCTGGCAAGTCATGCTGCAGCTGCCACAAATGCAGCTGTAGCATGACTTGCCAGGCAGTGCCAGAACCACTGACCAAGGTCTGTAACCATAGTATGGAATGAGTTAAAGGTAGGAGAAATAATTTAGTCTCTACTCATCATTGTATTAGAGCTAAGAGAAATACAATTCTTTATTCAAAATTCTATCAGAGCAAGGAAAAAATTTGCTTGCTGTTTTGTCAGAGGTAAAAGAAATACTCTCTTGTTTTTGTTGTATAAGAGGTAAGAAATGTTGTTAACTCAGGATTGTATTCATGATAATAGAGCTGAGGTATGAGATTTAAACATTGCCTGCTGTTGAACCCCACAGTGAGAGATTTCTGCTGGTGTTTGAGTTGACCAAAGTGCCGCAAATGTACAAAAGACGATACCTGCTCGTACTATGTCGAAGTTTGTATGAGTTGGAAAGGAGCTACCCAGCTTCCACTCAATTATTCAACACATGCCTCATTTTGTGTTGCTCCATTTGGTATACTTTCCTTTATTGCAGAAAATTAGAATGGGATAAAATTTCTAGAAAAAAAAATTGTAAAATTGGAATTAGTTTCACAAAAGTAACCAGAATTGGTTGTGGTGTTTGTGGTCTACAAGTGTGTTATCTATATGTATAAAACTTCATTTCAAGAGGGTAACTCAGTCAGTGACTAATCTCCCCTTAGGTCCTCATAAAAGTACATAATATACATGTAAAGGTACAGAATATTACATACAGTATACATTAGGCAAGACAGGTAAACACACATTGATTACAAACAACAGCTAGACTGTCATTGTTGCTAGGCAGTAGCCAAAATAGCCCAATGCTATTGGAACTTCAAAATGGCTACTAAACATAGCAAATTGCAAATACAATTTCAAAACAAATCTTCATTTTTGTGCAGAAATTTTACAGATTTCAAGACTGTCTTTCCTGGAAAAATGGGAATTTTGGCTGCTAGTTTAAAGCCTACAAGTGCTAATCTGGGAGGTGGTTTACTGCCTTCTTCTTCCTTGTGACCCTTGATTGGAAATTCAAAGTTCTCAAATACAGGGACAAAATAACAGATTGTTTTTCCCTCATGATAAGTTTGATTATCGAGTCCTTGTTTGTTTTCATTTTTCCATTGGGTGTTCAAGTTATGTGCTTTGCTAAACCGTGGGAACTTTGATTGGGGAGATCCCTTGGATGGACTGAATATGGCACAGGGCAATATTTATACAGACAAAGTAGTCTCTGTTTAGAGAACAATCCTACGAGAGACCACCTGCATATAAAGACCACATTCATCAGATCCCTAGTGTTTTTTGTTCTATCCTCTTTTACCTCCATTGAGAGACCCCCTGACGGGGGGGGGGGGGGGGGGGGTGTCAAGGTAGGGACTATAATTGTACTTCAAAAAGTTTGGCATAGTTATTGCTGTAAGGTTGGTTTAAATAAAACAAAATTCATCCAATCACAAAATGCATTGCATCGCAGGTTACAGCAGATCATGAAGAAGTGCATGTACATGTACCTGGTGTTTTACTGTAACATGGGATGTACACAATGTCAAATGTGTGAAAGTTCATATTGCGAGAAGAATGACTGCTTCTGTGCAGATTTTTCCCGCACAGTACACTACAGTAAATATGTGTACTTTGCAGAGTTTCTTGCACTTTATCCTGCCCTTCAACTGGAATCATACATACGTTCCCTTGCTGTCCACTAAGTTGCTCGAGCTTATAGACGCACCTGGATCTTTTTTGATGGGCTGTCACGCAGATCATCGAGACCAGGTGGAGCAAGTGAGTAAACTCTTTTGCTTCAAAAAAATTTATTTCTTGTTGATGAAACATGGAGGTGTTATGCTTTTGTAACTGGAATATATGTATACCTGTGACCCTTTCTGTTACCATGGTTACAGTTGGTTTGTCAGAAATTGCCCCATCTTCTTCATTTTAACAATTAATGCAGCTACTTGGCCATCCATGTGTGAGAATATACAGTAAATGCAATAAATGCAATGAAAATAACTTAAGCTCTTTTCTATTTACTTTAATTATACTTACTTATATTGACCTCTGCAGTTGGAAGTAATGGAAGGAGAGGATCTTAACTCTTATAGCACTGATTTAAGATTGAGTCAACAGCTTTCCTTGGGACACTTTGCGCACATAGTGTCCCAAGGAAAGCCATTGACTAAGACTACTTTTAGCTTTAAACTTGGCTTGCTGGTATTTGAATGAAAGGTATCTTTATGAGGAATTTGAATCTTTCAACCATTATTTGTTTAACAGTAATGAGAAAATGGCTATAGCCATGATTAGCACTTTCAAGGATAAAACAAGTTGATATTCTTTCAAGTGCAAAGGTTTTGGCGAGTTGTTTTTGCGTTGCCTTGGTAGTCATGACATATTCCCTTATAAGGCAAGTGCATCCTGACTTGTCAGGCAAGACAAAAACCTCTGAGCTTGGGCCTTGCATGTTAAGTGTACTTGCATGAACCTTTTTTTTGTGAGGAATCTGAACATTGAATTCACATGTTTATTCCAGATAGTATAGAAAGCAAAAGTCTGTCACTTGTGTGTAATAAGTTGATTTATACATGATCATGCATCATGTTTCCAGGTACAGGGAATAGTAATGGTGGACATAGACCGAGGGGTTGTCCAGGTGTGTGAAACTATTTCACTGCCGTCCATGCCCAAGGCACCTGCAGACATGCTGAAGCAGGTTCTTCAGCAAGCCAGACAGCATTTTGAGTTGGCCCAGTTAGCAAGGTAAGGGAGCAGTCATTATTAGTCCCCGCCCACTTGGTGGGGGACTATAGGTTTGCACCTCGTCCGTCCGTCCGTCCTTCCATCCGTCCGTCCGTCCGTCCGTCTGTCCTTCCGTCCGTCCGTCCGAAGCTTCTCCGGGCCATATTTCCAACACCATAACACCCACAGCTACCAAATTTAATGTGCTTGTACTTCCAAGGATAGAGGTGTATGGTGTGCCAAAAGTAGGTCACTAGGTCAAATATCTGGGTCACAGAATACATATGTATGAAAAATCTTGTCCGGGCCATAACTTTTTTGTCCTTTTACTTAGAGTCATGAAATGTTACACAAATGTGAAGCTTAGTCTAAGAAAGTGTCATAAAGCAAAACTAGGTCACTAGGTCAAATATTTGGGTCACCACAATATGTAAATATACAGAAACAAATTTTGTCCGGCACATATCTTCCCTATATTAATGCTACCTCTTCAATTTTTTTATAGTGGTAGACCTTAGGTAGTAGCTGTGCATAGGCATTGTTTTGTGTGGCTAATTACTTGCATTAATTAATTATTTAACAAAGTTCGTTAAGCAAGACAAATTTTGTCCGGGCCATATTTTCTAAACTATTAATGCTAGCCCTTTGAATTTTTTATGGTGTGTAGACCTTAGGTAGTAGGTGTGCATACGCATTGTTTTCTGTGGCTAATTACTTCCATTAATTAATTAATTAACGAAGTTCATTAAGCAAGCTCAACATACAATACAAATTTTGTCCGGGCCATATCTTCTAAATTATTGATGCCAGCCCTTTGATTTTTTTTATGGTGGGTAGACCTTAGAGGGGATATGGTATGGGCACCGTCCGTGTGTCCGTCCGTCCGTCAAATATTTGGGTCACAGTAATACATAAATGTACAGTATTTTCATGTCCTTACTGTAATTCTTAAAAAATTTTGACTTCTTGTTATAAAAGTTTACTGATAATGTATTGTGACCTAAAAGTGTGTCACGACGCAAAACTAGGTCACTAGGTCAAATATCTAGGTCACAGTGTAAACTCCATGTAAAACCTTGTCCATGCCATATTTCCCTTACTATAATACCTACAGCTACCAAATTTATTATTTTAATACTACTTGGGGAGTTGTTGTGTCACATGGCAAAAGTAGGTCACTAGGTCAAATATCTAGGTCACTGTGAAATCCATTCAAAATCTTGTCCGGGCCATAACTTTTTTGTCCTTTTACTTAGATTAATGAAATTTTACACAAATGTGAAGCTTAATCTAAGAATGTGCCATACTTTTAATTTTTTTTTCATCTAGGTCACACCCCTATGTAGTAGTCCATTCAACCTCGTGGGCGACGAGCGGGGGACTATGTATTGCTCTGCAATACTCAATAACTTGTTTTTTAAAATTTGCAGTTCTGCAGACGGGCATCAGTTGATATAAATTCCTTTAGCAATTAGGGAACTATCACCAGTATAAGTAAAATATCTTAGTGTGCAGCATGCTGTGAAAAGGAAAGCTTTGAGGTTCTGCTCAGGACAAGATTCATCAAAATGGGAAACGTTTTTGTTGAGAATGGCAGATTAGACTTGTCATGAAGCCAAGCCCCAGGTCAATAACTTTCCTTAGCTTGATTTTGCAGAGTGTGCCTAACATGCCATTATAGGAAAAGTATGAGCTCATTTGTATTCTATCTGGAAAAGGCTTAGCAGTCTGACTTGTACTGGTTTGAAATAATGGGACATGCAATTGACGGGTCTTGAATGAAAGATAAAGAGTTAATTTTTTTCCAGCACTAATATGCACATTTATATACCTTTTGATAGGAATGTAAATATTGAAGTTTCATCTGTGATGCCTCTCAACAGAGAAGTCTTCATTTAACATGTTGCAAGATATATAATTGCTATTTTTGTTTTTCTGCTCAGGCCATCGCCATTCACTTTCGAACAATCCCATCTCCTGAGGGAGAGTTTCCAGGACCAGTTTCATCAGGAAATTCTGACAGCATTCCTCGAATTTATGGTCAATCTTTTCAGGTAAGAAATCACCCCTGATACATGAAAGTTCTTTATTTTTCCGCAAGTCTCTATGTTTGCTATTTGCAGTAGAAACCTCAAGACCTGAATGGCTTCAGGATGACCTAATGTGCAGAAGGTTGACCTGATGTGCATAATATTGACCTGATGTGCAGAAGTTTGACCTGATGTGCAGAAGGTTGACCTGATGTGCAGAAGGTTGACCTGATGTGCAGAAGGTATCATGAGCAGTGCCATTGTGCAGGTCTGACCCTGTACATGCAACAGGATCAGTAAAGTTCCAACATCCACCTAAATTACAGTAGGCCCTCTTTTGAGAGACCTCTCCAGTGGGACCATCTCTTTAAAGGTCACACTCATCCTTGTGCATCGGTTCCATGTTATTTTACCACTTTTTGTTGACAGAGCATCTGCGTTAGACGACCATTGTTGTACCTGCCAAAGAGGGACCGCTCTCTCTCTCAATCTTGATCTCGATCCCTCTCTTGATTGGGAGATCTTTTGTGCCTGTACAGGATAATTATTTTGTTTTGCTCCTTAAGAAATAGTAAATACAATAAAACCCCCATTAGCAGGCACCTCTCTGTGGTGGGCACCTCCTTACAATGGGCACTTTTCTTTGGTCCCGTTTGATTTTCCTGAATATATACATATTAATGGAACCTCTCTGCAGTGGGTGCCTCCCTAGAATGGGCAAGGGCCACAAAAATCTGCTACGGTGGGCACTTTTTTAGCTCAGCTGACTTGTCATTCAGCTGAGCTTATCTTATGGTCCGTCGTCAGTCCATTGCCCCTTGTCAACAATTCACATTATTGACTTCTCCAAAACTGACATCCAGATTCACTTCAAACTTGGTGTGGATGTGCCTTCAATGGGTCTCTACCAAGTTTGTCCAAATGGTCATGCTCCAGTGATTTTTGGATTTTTTAAGATTTTTTTTTTTTTTGTCCTTTTCGGGGCAAATTTTAAAAAATTTTCTCAGAAACAGCCAGTGGTCGGCATCTCTGCCGCTGGTCGCTGCTGTGAACCGCTTGCTGCCGCCAAAACTGGTCATATGCTGCTAAAAGCAGTTTACTAGTGATTGGTACGCTTGATACCTTTATGGACTAACACCAGTATTAAGTTATCAAAGGGGAGAGACTTAACAGCTGACTTGTCTGAAAAAATGAGTGTGTGGTTGAGTGCCACCTGAGTGATGTGCTCAAGGTTACTATGAAATACTTTCAAATTGATGTTCATCATTTTAACCTATGAGATGAGAACTGTTCTTCATGTGTAGTCCATGGACATCATCAGATCAGTTCAGTTTGTACTCCTGCCAGTGAAGCTAACAGCAAAGAGTTCTCCAGTGTACATGTCACAATGAAACCCAGAAAATTTCTGACACTTAGTAAGCAAGCAGAATTAAAGAATTTGAGAGTAAATCACAGAGACAAATTGTTGCAGAGTATGGTATATCAAAAGGAGCTGTGGGCAATATTGTCTATCTACCCACGAGTGTCAACCCTCTCTACAGTTGGCACCTCCCTACGGTGGGCACTTTTCTGTGGTCCTAAGGGTGCCCACAGTTTAGAGGTTTTACTGTAGACTTTTTTTATTGCAAAGTACAAAATTAAAGTTAGAAGTGTAAGGCCCATGCCAAATAGGGCATACTTGACAGGGACAAGTATCCTAATAACCATGTCTTGTTCTTTAATTATTTTTTTTTTTTTTTAGGGATGTTATGCAACATATAAAAGTTGAAAGGAGGTTTTTCAACAGGGAGAACTTCTTGAAGTCCCAGGAGGTCCAGGACAGACCCTTCTATGAAGAGGTAAGATTTCTAGTTGCGGCATTCAATTAGTCACTGTAGTCCTTGTTATAGCAACCACCTAGCACGGGAGACTGCATGTCATTTCCCAAGTGCACATCAGAAGACACTTTGTTATATTTCTTTTTTAATTTACATGCTGTAGTTCTAGATTTTCACACTCGATTTAATTTTGTGCTTTTCTTGCTACAGCCTAAAGCGCGAAATTAAAATGTGTGAAAATAAGTTGCATTGCATTTCTCCACATTGTATGGCATAGGATTGTGTGAAATTAAAATGCATAAAAATACTGTAAATTCAGAAAAATTGAGTTTGCGCAAAATTAAACGTGCGAAAATTTCTAGAACTAAAGTGTTTTTAGGATGCTAGTAGTGCAAGTACACTTTTCCGGTGGGGGAGGGGGGGGGGGGGCAAGGGTGGTTAGGTGGCACTGTATCTTTACGTATTAACAGGCTGGTATTGACCCTGAAATTAACATGTTGAAGAATATAATGGCTACATATGTCACACTTGAGAAGTTGCATGAATCAATAGATTGCTGTTGTTTTTTATTCATAAAAACTGTTTTTGCTGATGGGAGTTTTTGATTGACACATGGGAACAGACCTTTTTAGCTCTGCTGACCACAAGTCGCAGAGCTCATGCGATCAGTCATGTCTGTCTGTCCTTCCATCTGTCCATCTGTGAACTTTGGTTTTGAGCACAATATAGTCCAGTTTTCCAGATAGCCTCATGTAACTTTCAAGAGTTATCAAGTGTATGAAAATCTAGGTCGAGTTCGATATTCGTGATGCCACCTACAGTATTATGTAATACATGGGTCAAAATATGAAAATCTTGTGAACCAGTAGCATCCTTAATGTTTGATTGATTTTCATGAAATTTAGTGGGATTGTGGAGGAGGTCAAAACATCAGTTGCTTAGGATACTAGTGGTGCCACCTGTAACTTTATAAATTATGAGCCAAATGTGCTAAAAGATCTAAAATTCTATATCTTGAAAAATAAGTGATTTAAGTATACGAAATTTATAGGTTGTGTAAATCATGCCCAATATTATTATGTTATGTAACGTCAGTGATCTTGACCTATTTTTGATAGGTCACCAGTCATGTAAAGTTGAATGAGGTGATTTTGTAATGGCAAATTGTAGCTTGGACATTGATGGCAAAGAGAATGGAGCCTCTAGATCATAATTGCACTTGAATACATTGTACATAAAACTTGGTGATCTACTTTTTGGGACACCATGACCAAATGATTATGGAGTTTGGTATTTGTCCAAGTTTATTGCCTTCTTCAATAACTCAAAAAGTTATAACCCAATTTAGAAAAAAAACAGACCACATATGGAAAGCTAGAAGTGGGTTGCACATTTTGAACGCTTATAATTTTTTAATCGAAGTTGAAGGTCAAGGTCAAATGGCCAGTTGGAATATAGGGGTCATCTTGTGAATACTCAGCACCCAACAGTTTTTTAGTTAGGCCCATATAACTTTTAGGTCATATAAAGTATATGAAAGTCTACATGGACATTAATGGTGGTGGTGCCACCTACATTATTATGTAACATATGGGTCAAAATGTGAAAATCTTGTGACCAATCCAGCATATTAAATTTTGTATGGATCATGAAGTTAAGTGGGATTGTGGAGAAGGTCAAAATCTCAGTTGTATATGATACACCTATACTTTGACAGAAATTATGAGTTAAAATGTCTGGAATGATATAAAATTCCATATCTTGAAAATTGATTGAATTAGACATATCAAATTTATAGGATATAGATCATGTCCAATGCAAATATCTTTGTAATATCAGGGACCCTGACCTATTTTTCATAGGTCACGAGACCTGCAAATTTGAAAGAGGTTATTTTTTAATAGCAGTGTGTAGTTGGGACATAACTGGCAAAGAGAATTTTTTGGTGATGATCAGCAGATTATATGTCAGCAGAGCATTAGGCCAATGGGCCTCTTGACTTCTCCTGTTTTATTATCCGGATGAATGCTCTGGTTGGTGATTTCTAACATGGCCTGTCAAAGCATGCCAGATTAAACATTGTTGAGAGGAAGGTGGCCTTTCAAGCCATTTATCACCATGTTAGTCTGTTCTCCAAAAATGTTGTAGGTGCTTACAACGGACATGTTCAGTAGATTTCTAAAAGATCGTCTGAACCAGAAGCATGACTATTGGACGATGCTGGAAGAACGCACAAGACCAGTGCTACGTAACTCCTTGGGAATCCTCAATGACAAGAGTGAATGGTATGTTAAAAATCCATAAACTGTTTTACAGAGGTGGCTTTGTCTTTATTTTCCTGTGTAGACCAGAATTAACTATATCCTACTGAAGAAAAGGGAATGCCGTTATCCTGGTGAACAGACCAGAATTAAGGGGGCAGTCATGATTTACGACAACAATAACCAGTATTAGGCTGGGGGGGGGGTGTCACAAAATTTTGCAGTCTTGCTTGGGGGGGGCGCGAATTCTTGTCGGCTTTTATGGGGGGGGGGCACAAAAACTATGATGGTACGCCATCCTTATATCCCGATGCCCCCCCCCCTCGGTAAATAATGATCCCCCCCTAATGTAATAGTGATACTGAACAGACCAGCATTAACCATATTCGCCTGAACAGATAAGAATGCCATTATCCTGCCAAACAGACCAGAATTATCCTTTTTGCTACCGAATAGACCAGAACTAGGCTTTGTCACACTGAACGGACCAGAATTACCTTATTCTGCTGAACCAACAAGAATGCCATTATCCTGCCGAACAGACCAAAATCATAGTGTATACTGAATAGACCAGAAATAACCTTTTTCATGCTGAGCAGACCAGAATTAACCTTTGTCCAACTGAGCATGACAGAATTAAACAATTGCCCACTGACATGACTAAAGCTGACCATCAACCAGATGAGCAGGTTAAAATTAACCAATGTAGAGCAAGCTCGAATATAAAAATGTTTTGAAACCTTACAGCCTAGTACTGACATGAGCATGCTCATGTGACTATAAAACTCAGTCCAGAAAGAACCCTATTTGAGTATGAAATTGATAAGAATTTTCAAAGGGACACTTCTTAGGTACATTTCACTTTGCAGACATGCTTTGTTTTCAAATATTGTAAATAATGCTCAATGTAAACAAAAAACAAGTGACACTTGTCTCCAAGTGCACTTTATTGGTGCAAGATATCCTACAATATCAGGATTATGGTAAAGAATGGGGTATATACAAGGTAGATGGTGCCACTGGTCATGTGTGCTGATCCCTGGTTACAAGCCTTGCAAGTGGAGACATCTGTAGGATTGAAACTAATATGGCTCATCTAATTGGTCAGTTGTCAGCGGGAAGTGGTGTGTTGTCAAAACTGGGGATGGGGGGGGGGGGATGAAATTGCTACAAGCTGCAAAGTATTACCAATTTCATGAGCTAAAGTTTGATTTGTTACTCTTACAGGATCCGCCCCACCACCACACTGCCTCGCAAAGCATCTACCTGTTTTGCTTTGTCAGGGTTAAGGAGACCAGAGATTGTGACCTTCCAGTTACCATTCTTTGTTCCAGAACTCAGCCATCATTACTTTGAGAAGTGCATATCTGAACTTGCGGAAGCCATTGAGGTGAGTCACTGAAAAGATCAGATGATTCAATCACAGTAGTATTTAGCGACCAGTCATTAGCTCAGTATAGGGATTAGTCTTTTGTGGGAACCAATTGTTATTTCAGTACCGGTATGTAAGGGGTCAATCATTATAGTAGGGTGTGCAGGGGTTAGTCATTTTAGACTGAAGGGATTAGTCATTATATTAAGATGTGTAGGGATCATTAATTATTTTAAGGTATATGAAAATTGATTATTTAGCCTTGACAGTGATTTGAATAATACTATAACTGATTTGAGCATAGGCTTAAAATGAACCCAGATTGATTCATAACACAAGGGAATTAAAGGGATTAAATTGGTATACTTAGCAAGACATCCAGTTGGTGAAGCCATGTGGTGCCATAGGCAGAGCCTGTTTCCCGATCGCTTTTTTGAATAAAATATGTTTAAACCATGTGGTGGCCTAAGTGATTTAACTTGTCATAGTTGAAAGGTGCCATCTGGTGGCCTAAATGATTTGACTTGATACAGTTGAAATGTGCCAACAGATAATCTTGCTCCATGTTGCACCATGTCATAGTGTTATGGCTAGTGCTTCTAGGTTTACCCTGGGTATTAGTCCTCTGACTTGGTACGATAAGTATGCATCTTGTCCAGCAAAGTTTAGCCATATTTGCTATGAACCATAATAACTACACCTACCCCACACCCACATCTACCAAATTTTGTGTGTAGACACTAATTCATCATTTGCCACGTTCATATTTATTTATCATTATGTGGATTGTCTTTGCTGAATACTTGGCTTAGACAAGGAGCTGCCACTCAGAGAGACATGTATGGGTATAGGCCCCAAAACATGTTCTGAATAGTTACCGGCGGAGGACACTTTAATTTATTGGGCTAATGCAGCCTATGTAAATATTCCGGTTTATCATCATCATCAGTTTTCCAGAAAAGTGATGAGGGAGGGAGTTTTTTTTTAAACATTTGCTTCAAATTATTTACTGTATTAATGCTTTCTGCAAGTCCCCATTGTCCATACAGGTCATTTATTCATTCAAAATGTCACAAGAGTACGTTAATGTAGTTCTCTTGAAGCGTACTGACCACTCATGGCATTAGTTGAAGCTTTGTCAGCAATTTTTTTCGCAAATGTTAACAAATAAAAATTTTTCTTAAAAATTTGGTGGGGCACAAAGAAAAAACATGCAAGTGCGGATGATAAGCCGGGATATTTTTTTATGTGGCCTTATTAAAATGTAACCAATTTGGTCCAAGTAATTATAACTCAATGGCATATGCCAAGGGACAGGAAGTCGCAAATGATACATGTACCACTGGTCAAGAGGTATCATGTGACCTACCTTGACCATAGTATTGGTCAGAATAGGTCAGGTGACCTATTTTTTCAACCCGTGCTGCCCACTGCCTCTTGCCTGCTGGCTGATGCCATTGTACGAGCTAAGCTTGGGTCATAATGTCTTCAGCCTAACCAGTACTAAATTTTTCAGTGTCACATGATAAAGTTTAAATACATGTATTTGATTGACTCTAAGGAAATCTACATTTTTTCAGCCAGTTTGACTAAAAAGAGGTAAATATCTGAGCCAATTTGGCTAAAAACTTTACTAAATTCCAACAATATTAGCCTATGGTTCATTGGCTAATGGTTTACATCTGAGCAAAAGCATTTTGTGGAAGACTTAACTACTGATTGATGATATGCTTAGATTGAAAAGAATAATTAGGATTCGTTTTAACGCAACCCCTTCCCCTTGACATAAGACTAAATCAACAGCTTTCGTGGGTGTGGATTTAGTGCTAAGTGTTCTGCCCATGCCAAGGAAAGCTGTTATTGTGGTTATGTTATCTGGACAGCTAGGTCTCATCTACAATTCTGATTCAGATTGTTTTTCGTTTCTTTTTCAAATTGGTCAAAGACTTTGAAGCAGAAGACATTAGACCCCAAACCAGTCTTTGCCAGTTTTGAGGGGAGGGGGGTAGACTTGTAAACACAATCTCCTGTTGTTGCCATGTAGACCCTGCTGTTTATATCCACCAGGAGAGCAAGACTGCCAGCTTGCGTGCTTCCTACCTTTTCTTGAGGGGCATGTTATACATCGCCGGGTCCCACGTCTTAGAGGGCATGGAAGATTTCCACCAATTGTCAGCGTATGACACCAGACTCTTCCCCAGACAGTAAGTTGGATGTCTGCAGAGCTGCCGCTTTTTTGTTCTGTGCAGAATGGAAAGTGTAGATTCTATGTAGATAGTAGCTTTAAATTTTACTGTTAGTTAAGACCATGACAAGTTTAAAAAAAATTGTCACATCTTTCTGTTCCATTTACTCTTGACTTTTTATATCAGAGCAACATATTTTTACCAAGTTTTTTAGTGGTGACCATATGTATATTGAGAGCTAGTTTCGAAAAGCTATGTGGCAAATCAATTTATGAAAGAGTCTGATCAGAAAAACAAAATTTCCACCAGCACATTCTAATTTCAGCATGTGGAATGAAGTATTAAAAATGTGGAGTAATCATTTTGTTTCCGTTAACTAATGGAATAAACCTGCAATGCCTGAATCACTAGAGGGAGCTACTGATCCAGAGGAATCACCCGATTCATTCTGTTATTTTTGATAATAAATCACCCATGTTGAGCAGTGGTTCTCTGTGGTGATTCAGTTAAAAATTTGGCAGATCTCGTGAGTACAAGAGGTTGCTTGTATCACTGTTAACCCTTGATGCGCTGATTTAAGACCGAGTCAACAGCTTTCCTTGGGACACTGTGCACACAATGTGCACAAAGTGCCCCGAGGAAAGCTGTTGACTAAGACTGCTTTTTTGCTTTTGCTGGTATTTGAATGAGAGGTATCTTCATGAGGAATTTGAATCTTTTAACCATCATACGTGTAAATGACACGAGAAAACAACTGTAGCCATGATTAGCACTTTAAGGGTTAATATAAAACTCTCTGTATGGGCTCTTGTGTTCACACAGGTCAATATCTGAGGTGCTGAATGGTCTACAACATGATGACAAGGAAAGACTGCAGACTTCATCCTTCTACAAAAAATCAGAACTGTGGCGAGAGCTGTCCGTAAAACGAAACAGCATGGTTGACCAACCAGTTGTCATGGAAATGGATAAGATACCAAAAAAGAGTGTTGGTGAGTCTGTAATATATATTAACATCTTTTAAAAAGAAAAGTTGACAATCCAATTCTGTATTCAAGATCTCTGATGTTAATCTATTAAGCACTTCCCTGCCAAAGCTGCCAAAAAAATATCGTATGGAACATTTTCATAATGAAGATAGCAGAATAGAATCTGATGTATCAAACTGTGGCTAGCCCAGGGCCAGCTGGCTTGTGGTGGATGGTTAACATTTAGCCTGTGTCCATTAAGACTATTAGCATAGTCCTATTCTATGCAGGAATTGGTTAAAGAGTGCTGAAACACTTGTATGGTACAGAATATGAAAATTGTGAAGGGGATCAAGGAAAAGCTCATACATACATTAGATTAAATGATCCAAGGGGTGCAAATTTAAAATATCTTGAGAATATTTCAATGTTACAAGAGTGTTGTTGCATTGTAACTTTAATGTTTAAACCGTGCAGACAAGGTTTTGGTTTCAGTTCTTCTTTTCCTTTTTTTTTTTTTTTTCATTGTCGGGCGATGTGAAAGCCACTGACTGTAGTTCAAGCTTGCTAGCACTGTAATGGAAGCTTTCCATATGAAGAATTTGATTGTACAAAATTCTCAATGTAACATCAGCATTCTACATTTTAGAAAGGAAAATAGAAACAAAAACAATACCCCCCACCCCCTCACCCCTGAATTTCTAAAAATATCATGAATACTAGAAATAGCTAAGTTAATATAGAATTGCCGTGATTTTAAACTTGACCAGCTTTGCTGAAAATGTCCAGCTTTTGGAAAAGTTGATGAAGTTGATATAGAATTGCTGTTATTTTAGACTTGACCAGCTTTGCTGAACATTTCCAGCTGTTGGAGAAGTTGATATAGAATTCCTGCTGGGATTTTAGACTTGATCAGCTTTGCTGAACATGTCCAGCTGTTTGAGAACTTGATATAGAATTGCTGTGATTTTAGACTTGACCAGCTTTGCTGAGCATGTCTTTCTGTTAGAGAAGTTGATATAGAATTACTGTAATTTTAGACTTGACCAGCTTTGCTGAACATGTCCAGCTGTTGGAAAAGTTAACATTGAATTGCTGTGATTTTACACTTAACTGGCTTTGCAGAACATGTCTGGCTGTTGGAAAAGTTAACATAGAATTGCTGTGATTTTAGACTTGACCGGCTTTGCTGAACATGTCCAGCTTTTGGAGATCGTGGCAGACCCAGACACTATTACCAGACTTTTCCATGCTCTCACCATGGGGCGCCGACCTGGTAAGAACATCTTCCAAGTTTCTATGGACATTTGCTGAGCCATCAGTCCCTGTCTCACACAAGCTTTAAGCCCAAGAAAAAAATTGCTGCATGGAAAATGTATTGAAGGGCTGTTTCAAGTTTAATGTTTAATGTGGTGATAATGGCTTCTTTTTATGTAATTAAAACCCTTTTGAGCAGGAAATTGTAGGTAGAATTTTTTATACACCGAGTATCTTCCAGTGTGACTTAAGTTTTAATTAAATATTTACTAAGTTGTCTTATTTATTTGTCAGGTTAATATTTTGTATGTATGCATGTAGTACCTACCTACAGTGAAAACTTATAATTACATCATTCTATTCCCTGCAAAATCTGTCAGATATGTGCATATGTCAATTAAAGTAGGCAAATAGTAAAAGAATTTGACTCAAAGTCTCTCAAAGCTCGCAGAGGTGGTGTCCTGAAAAAAATTTCATGTGGCTCATGAGCAGGAAAAAGTTGCAGTGAGCATTTTTTTCCTGGCTCAAAAAGTGAACAGTTTCTATCCAGCTTACTTCAATATTTTCCTGTCAGTGCTGGACACTGGGACATTTGAGATGTTCTACCAGTGTTGGAAAGAGATTGAAGTGGAATGTAGGGAAGTCCGTCTACCTGATCGGGACCACAACCCGGGGGAGTGTGTCCTGAAAGTTTCTGCAATGATCAAGTCAGACTTTGGTATGGGCAGACTTATACTGACACAAAAACGGTAAGTCATGCCATAATATCCCTTATTGGTCCATGCCTATAAAAGCTGCTTTCTTTAAAGTTTAAAGTAAGGGTCAAATTTACACAATTCATCTTCACCCTCGGCACATAAAGTGCTGGAGGGTATTGTCATCCCCTGTGTCGTTTGTCTGTCCATCCGGCTTGTCGAAGTTACCGCAATATCTCAAAAAATATATTGACTGTAGCTTTACCAAATTTTGTCAGAGACGCACCTTATAATGAACCAGGTTCCTATTGAAAATCAGCTCCCCCTGATTATTTTTAATCTTTTTATGAAACTTTTAATGTATTTATTTGAAGGTTGTCTGAGTGGCATCAACCCTGACTACTTTACCATGATAGCTCACGAAATATTCACCGTAGCTTTACCAAATCTTTGTCAGAGATGCACCTTATAATGGACCAGGTTTCTATTAAAAATCAGCTTCCTCTTTGTATTTATAAATTTTTTATGAGATTTTAAAATATTGATTGCAAGGCCTTCTGAGTGGCCCACAAGGGGACGACATTATCTTATCGCAACAAGGATACATTGCAGCTTCACCAAAGTTTTATCAGAGATGCTCATTATGATGGACCACATTCCTATTGAAAACCAGCATCCTTTTATTATTCCTTTCTGACGATGGCAGCCGCTGCAGAGATGTTACTTTGCTTTTACTCGGCTGGGCACCAAGTGACATGTCGTTCATTGTGTTTGTTATTTTAGAATAATCGATATATTAAGATAAAGGTTAAAAGTCCCAAGGTCCTCAATGTATGATTATTATATATTTTAAATTTTAAACAGATTGAACCCACAGCTTCAGAGATATTTCTCAGACTGTTTTTTGCACTCACCCACCTCAGTAGATACTTTCTATAGTATAACCATTCAAATCGGCGCCGAAAGTGCACTGCACACACCATACAGCTTCAGCCTAGCTACCCTCACCCCCACATCTAACCAGATCATCCGCCACAACAGCGGGCAGAAATTGTTGTCCACTCCAAGTTAATGTGTGCAGCCAGGGATACAATAGTCACTTAATCAGGGCACTGCCGAAGGCGAGTCCCGTATAGGGATAGCAGTTGCCCTACATCTGTCCATGCGTCTGTCCAAATAGTTTCCGCATGATAACATGAGCAGCTTTTAAGCTGGGGCTTTCACATTGCACAGGATTGTAGTCATCTATAAGGGCTAGGATAAGTTTAAAGATGGGTGACTTTGACCCAATTCCCAAGGACACGAAGCCACATTAGGGAATTTAGTGTCCGCATAATAACTTAAGAAGTTTTTGAGCTAGGGCTTTCATATTGCACAAGATTATTGTCCTCTTCAAGGGCTAGGTCAAGTTTAAAGTTGGTCACTTTGACCCAATTTCCAAGGTCACAGAGCCACATAAGTGAATTTGGTGTCCACATGGTAACTTGCGAAGCTTCTTAGGTAGAGCTTTAATATTGCACAAGATTATAGCCCCCTGTATTAAGGGCTAAGTCAAGTTCGAAGATGGGTGACCTTGACCCAATTTGGAAGGCCACATAGCCACATTAGTGAATATGGTGTCAGCATGATTTCTGCACAATAACTTGAGAAGTTTTTGAGGTAGGGCTTTCATATTGCACATCATGATAGTTTTCTATCTGGCCAAGATGAAGTTGAAACATGAGTGACCTTGACCCAATTCCCAATGTCACACAGCCACTTTTGTGAAATTCAGTGTCTGCACAATAATTTATAAATAGTCCTCTATAGGGCCAAGGCTAAGTTTAAACATGAGTGACCTTGGCCCATTTCTCAAGGTGACACAGCCACTTGTGTAAAATTCAGTGTCTTCACAATCACTGAATTTTTTAAGCTTATTTGCTTCTGGGTGCTGGACTTTAAGTGATTTTTCCTTCTACTGAGGCAACCCAAATGCACTGGAAAATAATGTGATCTTATTAGAGGGGTAAACTTCTAGCGTGCAGCAAAGGTTGCTGCCCTAAACTGTACAATGTTTGTATACAGCGGTCCCCTCAGTGATTCAAGCAGCACTATTACATGTTGTTGGTTATGGCGAATTTTCTTGCTGAAACATTGAAGTGATGGTGATGGCTCGGTGTGATGTGACCGTTACCCGTCCATGTAGCTGTTAACATTCCCAGCAAGGTAACGATGAATAATGGATCCTACTATTAAAAACTGATTGATCTAGATGGGCATTATCATCTTTATTTTAAGTTGTACTCAACTTGTTAATGTTACACTTCCATATTTTGTTTCACTCGGAACCGTTAACGCTGCACTTCCATGTTTTGTTTCACTTGGAACCGTGTGTTTGGTTACCCGCAACCATTCAGATTCTGTTTACATTGTCGCTGACCATGCGTGATGAAATCCCCTTTCATGAGAGGGAATCCCAGCTGACATCATAAGTCTATTCCGTCATAGAGGTCAAGCTGAGTGAGGGGAGTCAGAGCACAGGCACTGGAGACCACTCACCCCACTCGACTGCTAACACGAAAATTGGCTGTTAATACAAAATCCCCCATGCTATAATAAGGAGGTGCTGATTGTCCTCCAACCTCTCTGCTCAAATCTGAGCCACAACATACAGTTGTTCAAGGAAGAATCTGGTTGGCTGGTAACAATGTGGTGTCGACAGTGATGTCAGCAAAGTGCTTTGCACTTGCAAATTTCTGGTTTCTAACCAGTTATGAAACTTTTGAAGTACAGTGAAACCTCCTTATACCGAACACCCTTGGGACCGGAAAAAAAGTGTTCAGTATAGTGAGGTGTTCGGTATAGGGAGGTTTGATTGCATTGAAAGTATATATTTGGGACCGAAAAATGGTGTTCAGTATAGAGAGGTGTTCGGTAAGAGAGGTTTTACTGTATTCATTTGAAGGCTGCCTGAGTGGCACACAAGTGGACAATCTTGTTACCGTAATATCTCAAGAAGGATTTATCACAGTTTCAACAAATTTTTGGTGCAGTTACACCATATTAGGGCACCTGTGAAGTCTCAATAAAAAAATATTGCAGAATTAAGGAAAAAAAGATTGTGGGCACTGAGGGTAATCCGTTCTCTGAACCCTATTTTGACTTATTTGCTGCACACAAGGATAGAAATGACTTTGTGTAAAAATTTAGTTTTTATTTATTTGTAAATCCTGTAAATGGAAATCAGACATTTTGAATGACAATTGTATGTGTGTATAGCCAGTCAATAACATGATCTCTTTTCAAAGTTTAAAAGTTTTTGCCTTGTTTTGTAGTTTAAAGACTGACAGATATTCAACCCTCTGTTGCATTCAAGAACCGCTCAAAAATTTCATTTCAGGTTGTATTTCTTGCAAGAAGGTAGTCGTCAGTTCCGAGAGATCATCAAGCTGCGAGAACTGGAGCGTGTGGACAAAATCACGCAGATGTCATTCCTGGTGCCTGTTGAAGCCTTACGCTTCGTGAAACTGGGAGGTAAGAAAACTTGTAAAGAGCTTGGTCAGTGGTTTGTGCAGAGTCAGGCAAACCTAGCTGCGGTCACTATTGTGGGCCATGACTTGATGGGCCTAATCATGTAAGTAGGCATCGACTTAATTTTTGTAAACTTTTAAAGTAGTTTAATTATATTTTTGTAATGTGAGCTACACTAATTTATGGGTTGGCCTATCAACAAAGTAACACCATATTTGCTTAATTATTCCATTATACATCAGTTTGGGGTGTTTGTATGGAAAAATAAAAACATGGCGGTGCGAGTTAGCAGAATAACTTGTCTGGGGATTAATGGCACCAAAACAAGTCTTGCGCTGGTTCCCCACTGATGACCTCCTTTTATTTAGAGGCTAATAAAGCCTAATAAATAGTTTCTTCTAACTTTCAAAATTCATGAATATGATTTGTTCTTTACACAAGATAACTTGTCGTACAGATTTAGAGCTATACAGTTTTTCAGTGAGTGGTACGGAATAGGAATTTGATCTTGGAATTTCTGTAGTGACTGTGGAATATCTGTAGTGACTTGATAGTATTCAAACAGTACTTGGGCTTCCAGATTTGGGTTTGTTAAGTTTCTCTTTATATTAGATATGATCCAAAAAGCACTGACTTTAAGCTATGGATAGCGGTTCATGAATGAAATTTCTAATTACAAGTGGCTTTTTTATGTAAATCATGTCATTATCCATCCCCAGTGGGGGGGGGATGCATATAGTGTTTAGTCCGGTCGTCCACCGCTTATCTTCTTCTTCTTCTTCTTCTTCTTCTTCTTCTTCTTCTTCTTCTTCTTCTTCTTCTTCTCCTTCTTCTTCTCCTTCTCCTCCTTCTCCTTCTCCTCCTCCTCCTCCTCCTCCTCCTCCTCCTCCTCCTCCTCCTCCTCCTCAACACATTGTTGTGTGAGTTGCGGACGTGATAACTTGAGAAGTTGAAATTTTTTGTGAATATGTTCCTATATAAAACCTTGCTAGGGATTACAGATGAAGACCTTGACCTATTTTTGAAGGTCACGTGGACATGTCATCTAAAATTGATGTGGACGCAACAACTCTGCAAGAATTTGACTTAGAAGGTTGAAATTGTGCATGATTATGTACCGTAATATGAACTAGGTTGAGATTGTAGATAGGTGACCTTGAACTATTTTCAAGGTCACATGGCCACTATTTAAAAATCATTGCAGATGCATTTGAGAAAGATTTGACTTAAAGATGTTGACATTTTGCATGATTATGTACCATAATGTGAACTAGGTTGGGATCGTAGATGGGTGACCTTGACCTATTTTTAAGATCACATGGCCACTTTTAAAAATCATTGCAGATGCATTTGAGAAAGATTTGACTTAAAAAGGTTGATATTTTGTGTGATTATGTTTCTATGTAAGATTTTTGTAAGACTTTGCTTGTAACTGCATATGTATGACCTTGACCTATTTTTCAAGGTCAGGTGAGGATGTCATGTAAAATTGACGTAGACGCAATAATTCCACAAGGATCTGCCTTAAGAGGCTGAAATTGTGCATGATTATGTACCATAATATGAACTAGGTTGGGATAACAGATGGGTGACCTTGACCTATTTTTCAAGGTCACATGGGCATGTCATGTAAAATTTACGTGGAAGCAATAACTCCGCAAGGATTTGACTTAACAGGTTGAAATTGTGCATGATTATGTAGCATATTTTTCAAGGTCACGTGGGCATTTCATCAAAAATCAACGTTTTGAAATGTCAATAAAGAGTGTACCTTCACTCTTTATTTTAATGTAGATCATTGGAATCGGTATGCCTATTTATGAAAATAAGGGTGACAATGGTAAGTCTTGTAAAAATGCTGCTAGTGTTCACATTTTTCTTGGTGTATATTGACATGCATTGGCAGAAGTTACACTGATCACTGATGTACTTTGGGGATGCATTATGTTTTTTGCAAGAAAAAGTCGCTTCTAGTTTAACTCCAGATATATTGAAAATTTTAAAATTAGTTGGGTGTGGAATGAGTAGAGGCTAAGAGCTGTTTCTGCAGATGTAATTCCTTGCACATTGAAATAAATTTTACCGTAATTATGCCCCCCCCCCCCACACACACACCACCACCACCTGCAAAGAAGAAGTGGAGCTCACGGCTTTGCTCCTGACAGTCAGTAGGCCAAATACTGTCTGCTCAACAATCTGAGAAGGTTGTACCAACCTATTGGTCTCAAGCTTTGTAGGATAGACCTTTATGGTCAGTATAAGACCTCCCTTTTGATGGTGAGACCAGTAGGCCAGAAGTGATAGTCCAGGTGATCTTGACCATAAGAATGGTGTCAGATCAATAACTTCATAACAGTTGTGCCCACATACTTCAAACTTGAGGCATTTTTATCATGGCCAGTATTAAAGACTTCTATTGGTTTTGGGATCACCAGTTCAAAGGTCAAAGTCATGATGACATAGGGGCCTGCCAACCAATGTCAAAACAATAATTCAACAACCTGTATTGACTTCAGGCCCTTCTGTCAGTCATCAACAGACAGGGCATATATGTTTTTCAAACATGTCATGTTAAGTTTCCATTTTTTATTGCACTGTTCATGCCTAAGATCAACAAAATAAACTAAAATATGAAAATTGATATGCAAATAAATGTTTTTAATGAAATTTCTACACATGGCACCATATTTTAAACTGTGAAAAGAGATAGAAAATGTCTAATTTCCTTCCTGAAGCTGCAAATTTAACTAACATGATTGCGAGGATTGTATTAACAGGTTAGACAGGAACTTTAGCAAAATTAGCAACTTTACAGGTTTGGTAAAAATGAGACAATAAACTGATAAATTTAGTCCTGTTCATAAACCTGTATATACGTATACATAGAGTTCTCTGACAGAGTTGTAGATATTAGTATTTTGCCATATTTGATACAGGTATATGGCAGTTCACAAGGATACTTTGTGGAATAATATGGGAGAAAGCAGCACTGCAGCTAATTTGAGTGTCCCGTATTTTGAGTCATTCAATGCTATTCTAATAGTGACCCTGACCAGCTTTTTGTGCCAAAAGCAACGATTTTACACCAGGAATGTTGCAGCTTGAATGAGAGATAAAGCTCTATCTGTGCAGAATGATAAATATGCAGGTACAGTAAAACCTCTCTAACCAAACACGTCCGTAAACCAAACACCTCTCTATACTGATCTATCTCGGTCCCAAATATATACTTCCAATGTAAGCAAATGTCCCTATACCGAGCACCTCACTATACCGAACACTTTTTTCCGGTCCCAAGGGTGTGCGGTATAGGGAGGTTTTACTGTAAGTGGTATGACATTGGTGAAAGTAATATAAGAGACTCCTTGGCTTCCACCAGGATTAAGGGGCAATGGCCTCTTCCAAATGATAAATCTTTTCTTCTGCATGTTTCAGGGAACAAGAAAGATTTATTTGTAGCTAGTTTGAAGGAGGAACGGAATTGGTGGCAAATGCTGATCACAGAAATGTGGTCTGGAAAACTGATTGCAGAAGAACTTCGAGACCCGGGAATTATCCAGCAAGCAGCACAGAACGTCCTTCTGGCAGATGCACTTATACGCAGGTACCACCAAATCTGTCTTAATGGGCCACACAGGGGACTTATAAAAGTGGCCTTTTAAGATGGTGCTAAACATTATAGTTTTTATGGCTGATATACAGAGATGTGTCCTTATACCTACAAGTCTCTATTAGAAGATAATATATTATACTGAAAATAAATTGCAAAAATTTGTCACAGAGTAAAGGAGTCATGGTATATGCAAAGTGTGAAATCATCGATGAGACATTTTAACACCGATTCATTACCTCACTTTTCATAAGAAAAGTAGATTCCTTAAGATGTTTTAGTATTCTGTGTTTGTCATCAGATGATGCACTGGTTGCCTAAGACAAGTTAATTGGATTGATGAGACTTTATTTGGATAATTGCTGGGAGCAATAGGCAGGTCATTCTGAAAGACTGACAGAAATCAGTGGGACATGTTTTTGTAGGTAACACTACAGGCAGCCTTCCATGGTGCATGTAACTGCATGTTGCAGGTGGAGACCCCTGGGGGATAAATAAATCCAGGCAATTGGTCAAAAGTCTCCTGACACAGGAAGTCGGTGTTGCCACTATGCAGATTAGTCATGTGATAAACACCATGCCATGCAGCGGGGAAATCTTTAAAGCAGCTTGGCAGGTTTGACTGTGTTGTTAACACCAAAACCACGCAAACCTGATTTCTTGCTAAGAGAATGATCCATGTTTCTGAGTTTTGTTTCCTGGAAGAGTGGAGGAGACATATTGTTTTATTGCCTCCTCCTCCTCCTCCTCCTCCTCCTCCAAACTTCCTAAAACTTGCTAGGGCTATGCACCTAGGTAAAGTCTTCATTGAGGCTGTAACTGGGTCACCTTGACCTAATTCTGTAGGTCACAGGGCCACTAGTAATGCGCTATTGGTTTTCTTGTGATAAATACGGAAAAACTTACCAAATAGTTCAGGAAAGCATTACCCATATTCATAAGTTTGAACCGAGCAATGACAGCAAAGTTAAATATAGCAAGAGGCAGAGATTTAATAATTAGCAAAACATCAACATGCATCTTCCAATACCAATGTGAAAAATAAATATAACTCCTGAAGTTGATGAAACTAGGTAGGATTATGAATCTGGGTAAGACCTAGGTTAAGATTGTAGGTGGGTCACCTTGACCTACTTCTCAAGGTCACAGGGTCACTTATGTGAAATTGGTTTCCATGCTATAAGTTGTGGAGAACTCTACAAAACGCCATGAAATTTGGTACCTTTATGCATCTGAGTGTGACTTTTGCTGGGATTGTATTTGAGTAACTTTAATTAAAATATTCTCAATGTCACAGGGTCATGTATGAGGGTAACCTTGACCTAATTCTCATGGTTCCAGCTAGGAGCACTTATGTTACAAACTTATTTTCCATGTGATAATTCCTGTCGAATTTCATGGAACTTAATGAAATTTAGTATGTAGATGAGACTTTGGTTGTGATTGTGTTGATACATTTGTCAAGGCCATGTGGATCTCAAGGTCACAAGGTCACTTATTTGAATTTTATTTGCGTGTGATTGGTCCTGACACATTTAATAAAACTTGATCAAACATGGTAGAATCATGCAGGCCTAGTTAGACCTTCAAAGTGCCCCCTGGTGGAGACTGTTGGGAGAGCAGACTGGTCAATACTGAAGTGGACGACAGCAGAATTAACATGGACCCTCAGTCATATTAGCTATTAAATGACATTAGAGGGTGTGGGTTCTACAAATTAAGATATATTTTTTGAAAAACTCTCTGACATAAAGTGTCCTGATAAGTATTGATAAGCTCAATTCAGATGATCATTGCGACAATATCAATGTGCCTCCTGCTCTCTACACACATATGTCATTGCTTAAATCTTAAGTGTTCCACTGGAAGACATTTAGTTTTGTGACTTTGTGTAACAAAATCAGTAACTTCTAGTTTTGTTTGTTTCAAAGGTTAAAGATGAAAAGATACTGAATAAAATAAAAGGCTGTGCACTGCAGAAAACATTATAAAGATTATCATATTAACAGGTGATGTTACGACTACGGTTACCATGGGGACACTTGTTTATTATAATGGTTATAGATGTTCATTATAATGGTTGCAGTTGGTGTTACCGTGGTTGTGGGTGTTGATTCCATGACTATCAGTATCATTACCATGGTTACAGGTATCATTGCCTTGGTTATCGGTGTAGTTACCATGGTTACAGGTGTTGTTGTTGTTACTCTTACAGTGGGGTGGAGGATGAGTCGACCACTCAGAGTGCCGTGGAACATGGGGTGGCAAAGTTGTGCTTCTTTAGCAGCAGAAGAGCCGAGGGCTGCGACACACTACCATCGGAGACCAAGGACGTGCTTCAACATCGGATCAATCCAAACGCCAGGGAGGTGGACAAACAAGCTGTGGAGGCACTGCTCTACACCCCGGGCAGTAAGTGGACTGGTCTACCATACATGGTAAAATGGCGACATTTCAATGGTCCTGCGCAATGTGTAGTAATAGCACGTGGCATGCAGGAGTTGTTGCCAGGAACACGTTTTGTGCAAGGGATAAGGAGAGAATTGGGTTTTTAAAATATGTTTGGGAAAACTGTATTGGGTGATCGCAAAATCTGATAAAATTGTGAGCTGTAGTGTGGTCACACAGATGAAATCAACTTTGAAGAAACAAAAAATTCAGTAAATTGTCATTTTGAAATGACGGCACCGGTGATTGACATCATATCTTTCATAAACAAACAGAATGAACAGTTTGGAGAGATTTCATTGGACAAAATTTAAGCATTTCATCGGAATTGAAAAAAAAAAATTATCAACAGTCAGAAATCAACACAAACTGCTGGACTATTTTCTTGTCAAATGTTATAAATCATTCAGTCTGCTAAAGGTAATTTCTTGGAGGTCAAGTGTTTGCGATGGCTTTTCACATCTGCAGCCTGGGTTCGATTTACAGCCCGGGAAGCAAGTGGAAAGAGTTCCTACCACTCAGACTGTGCACAGTAGTTTTCTCCGAGTCCTTCAGTTTCCTCCACCAAACAAGTACATAAGAAAGTATACGCCACCATCGGTGCCATGGAGAGTGATTAATATAGACTTGGCCTGGTTTGCAATCCATGTAAAAGATATGGGTCTGTACTTTTTTGTCCTGGCTAAATGTAGACATAATTCAGAAGGCAAAGCAATATGTGTGTTTGTGTATTTGCAGATCGGAGTACCGATGGGGAAGCCAGTGGCCCAAAGCTCTGGTGTGGTATGGGGAATGGCAAGCTTCGAATCTTCGATGCCAGCACATGGATACTGGAACAACAGTACATTGAGGCCAAGGAGAGAATTGTAAGACCTGAATCATACAAAGACCACATATTTTTGCTTCTTTGGAAAGCATATTAAACAAATATCAACCATCAGATTGGCTGTCAGTTAGTGTGCTAGGTGCAATTCATCAACTTAATAATGCAGCAATATCGTGTTTGTCATGAAAAGAACTTAGATTCAAGTATCAGTGGACAATAGATTTTAGGTGTATATACAGGGTAAATTGTGATATAGTGGTTGAAATAGCAAGCTTAGATGACAATTTTTAAATTCCCCCTGACCACTTGCTGACTCTTGACACACTAGTGTACATGTATTACTGAAAGATTCTTGGTTTAAAGTTGTTATGTGTATGGAAAATGCAGACTTAAAATGTGCAAAGAAAGGTAATTTACAATGGAGCATGCTGCCAGTAGTTGGTGCTGCAGGTAAATCCCATTGCAGGTGGAGACACCTGGGGGTTAAGTTGTTCTTCATGCATTGATAAAAATGATATGTGACACAGGAAGTAGGTACTGCCACCATGCAGAGTTACAGTGTATTCGACATGCCATGATGGAAAAAGGTGCATGTCCAAGGGTCGAAATTAGCGGTAGCATTGGTAGCATTTGCTACCAACTTTTATGATCTGCTACCTATATTAATTGTGCGGTAGCAGACCTTTGCCACCAAAATTTTCCTGGTCAAAATCACAAATTTAGGCCAGCCTTAAAAATATTTCTGTTTCGTATAACGCGCCCGGTGTGCGCAAAACGTTGCGGTTGGAATATTTTTTTCAACAGTGCAAGAAAATTTTTTTCAGGCTTGATTTAACGCTACTCGCACGCCCCGTGTGGCAGTTCTGTAAACGCATATCGTTTGCGTACCTACCATGAATGCTATCGGTACATCGTAGTAAATTTGCGTATACAGTACAGTGGTCCCCCTCTTATAAGGCCACCCCAAATGCAGCTAAAAAGTGGCCTTATAAGAGGGGTGGCCTCTCTTGAGGGGGAGAATATAATAACACTACCATACTTTCTGCACAAGAATGCTGGCCTTTCAAGAGGGGTGGCCTCTGGTGAGAGGGGCCTTATAAGAGAGGGACCACTGTATTGGCAAGTTCCTTGCAATAAACGGTGTTCCTAGATCGAATTCAAACGTATATTTTAATATTTCAATTCAGAAATCGAGTGTGCACACTGTCTGCATCTTTCCTGCAACTGTACACAAACAGCTGCTTTGGCCATGTGGTCTGACGCACAACACATCACCCGATTGGTCAATTGAGTCACATGCAAAAATGACCCGATCACGGCTCGTGTTAGTGTTTTCATCATGGCTTCCGCCCAGTGAACATGTGTGAATCTGCCGTAATTTACGGAGGGAACAGACAAACGGGAAGCTGTGTTTATATTGCTGCATGCGAAAATAAAGATTCCAGTGTTTATTGCAACAATTATTTGGAGTCAGAGGCATATACGCAAAGGTAGGGGATTGCGGGAATAGCCGAATGTGTCCCAAATCAGTCCGTGAGACTGGGTCAATTCACCACAGATCCACTCCACCCTGTCACTTGCATGTGACTGGAAGTTGTTTCCTGTTTTTGCCTGGGAAGTCATCTCAAGGCACCTATTTTTTCCAACATTCATTGTTAGAACCCACCGATAAATGGCATTTGATGTTAATTTGCAGATGAATTCGCCATGCAAATTTTATTCTATTTTGACGCTGCTTTGACATCGCTGAGGCAGATCACACTGACGGTGAGCAGTGTGACCCTGCTCAGCAAGCCAATTTAATTGGAATACTGCCGGTACCTTTGGCTTTGCTATCGTAACGTAATCGTATGTACATGTACGACAGTGAAAATGTCTGCTTGTGTTGACAGAATCAAGTTCTGATGAATACAACTGCGGACCAAGTAATTGTTTAAACTTGGAATGTTTATCAATTAGCGATTATTATCACCTATCGGTGCCCCACGCAGGTGGTGCAAAAGCTCGGATTTTTTAAGTGATTAGACCCCCCCCTCCCCCCCGGTAGCCAGCCTTGCAAACAACTGCAACTTGTAACTGTGTCATGAAAATTTGAGGAATAGAGTTCCCAGCGAAAAAAAAAAGTTGGTTGCCCGACCGGGCAAGTACCTATTAACTCTAACTTGCCCCGGACAATCGCACACGTGAATTGCCGAGCCCTGCTTTGTACTCTCAGTTTGACCATGGAGCAATAAAACTGTTAATCCACATCCCTGCACATACACTGTACACATAAAAGAGGTGTGTTCATGACTTTTAATATTTACTCTGAACCCTCATCATACACCCCTCCCGTCCCCTGCTGTTGTCAAGTGAAAATAAAAACTACACATTTGTATTTGATATCTTATTCTTTTTCTTCTGTGATATTTTTAAAAAAGTTCAACTTTATAATTATGCTAATCCTTTGTTTCTTGAAGCCCTGTACATTTGCATGTTTAAAATAGCAAAAGACCCACCCCAATTCAAGCCAAGCTGAGGTGTATTTACAGTAGGGCTACTCTGTCTCAGCGCCAGCAAACCAGCCTGAAGCATATATTGTCCGGCTACGACTTCATCTATGGCAGAGTCTCTTGCTTTAATACAGATTTAATAAAAAATTTTCAACCTGGAATCTTGTTTATCTTGTATCAATACTAAGTCCATCAGTCCCCGTACTGGCATGATGCCCTTATTGCAGTAACACGTAGTAGGTATGTGTAGTTTAAAAAAAAAATGAAAAAAAAAAATTCCTCCCTGCCTCATCAAATTTTTCAAGGCCCTGTTTTACGAAACAGAAATATTTTTAAGGGTGGCCTTAGCTCTTCAGTTCACGTGAAAAAGTGCCTTAGAATGCACTGATTTGCATGCTTGATTTCAAAAGGGGAAGGGCATGCGCTTGCACGCCCTAGGTGGGCTTCGCCAAACCTGCATGATTTGCTACTTAATTCTCAGATTTGCTACCAAAAATTAAACTTAGTAGCAAACCTTTGCTACTGCTTAAAATCAGTTAATTTCTACCCCTGCATGTCCCATATAAATCCTTCTTCTGAGAAAAATACAAGATGTCCAGGCCAAAACAAGATGCACATATGAAGTAAAGTTCAAAAAAAAAAAAAAAACCAGAAAGAAGAATTGCATTTTTTTACGGAGTGATTCCAGTGACAAGCTTACTGTTGACAGGTTTGTTTGCTGGCTGTGGGAAATGTCCAGGTGTGGGCTGGATCTTTTGACTGCATCATCTACGTCATTGATTCCCGCACAAAGATGTGTAACCAGACCCTGATGGAACACTCGGATATGGTTAGCACTTTGACTGCCAGTGATGATGAGAGGTTAGTCTGACAGAAAGGATCTCACACATGGGTCGACGGAAATCCCTGTCTAAACATGTGCTTTATGTACTGTGAAAATAGATTTGTTATGAGCCACTTATGTTCAGGGAAAAATTTTATGTCGGAGGACAATACTAATTGTGATTTGATGAAACTTGATGTAAGATTTTCTTCAAAATGTTTTTAAACCCTTTCAGAATTTTTGGTTATAATTATTGAGCACCCAAATACTCCAAAAAATAGATTCTTTCCCTTGACTGCCACCAGATTTGTTCCCCTGCTCAAAGACTGACCAGTGACTAGACATCCAATAAAATACAGCCACAAACAGAAATCCTTTTCTTTGGCATGGATTGGGTGATTTCATTGTTGACCTTAAACCTTTAACTTGACCACCAAAAACAACCCAACTGGCTAGAGGTCCGATACCATCTGCCTCAATGTTCTACAATAATTGCACATGGAATCGCATCTCTTTCATCCAGAAGGTCACCTGCCAAGCTTCAATGGCTGACAAAAAAAGACAAATATTAAATTTCGAAACAAGTGCTTCAAGAAGATGGATTGGAGATTTAGGAAATGTCACAGTCTTTGGGCACGGTAATGTATTTCTTGAACAGGTGTCTCCATTCCATTCCATTCCATTCCATTCCATCCCACTCCATTCTGATTGCCTGCATGACAAGAAAAGTACAGTGTAGTTAGAATAATATGAGGTAAAATTTGGGGTTTTGCCAAGGGGTCAGTCAAAACAAATTATCCCTCGAGGCAGAGGTCTCTCGAGACAGCAATGACTGTGTGACAGTGGTATTTAGGACACCAGATGGCAGCACTGGATGGTGTCCATTTGCTGAAGGTCTTCCTGTCACATGAAAGTTTCAAAATGGATTTATTGGTATTCAAAGGAGCAGACAGCATGCAAACATCATCAAGTTGCTGGCTATTCTTTGGGGTCCTAGAATAAACCTATTGTAATCAATATAACCTTATGTGGACCATATTTTTACCTCAGCTGACAGGACAGCTGAGGTTACAGTATGGTCCATCGCCTGTCCACAATTCACATTTTCCACTTTTTCTCCAAAACCATCAACCAGATTCACTTAAAACTTGGTGGAGATGTACCTTGGGTGGGTCTCTACCAAGTTTGCTAACTCCAATTGGTCACGGTCCATTGATTTTTTTATTTTTAGCTCGGGTGATCCATATCACCTGAGCTTATACCATGGTCCCAATATCCATCCTCCGTCCGTTGTAAACAATTCACATTTTCGACTTTTTCTCCCAAAATTTCTGCCAGATTCAATTCATACTTGGTGGCAATGTTCCTCTAGTGGGTCTCCACCAAGTTTGTTCAAACGGATGGGGTCTAACGATTTTTGTATTTTTTATGAATTTTTTTGCTTTTTTTTTTTTTGGCCAAACCTTAAAAAATCTCCTTTTCCGAAACCGCTCACTCAATTGTTTTGAAATCACACAGGGACTCTTCTGGGGACCCATAGTTGTTAACTTGATTACCAGTTAACTTGTTCGCCAGGTGGTGCTGCGAATTTTTTCCAATTTTTGATGAATTTTTGTATGTTTTTGTAATTTTCAACTTCTTGTCCAAAAGCATGACTCAGATTTTGCTGAAATGCTGCAGGAATTTTCCTTGTGGAAGGCCCAAACAAATTTGTTCACTAAGTGGTGTTGCTAAGGAATCCTGATTTTTAACACATTTTTCATTTTGGGTACTTGTCGGTAGATACATAGTACATCCCCATTGTTTAATATGTAAATCAATAGGCTTCTAATGGAAATCCACATTTTTGAATTCTTCTCCCAAACCGTCATACAGATTCACTTCATACTTGATGGCAGTGTTCCTCTAGTGGGTCTACACTAAGTTTGTTTAATTGGTCACGGTCCAGTGATTTTCATATTTTTTATGAAATTTTTGGTCATTTTTTTTGGCCAAACCTTAAAAAGCTTCGAAACCACTCACCCAATTGCTTTGAAATCACACCGGGACACTTCTGGGACCCCTAGTTATTAATTTGTTCACCAGGTGGTGCTGCAAATTTTTTCCAATTTTTATGAATTTTTGTGTGTTTTCACTATTTTCAAATTCTTCTCTAAAATCATGACTCAGATTTTGCTGAAATGCTGCAGGAATGTTCCTTGTGGAAGCCCCAAACCGAATTGTTCACTTAGTGGTGTTACTATGGAATTCTGGATTTTTAAGAGTTTTTCATTTTGGGTACTTCTGGGTAAATACATATATTCCTATTGTTTACTATGTAAATCAATGGGCCTATAATACAGATTCACATTTCCAACTTCTGCTCCGGAACCGTCAGCCAGATTTACTTGATACTTGGAGGAAATGTTCCTCTACTGGATTTCCACCAACTTTGTTCAAACCGTCAGCTCATGATTCATCGGAGCACAGCATCAGTCCTCCTCCTCTAGCTTTGAATTTTTTGGTTCATTTTTTGGGCAAAATCATAATAAATCTTCAAAGAAGAAACTGCCTTGCCAATTGCTTTGAAATTGCATGGGAACACTTTTGGGGATCCTCAGAACTTAATTTGTTCAACAGGTGGTGATGCAATTTTTCTGTCCACTTTTTTACGAATTTTTTGTGTGTTTCTCTTTTTTAGACCTCTGCAAAACCATCACTCAGATTGTTCTGTAACTTTGTGGAAATATAGCTTGTGGGAGGATAAATCAGATTTGTTCACCAGGTGATGACACTCTGGATCCTTTATTTTCAATGAGTTTTCATTTTGCAATGGGTACTTGCCAGTTACTGCATGCATTCCTATTGATTATGATGTGAGTCAATGGGAATTGCAATGTAAACTCCCAAGTTTTACTTCGTCTCCCAAATCCTCATCATCCTCTAGACTAGAGTGGGTCATATTATGGGTTGAATGTCAAGATCAGTCTGAGGACGGGCTGTTCACACAGCCCTCTTGTTTAGTGTTCTACATTATCTGCACACATGTACATTGGTATGTTTTAGAACCGTGTACAGTGGCAGTTTAAATGGTCACATCATTGCCTGGGATGTAGAAACTCTACAAAGTGGTAAACAGATCCTACTGGAAGGCGTCCGCTCTCTCATTTCCATGCAGTATAAAGATGGGCATTTGTGGTGCTGTAAGTTTGACTGATCACAAAAAATCTCTGATTCTTACATTTTTGCCTGATGCCATTTGAGTACAGTGACAGCAGTTCTCTTTTTACTCAAAAGAAATAGATACAGTTTGACCCAGATTAAGTACTATTTTAAATGCAATTTCAAGTTAAACGAAAATTTTCCAAGTACTGAGCGGGGAAAGGGAGGATGGAAATGAAATTGAACACTGAAATCTGTACATGTAAGTCAAAATGGTGAAAGGATGGATCCTTGTCAAATGCTTTCAAAATTAAAATTTGGTGCTTTTTTTTTCCTTTCTTGTTTTAAAATGTAATCATTAGACCTCTTGAGGTCAAACTAAGTTTGGTTTAACAATATCCTGGAGTAGTTCTGACCATTTAAAGGGTTGACGAGTTTCTCAGCATTCCACTCGCTACCTTCATCATTGTTCGTTGGGCTTTCTACCTTCAGGCACCAGAGAGTTGCTTCTTGTGTTGAAACCAGATGGCACTGTTGTCCGACGTTTGCAGTTTGAGGACCAACACAACTCCATTGTACAGATTGACTGCTTCCTTGTCACCTCTATTGATGAGGTAAAATTTAAAAGTCGAAGAGGCGATGTTGTGTTGCATGACTCAGGCAATACAGTCAAATCTCTTCAGTTGAGGCCCCATTCATCCATATTGTCCCGTAGCCAAATAGGCAGATTCTAGCTATTCAAACACATGGATAATCGGGAACGTATACTTATGGACAAAAGTGTTTTCATGTAAGTTGGTTACTGCGTGAGTATCATGGAAGACGTGTTTGAAAGGTAATTCTGCTATGTTCTGTGGTTACACATGTAGAATTACCACAGCAACTTCTTGCGCTACAGACCCTGTCATTGCTGCTCGGTAGATTTTGCTCTACAATATTAAATGTCACACAAATTTAAACTGCATAAACTAGGACCTGGTGAGGTGTACTAACTGATAAGGTTTTGATCACTTCTAATTTTATAACACAGTAGTCTACAATATAAAATCCCTTTCTGTGACCGTGACCTTCTGACCTTTCAGGTGTGGACAGGGTGTGGTCGTCAAGGGGAGATCATCACCTGGACGGCTGATACATTTACAAGGAAGGTGACCATGCAGGTTCCCTGTCGAGGCGTCAGTAAAATGGTCTCAGTACAGGACAAGGTTTGTACATGTGCACTGTGCTTCAATTTGTTTTGGAAATTGTTATACTCAGTTTAATTTGGTGTTATTGATAAAGCAAAATAAGGGGAAAGACAGTTATATTGAGTTTCTATGGTACTGCCCACATCAGTTTTACAGCCTCCAACCCCCCCTACCCCCCCCCCTTTTTTATTACCCTCAGCACATTAAGTGCTGGAGCGTATTGTTGTCCCCTTCGTCGTCCGTCTGTTAGTCCGTCTTGTGGATGTTACCGTACCTATATGATGGTCAAGATACCCACATGCAATAATTTTCATCAAACTATGTATGAGAAATTCAACATTGAATTTGCATGGACTTAATGTGTAAAAATTGAAATATATGATATGTGCAAATGTTGATGGATAAATGAACTTTATCGGATCCCTTTTCCACTCATATCACCTAAGAGGGCCCAGATGTAAATTGTCATCTGCCGTAATGTTTTTACTTGGTAGGTAGGTAGGTACCTACCTACCAAGTAAAAACATTTTACTTAAATTTCTGATTACTAGAAAACATTTTTGCTGAGATTTATATGTAGGACCAGCCATAATGGTACGCCTCAGGTCAATAGCTCTCCCTGGCATGGATTGAGCTTAATGTGCCCAACCTGCACCAAGGAAGGAAAGCTATTGACTCACTGGCACTCTGACCGGGAATGGGTTAAATTCAGAAGGTCACTTTCCTGAGCATATAAATCTTCCACTGTGGGAGGGGACTGCAGTAGAATTGTCTGAAGGCTGCGGAAAGCGACTCTCAAGTCAAATTTTAGTGCAAATTTAAAGAAATTTTGATATTTTATAAAATTTTCAACAATTTGTGATTGGGAATATGATTATTGCAAAACAATATTTATGTGGCAGACTGCTGCTGGTACTATTTGGTTCACTTTATACTTTATTATTATTTTTACTTTGGGGATAGAGAACATAAATGGTGTTTTGCATTATTAAAATTTCTGGAATCTGGGTGGTCAGTTGGGTTTGCCATGGTGATAAATATGCGGTGAAAGATTTAAACAGTTTGAGTGGCAGGAAAGTGGGTAGTTTTGTCAGCATTTCAAGGTACTTTGAGTGCAGTCTAACTGCTGCAAAAGACGATTTAACAGCAAGTGACCTGACACAGCAGCCTTAGTGTATTGTGATTTTGCACTGCCATGTGCAAACATTTGCTGTATGGAATTTTAGAAGACAGAACTATGAGAAATAAAGGAGGCTGCTTGCCTCCTCAAAAAAAGGGGTGAAGAGGCATGATAAAATCAAATAGATTGTTTCGTAATATAGATATTATAAATATGTAAGAGGCAGAAGTGGAGGAGTCCAGAAGACAGTGCTTTGTGTGGCTGTCATCAAGTTAAAGTATCATGCTGAATCAATGATAACAGGAATAGCATACATGATACTAACACAGAACAGCCATGGTATTTACCAGACACGTAGACATGTTTACAGAGATAAGGTAGCAATAAATAATACACAAGGACAAAGAGGAAACTGAGCCGATGTGGTACGTTACTCATGAATGCCTGGTCAACCAAAAAGCATGGATAAAAGGGCCAACTTGATGGCATTTTTTAAGGGTCCGCCCCATAGGGGGGACCCTTTCAGTTTTGGGGTTGTCTGTCCGTTGTGATGTGCACATTCTCATTACCGCGATATCTACAGAATGCCTCCATGTATTTTACTCAAATTTGGCAATATGCTTACCTTACCCGGCAAGACGGAACTGATTAGCTTTTGGTGTCACCATGGCCTAATTTGGGCAAAGGGCAGACCCTTCAGTCAACGCTTGAGTTGAAAGTATGTCTAGTTTTTCCTTAGAGAATTTCTCAGAAAAAAAGCCAGGGAACAGTTCACTGACAATATCTTCTTCGTAACTGTTTTGCCACACTTTATGTGGCATTGGAAATTCCAAGAAGCTAGTTACTGTTGTTTGTGCCTGTCTTCGAAGAAGCAGGGCATATAGTTTTGCTTATATCAGTCGGCTGGCACATGTATGTTGATAGAGACACTGTGGTTTCCATACCATAATTCAAGAAGTTTTTGAGATAGTACTTTCATAGTGCTGAGGTATATACTCCAGTATTAGGGCTAGGTGAAGTGTGAAAGTGGTGGACCTTGACCTTATTTCCAAGGTCATGGAGGTACTGTAGTAAGTTTAAGTTTCTGCATGATAACTAGAAAAGTTTTCATGGTAGGACTTCTTTATTGCACAGGATTATAGTCCTTATCCAGGGCTAGGTAAATTTTGAAGATGGGTGACCTTAACTTTAGTTCAAAGGTCACAAGTTCACTTCAGTGAACTTGATTTCTGCATTGTAACTCAGTATAGAAGTTCTGATCTCAATATTGCACATGGTAATAGTCCTCAATTAGGGCTTGGTCAGCTTAGAATATGGATGACCTTGAACAAATTCCCTAGGTCACCACCTAGAGTCCTATTAGTGAACTTGGTTTCCACATGATAACTAAAGATGTTTTTGACCTAGGGCTTTTATGTTGCACAGGAGGAATATAGCCTTGTGTAAGAGCTAGGTCAAGTGCTGAAATGGGTGACCTTGAGTCAATTCCCAAGGTCACAGAGCCACATTACTGGATTTGGTTTCTGCTTATTAACTGCAGAATATTTTTAATCACAGACAGAACTTTTATTTTGTAGATGTTTATTGTCTTCCATTAGGGCTAGATCAGCTTCAAACTTTTAAGAAGGGTGACCTTGACCTAATAACCAAGGTAACAAGACCACATGAATGAATTTTGTTTCTGCATCCACATCCCAAGGTCAACAGTGTAATGAGGGCAAACATGATGGTGGTGGGGGGGGGGGGGCATCTATGTTTTACAAACATATCCTGTCACTTTTTGAGTTTTTATGCCTCCCCACAATGGGGGGGGGTATGTTTTTGGGTTGTCCGTCCATCCTTACATCTGTCTGCCTTTGTTAGCATGATCTCTTAAAATTTCCTCAATGGCTTATTCTCAAATTTGGTACACAGATGCATTCCTGGACTCCCATTAGCTGATTAGATTTTGGGATCACTGTGACCTATTTGCAACCTGTCTGAGCTTTGTGCAATATCTTCATGCCTGGATGAATTTTTCTCAAATTTGGCACACAGATGCATTCCTTTACTCTCATTAGCTGATTAAATTTTGAGGTCACCGTGACCTATTCACAGCTTACCATGACCTATTAACTGTCCATTTGAGCCTTGTTAGCACAATATTTTCAAAATGCCTGACAGATTTTCCTCAAATATGGTACACAGATATGTTCTTGGACTCCCACTAACTGATTACATTTTTGAGGTCAGTGTGACCAAATTCCCACTTACTGTGACCTACTGACCATCTATCTGAGCATTGTAAGCACAACATCTCCAAAATGCCCAAATTGATTTTTATAAAATGTGATATTCATATGCCTTTCTGGACCCCCAATAGGTATTTAGGTAATGAGGCCACTGTGACCTAGTTACAGCTTAGCTTGACCTACTTACTGTCCATGTGAGCTTTGTTAGGGCCATATCTTCAAAATGCAATGACACAATTTGGTACATAGGTGAATACCTAGACCCCATTTAGCTGATCAGAATTTGAGGTCACTGTGATCTGTTTAGAGCATACTGTGACCTATTGCTGTTCATCTTTGTTACCATGATATCTTCAAAATGACTGGATGAATTTTTCTCAAATTTGGTACAGAAATGCATTGCTTGGCATAGAGTATGTGATTAAGATCTGAGGTCACTGTGATCCATTTACATGCGACTATGACCTTTTAATTGTGCATGCAAGCTTTTTTTTTAACCCTGATACCTGCAAAATGCCTGGATGGATATACCCTTTTGTCTGATGCTGCAGAGCAGTGTGTTAGTAGTTTAAGGGCGGGGTGAACAGGGGTGATGGGGAGGCATCCCAGTGCTCTAGTTCAGAATGTGGTCTTGTTTTGCAAAATCAGAAAAGTGCTGGTTTTATTGTTTCTTTGTTTTTCTTGTAGGTGTGGGTAGGAACAAAACAAGGCAAGATTTACATCTATGATGCACGGACACACAAGCAAGAGAAAGAACTGCAGGCACACAACGATGCCATACGCTCCATGTGTACCGCACAGAACCGCTATGTCATGAGTGCCGCAGGCAGCACTGACGGCAAGGTGGCAATATGGCGTGCATCCACTTTCTAGACTTGGACTATCAGCGCAGTGGATTAAGAAGAGTGCGCTCACTTTCTAGAATAGTACTATCAGCCCAGTAGATTAAGAAGAGTGCACTCACTTTCTAGAATTGTGATGAATGATCAGGGCAGTGATTTAACAAGAATCTATCCATTTTCAAAAATGTGACAGTCAAGGCAGTGGATTAAGATCGTTGCATCTTCTTTTGTGACAGGCAGTGGATTACCAATGGCGCATTTTAGAATTACAACTATCAGTATGATGGATTTTCAAAAGTGCATCCAATGTCCAGAAGTGTAACACTCAAGGCAATGGACCAAGAAGGTTGCATCCACTTTCTACAATGGTAACAAACAGGGCAGTGGGCTAACAAGAGTGCATCCACTTTCTAGAACTGCAACAATTTAGACAGTGGATTAAGATGAGTGCATCCACTTCCAGAAATGGGACAATCCAGCTTGTCAATTTTAACAAGACTTAGTGTATCCATTTCCTGTAATTGTGATGATCAAGGGAGTGGATTATGAGCAGAAGGCAGTCATTTCTTGTGATAATACGGTCTATGCATAAGTTCACCAAGCGAGAAAACCCCTGCAGTTGTCCCATTACGAAAGCGAGGCATGCGGGCTGATTTTTTGCTACCAGATGGCGCGCTGTGCACCTTCTCAAAAGTGGTCACAATAATGCATGATGGCGGACACTAATCTTGTTCATGTCAACATGAACAGAAAAGCAGGAAATGGACCAAATACAGGAGTTGTATAGAAGTTTACCATTGTAGATCGTTGGCCGAGGGGGTGCAGAAAGCATTGATAGTTAGAACGTTGAGTGACAAGGAGAATTATCATGGTAAACCACCACTGACTGTTGTGTAGTGGGCTGTAATGTTTATGCCAGGAAGAAACGTCAAACTGACAAATATCAAAAATAAAAGTGCCGCTTTATTCCTTCCCTCAACTGATATTCCTGTGTCTTTCAAATACTTTTTCAGCCACCCTAGACTCTGTTTTTTGAAGAAATCTTGGTCCGTGTTTCACTCCTTGTTACTCGCTGTATTCTGTAGCCTGTGCGGTAAGACTGAGTGGCTCTGACATCGGAATCTCTGCTGGGGTTTCCCCACTTGGTGAACTTATGCATAGACTGTATTGAGGCATTGGATTCATGTACTGGATACTGTTTCTAAACTTGAGACTGGACTGTACATGTGTGGTGCAGTGGCAGTGTGTGAAGCCACCTAAGATTGTGACTGGATAAAATAAATTCCACAGCTTTACTCTATGCATCCGCCATGTAGACGTTTTACACGACAGAACAAAATATAACAGATAACCAGGATATGGAATAAGTTTGGACAGACCAGTAGTTTTATACCATGCAATTGACTTCCGGAACTGTGATAGGACAGCAGATGGATGACTTCCATCCAGCATGTGAAGTTATGCTGGTACATATACAGTGTATTGTTAACTAGAAGCCAGAGTTCACCATACATAATTGTGATATTTGTAAATAGACTGGCTGTAGGACCTGCTTCCACTGTCTACAGTATATTGCAAAAGCGCAGCTTTTCCTGAGTATTAATTTTCTAGGTTGATTAGAAATCAAAATTTGACAGCTTTTATTCCTGTGATGATAGAGCCAGTTTTAAAAGGGAAAGTATCGAGAGTCAAACTTTTCCAGTTTTGTGGTCTTCAGTGGGTACTGCTGGGGAAATGTCTTAAAGAAATAAATACTGCAGGAACACTGTGCATGTACAGTTACTGGGTTTGGCATATGGCCTGCATCCATAGTGTAGAATTTCTGCTTATGCAATAATGGGGCTTGCCACATGGCCTGATTGTATTGAATAAAATAGTTATACATGTTGTCAGGGCATGGATGCTGACTCTTCAATGTGAAGACATTGTAACCATGGAGATGCATGCCTCGAAGTCTTGTCTATTGGCACTGGTGGTTGTGTTACATACACTTCTATAACAATGATATTATTCATGCTCTATAATTATAACAGTATTCATGCATTTATATATATTATACAATGTATATATGCTGTGAAAAACCACCAAATGAAGGTGCATGCATCTGAAAACAGACACTCGATTCCTCATGGCATGGACATACGTGCATACATTATGGATCCACAAATAAACAATCAGCTGAAGAGGTTGTCTTTTACAGGAGTGGTGCAATATAGAGAGCTGGCTGATCTACAGTGTTCCCTGTCTTGAGAGACCTCTCCCATGAGAGATCACTTGCCCTGATGAAAGTTACACACCTTCTGCTTTGCTTAGACTTTTCATGTTATGTATTTGCATACAGTTGTCCCAGTCTTGAGAGGCCACTCCAATGAGAGGCCACCTGGCTTGAAAGGCCACTTTTGGCAGGTCCCTGCTGCTATCTTTTCCATGTTATTGTACCTCTATTGAGAGGCCACCTTTGTACCTGCCTTTGGGGTGGCCTCTCAAGACAGGGACCCCTGTGCCTCTTATGAGTACTCTACGCACTTTATACTGCTTATGAAAGACCTGTTTTGAGAGACCACAATTTGGTCATCCAGGGGGTGGTCTTTTAAGAGAGGTTGCACTGTAAAATTCCACTAACATTCATACAGCAAACACCTGTTAGATAGTTCATGAGTTGTAGATGCATTTCTGACTAACACAGGACTCGTATGATACGCATCTCTGTGCCATATATGAATGACCTGCATCTCTGGGTAATTCATGGGTCATATCATTATGGGATGCATCTGTATGGTTGGTCCAGTGCCATATGACCTACATCTCTGGGGCAGCCCAGGAATTGTATGGTGTTTCTCTACTCCAGTTATTATGGGCCATGTGCTGTAAATCTGATGTCCAGCTTGTTCTTGTCATCTCTGAAAGTGGCTGCGGTTAGTACAAACTCTTTATGTATAAACATAATATAAAGGACATAGCCTCATGCCATACTTTTACCGAACAACTCCAGGGAATTAATTGTAAATATGCAGACATCAAGTTGAATGTGTAGACTATCTAGTCATTTTGATGGAAAGAACCATGTTTTTTTTAAATACAGGCACCAAGTTGCACCATACAAAAATTCTTTCTTTTTTTTTTTTTTTTTATAATTTTTGAGTGACATCATGTGTTTCCCTGTATTGTAACTTCAGTGCCGCCCAGCCATTTGATATTGTGTGTGTATAATGTTATTATTCCGTCTAGTGTTTTTCTTGCATTTATACTGACAATGCTGTATTATATGTATTTTTTTAACATCATTTGCCTCTCGTATCTCCATTTGAAGAGGCCTGTGTATTTGTTTTTGCCTATGAATATTGTACTTTGTATTTGCTTGTACGTGTACTTATTGCGAGATTTCTGTCTGTCAGAAAACTGAAAGGTTTAATGAAAAATGGTGCAACAAAGGGGAATTCTCTGACTCCCTCTAAAATGGCAAGCATAGTGTGGAAAAGTTGGGAGATACGAAACATCCAGGAGAGTTTTATGATGAACAAAAGTTGGACACAGACACCCTTGCATTACTGGGAGACTTGGAGCCTCTGCGTATATGTATGAAATGTGATAAACAATGTGCTTGTGATGAACAGGGCATGGAGGAGTCCAACTCTGAATCCATGATATAGTTTTACTTGGTACCTGGTTTATTCATAATGATTTTATTTTTAAGCGGCAGGAGCAGATGAACTTGTGGCATAGAATGTTTTTGAATTTTTATTTTTTGTTTGTTTGTATGTGTGTGGTTTTTTTTTAATCAGAGGGCCATTTTACTGACATAAAAATAATGTTAATTTGTTAAGTCTTTCATAATGTATACACTGTAAAGTTAGAAGAGAAGAGCTCTTAAACAGCACGTCCACACAGAGGGTCTCGCACAATGTGCATGGATGCACAGTGAAAAGGGAAAAAAAAGCCAGGGTCTCGCACAACGTGTCCGCACTGAAGTAAATAAGCATAGGGATTTCTACAGGATGTATTGACAATGAAGGGATATTGGGTAGGGAGGGTTAAACAATGTATATACACACATATATATATATATATATATATATATATATATATATATCCATGACAAAGTTATTTGTACTTAAGTTCCAGGGAACAATGTGTAGCGTATACACCATGGAAATCATGGAGGCCGTTCAAGGGAATGGGATCTGTTCACACGCCCTGCACACATATACTGGGTTGACCAGGAAAAATGCCAGGCAAAAATATCTCAATATCTGTAGTGTAGGTTTCATACCAAGTTAGGCACAAGATGTATGATTATCCATGATATACATGTATGTATATAATCCATTTGTTGCTTTACTGATAAGTACTTTACCAGTATCCTACTAACAGTATATGTACATGTATATGTAATCTTGTGTATAGCTGATACATATATAATGACACAATACTCAGTATGCACAGTCAACCACTTTGTGGCTAAGAAGTGCTTTAAAGCTTGTTAATGTTTGGATGAAGAACACGAGACTTCCTGTTTAGTGACCTGAGAGGTGCAGCTTCCAACATATACCGATTTATGTTTGACCAAAATTATCAGAGACGATCTTTGCCTGCTTGACAGACCAAACTGTGTTTTCTCCATGTTAGGTGTAGTCAACAGGAGGCAGAGCTTGGTCTGTTTTGGAGCCAGTGAAGATCTTAAAGTTCAGAAATATCTGACCAGATCGTTTTCAATTCATTAGGTGACAAACCGGTAATTAAAGGTATTGTACTTGTTTTACCTAGTGAGTCATGCTCCAGCTGTCCTTGGTGCAGTAGGAGCAGGACTTTGTCCAGACAATGAATGACCCAGAAATTAGACATGGCATGGTGCTACTTGAATTGAAGCTCCTCTCACAAGGAATGTGAGAGAATAATGTATATATATATATATATATATATATATATATATATATATATATATGCAGTGAACCTCATTATAACGACACTCAGATATCCAACATCATTACAATGACACAAGTTCTGAATGGCAAAAGTACATTTTCTTTGTTGTTTGATTCATTTATGTGATATATTCAGTTATCTGACACATTTCTAAGGGAACAGATGGTGTCTTTATAACGAGTTTTCACTGTGTGTGTATATATATATATACACACACACACACACAAGTCACTCTTTTGAAAGACTTTTCTTTTGGGACATGACCTGCAGAAATGACCAGTGACCATGCACCCAAAATGACCCCCCAAAAGATGACTTATCCATCCAGAAATTCCCTATTTCAGACAATTAAAAGCACTACTCGATATGTACATGTATATATATATAATGTATAATATAGATGAAGAGAGGCAGTGAGACACTGGCACTGGTACGCAGTTATTTATTACTGCTTATTAATAAGAAGGGTGCATACACATAATACAGATAAGGCACTACCTCATCTCCAAATTGGACGAGAATCATACTTTATGTTGTCATGAATATTTGTTCCATTATCATCCCCCCCCCCACCGCCTCAAGGAAGCCAAATATAATCATAACATCACAGTCAGTGTTTTTACTCTTTTTGTAGGTAGGTTAAAAGATCAAATATGTCCACTTCCACCAAAAATTGTGCCAGTCTCAGTAGTTCAAAAGTCGTAAGACTAATTAAACAAATGTCATTATGTTGTATATCGTTATACAGCTGCAGTTAAAAGTGTGGCATTTTGAAAAGATACTGCTGGACCTTTAATTTTAACGATTTTACACTAGGTACATGCTGAATGACACTAGGAGGGTCACTGTATATGTTGGCCCTGGCAATTTCAAAATTTCAGCACAGCGGTGTGTCTTGTGGGAATTTATATACACACTATGGCATTGTTGAGTGTTATGAGTATGAACTAGTTTATTCTGGGTGACAAGTGGCATTATAGTTTAATTGAGCCTGTGTGTCAGTATACTGGGAGCCAATATGTGATTGACATCACAACAGTTTTAAGTCTTAATACAGTTAACACTGTCTATACCCATGGCATTACTATCCAGCCCTTCATTAAAAAGATGAACGTATCTAGTGCAGCACTCAGCCTGTTTCTGTTGAATCTTGGAGCAGGGAGTTGGAAAGGAAACCAACTCCCTGTAAAACTAACCCTAAACATTTATGGTTACTTTGCGGTTGAACAGAACTCACTGGCATCCGATGAGTCCATGTAAGGATGAAACCAGCCAGGCTTGCTGCTCCAGCACATGTCCAGTTTCATCAACACTTGCCTGGTCTATTGTGGGGGACTGTTTTGACAAGTATAATGCGGTCAGCAGCTTGTGACTCAGAGACCCCAGGCTATTGGGGCAACATTTTGTTGATTGTCTTTAAATCTAGTCAGAAAGGAGTTCAATGAATGCATTTTCCTGGGAATCTTCAAAACTGTCAGTAGTACGCATGTATGACAAGAAAAAGGGAGAATTGTAGCCCCATCAGGCAGACTGTATAGGCCTATTCAATGGAAATTAAACAAATTAACACATTTTCATTGGGTCACCATCTAAAATTGGCCAAATTTCGTTGGCCAAGTCCAGAATGTATGGCTGAACAATGGGAGCTAGACTCCCAGCAAATATAAGAGACTGACAAGCTCGAATCTGCTGAGGTGATAATACAATAATGGATTTCTTTGTCCTGGGAAATCCATTTGTCACCAAAAACACATGGTTGTCAAGATTGCATACAGAGAGGAGGGGCTGGCCAGAAGGGTGTGACTAGAAAGGAACATGTACTCTTTCTGTGTCATGTTGACATAAAACATGTCTGGTCGTGATTTGTCCAATTTCATTCCCCTGCTTACTGAGTAGAATTGGGTGAATGAAGTTAATTTTATGTTCAGTTTCATTGTACATTTTGTCTAATTTTTTATAGAAATATGCAAATCTATTATATGCATGTATGTCCAAACTGAATACTAGGGTATCAGTTCAGTTATGTTTGATCTGTTTTGTAATCATACAGATGAACATATATTTGTAAGCTTAGTTAGTAGTTCTGTGTTTAATGAATTACATGTCCCAGCGCATCCCAGCACAGATCATGTTAAAGACAGAAACTCAATATGAAATTTATTTTTGATAATATATGAGTGGGTGCAGTAAGTTGAGTTATTATTTTATTATGCATTGAGTTTACTTGAGAAAAGCAAGAAAAATTGCGATGTTAATTTTTTCATCCTTTTAAGACTTATATTTTAGTTAAAAAGTTTTCAGGGGGGTGGGTTGGGATGGGAGGATAGGAATTGACAGAAGCTGAATTTGGGCCTAGTCTTTTGAATAAAGTTGCGAATTCAGTGGAGTATGTCAGAATTACTTGTTGAATGTACCAGATGTCGCAAAGTTCCAGTTTATTATAGAGGGATGCATTGATTTTATAGTGATTTACATTATTGTCTATTGTATATACAATAGTGATTATTGTTATTATGTTGTCATTTTTTGCCAGCTGCTTGGCATTTGACATAAATGATAATTTAACTATTTGTTACAGAGCCAAAATCAACACATGAGATGTTTCATTATTTAGCTGCAGGTCGTTTGTTATAAGGTCTGGTACACCAAAAAATTGGATGAAATATTGCATGTTTGATATTGCCCACTGATCAGCCACAGTAGAGACATCACTGTTGTTACATGGTTCTACACTGGGAGGAGGAGAGAGAGAGAAAGAGAGAGAGAATCGTGAATTTTGATTTCGATCTCCCAGATTTTCAGTTCAGCAGGTTGGCAACGTTGGGTCTTTTTTCTGAAAAGCGGCAGCTTCTATGGAAAATTCTTGATTACTGGTATATTGTGTAATTACCGTTGTGATTACACATGACAATTTCTTACAGTTGTCCCTGATGGTATTTTTCTTACACCTGAAGCTCCTTTCATATTTTAATCTGCTCCATTTAGAGGCAAAACTTCAAATGAAATATGGTAAAATGTTGCATGAAAAATCAAAAAGGTCGCGTTAATATACTGTAAAAATAATTCTGTAACTTCAGGTTTATGTTACTTTTGGTGGTGGTGTTCAACATGTACTAAGCAGGTGGGGCATTTAGTACCACTGAGGCAACAGTAAGGAATCTACATATTATAAGCAATATTGCACAAGTAATTGTATTGTATTGGTGGGGCAGATACTTTGGTTGCAAAGTGTATTTGTTAGCATGATGACGTGCTTTCAAGGAAAAAAATTGATGAGTGAGGTGTGTTGGGCCACAAAGACAACTTACATCCAAATCTAACCCTGTCTTCTGTGGAGGAAGACGGAGGTTTAAGTCAACAGTCAGGCTTAGCATTCAACTCATGCCAGGGAAGGCTGTTGACCTGAAGCATCGTTATCTTGATTGATCTCCTGTATAATTCTCATTCAAATCGTTCTTCAGCACAGCTGGAATTAGTCAAAATTTGATTACGATTCAGTTTTGAAATCATACTGCGAAAAGGCTTGTACAACAGGTAAGTTCATGATCAACTGGTTGATGTGGGCTATCAGTAGAGAGCTCTGTAGGCAGGTGGGCTAGGTATGTGTATATTTATTTGTTTCCATTGTAATTTGCACCTACACTGTATGTAACTTTAAAACTGCTCTGCTTAGAAACACCAAATTTCTCATGGTAAATGGCTATAAACAGTTAAAATACTCTTGCAAATTTGATAACATTTGCTGCAAATGTTTTTAACATATTGAATGTAACTTTAACATAGAATCTTATGGGAATTCACATCTCTAGCCCACAAAAATTGTGTGTATTGAGTTGTGTATTTAGCCAAATATACATAAAATTGTTAATTCTGACCTATCCTATTATGCTTCCTGTTAAAACATGAAAGGTTTAGCAAAATGTCAGATGACAATTAAGAGGCACAGAAAGTGTGTTCTTTACTTGCTTGCATTTAACTAGATTCCATTCTGTCCCACAGAATGGAATCTAGTTATATGCAGGCAATACCACACAAAATAAATAAATAATTTAACATGATAATTTGGCTATCGGGCACTTGCCAGGTTTTGACTAGATTCCATTCTGCATTGAATGGCACAAGAAACACACAGCAGATGATGGGATCATGTTACGCTGTATGTCTTCCAGCTTGATTTATCTGCTGACCTAGCATTTTACCCATCAATAATTTCCTTCGAACTGCTTCAAAATACACCATTATTGGTGATGAAGTAGCAGTAGTAGATTATAACTGTATGTAATACATGTACAGCACAACTTCTTCTGAAGGAGCAGGGAAAAAAGGAGAGAACATTGCTGCCAGCTTGTTTGTGTAGATACTGGAATTAAAGGGAGCATTGATTTTATAGGAAGGGTCAACAGCTGAAATAAATCTGTATTTAGCCTGTCCCGATTTAACTGGCCAAGAACAGCTGGTGGTCAAATGTTGTCTGCTTCAATGTTCTGGACTAATTTCAACTGTAATGAAAAATAATTTGGGTACAAATTATAGATTAGACCTATCCAAATAGCAAATCCCATGCCAAGGAGAGCTGTTGACCCAGTGATAGTTCAAGGGTTGAGCCTTTTCCAATTAAAACACGCAAAAGTGACCAGTATGTAAACGTCATCAGCTTGCCTGCTTCTTCTTTAGTTTTATTTGTTCTTTCAAAATTTTGTATGACATTTGAAAGAAATAATGTACAAAATCGCATGCCCCAGGCATGGATAGACTATCCATGGCCCCAGTCCAACAGTTTTCCTTGGCATGCTCTGGGCACCTGCCCAGGATGGTGTCAAGAAATGGTTTCTCTTGTATGCCATATTCATGTGTTCCCACAATATGGTAACTATGCATTGATAATTTGATTATGACAAAGATAAAGCATTAAGGCTAGACCCTGGGCACTGGTCAAGTGGAACTGTGTACAATAATAAATTACAAATGCTTACTATATGATTTTGTTGTTTTTTGTTTGCTTTTGGCTCTGCTGACTAAAGGTCTCAGAGCTCATGCAATCACTCCTGTCTGTCCTTTCATCTGTCTGTCCGTAAACATTTTGTTTGTGAGCGCGATACAGTGCGCAGTTTTTGAAGATGGCCCCATATAACTTTCAGGACCTCTCAAGTGTATGAAAATCAAGGAGTTTGAGATTGGTGGCGCCACCTACTGGATGATTGCCCCCCCCCCCCCGGCCACCGAAGGTGGTATAGGGGAACATATATTTAGTGAGGATGGGGCCATCCATCCGTCCCGGACCATATCTCTAGAACCATAAGAGATAAATTAATGAAATTTATACCAGAGATGTGTCATACCACAGGCATGTGAGCTGTGTCTTGTTTTTGACCTGAACATATTTTCAAGGTCACAGGACCCAAGAACATAACCATTTTCGCGTGTCTGGCAGCATATCTCTGGAACCCTTAGAGATAGAATAATGAAATTTATACCAGAGATGCATCATACCACAGGCATGTGCACCATGTATTGCTTTTGACCTTGACCTATTTTCAAGGTCACAGGGCCAAAAAATATCAATTTTTGCACATCCTAGTTCTTGCATCCTTTCAACAAGTGCAACAACTTTCACAAAATATGGTGGCGTGGGACATAGATCCTTTTGATCACTTTGCACTTGTAATAGTTGGGTCAAAATGTGAAAATTCTGTGACAACTCGAGCATCCTTAATATTAATAATGTTCATGAAATTGAATGGGAATGTAGAGACCGAAAACTCAGTTGCTTAGAATATTAATGGCGCCACCTATAACATGATGGAATTATGAGTCAAAATGTGGTGAAAGATTGTAAAACTCCATATCTCGAAAAATAATTGAATTTGTCTAGCAATATCTATATATCCTATAAATTTGGCAGGTCTTATTGTTAAACCTGCCAAATTTATAGGAAATATAGATCAAACCAATGCTAAAATGGCTAATACATTATATAATATCCGTGACCTTGATCTATCTTTTGTTCGGTCACCAGTTCTGTAAAGTTGAAACTTTTGAGAACGGTGATTTTGTAATGGCAGGGCGTAGCTTGGACATCAATGGCAGAGAGAATTTTTGAAAATATTTTAAGATTACATTTGTAATTAATATTATTCTGATGTTACTAACGCCATACACTTTTATGTTACAATATTTTGGTACAAAATGTTTTTTAAATGTTTGATACTTCGGACGTTCCTCCAAGAGTGTTAATTACAATATCAGCAACATAGGCCGTAGGCCTAGTCATGCATACGAGCAGACGGCAGATGAAAGGCTTTGCCCCAGAAATTCAAGTTAATTCGTAAGAAGGACTTCCCCTACACATAGGCCTACACCTACGCCACGGCGCTGTAGGCTATGTATAGGCCATATATCCCCTAAAGGACAAAGTCGATGATAAATTCAATTTTTTGTCTGGCACACTGTCAGGTAGCTTGGTGGGTGAGTAGGTAGGTATAGGTAGGGCCTATCGGTTACTAAGGCCTATCACTGTATCAGTTACTAAGGTCATGAATTCCACGGAAAAAGGTCCATGAGGGTGAATTTTCGAATTATCGATGTACACACCAGGAATTTGGGGGTTTTGCATTTCTCCAGACCCGTAGTTTTTCAGTCCAGCTAAGTTTTTAATTTGCAGTTCCTTTCTTTTCTTTTTTTTTTCTTTTTTTTTTTTTTTGACGCGTAACGCGTGGTCGTCATAGACCAAGGTCACCTGAATGCATTGCGTCAAGACGCAGCAAATTATTAGCAAATTTCAACTCTGTTTAACATGTGGAATTCTGAACCATTCAGATGAAAGCTGATATCATTCAAAAGTAGAAAGTATGCTTTTTTAGAAACACATGCAAGTCACCATATTTGAGAATGGTATGCTTTGTGGGAAACGACGGTGTGAAGCAAGTCTAAAGAAAGATGAAAAGTGACTAAATTAGACCCAGAATCCGTCACGCTGCGAAGATGATTTTAATCTTACTATTAAAATGTTTATACGGTACTATGTATGTGGTTAATAGAATTTTTTTTTTATCAATGGTGCAACCCGACAACTAAATATTCCACAGAAATTTTTTCACACAATGCTTAATAGGCCTATTTACGACATCTGCGTGATACTGATAGATTCACAATTTCATTTGACGGATTTACATATTCGCGTGACGGATTCACGTGACAGTGAATCCGTCACCGATTAAAACATCAGTTTCATAATATGTATTCTGCAAAGACAAACAGTTGGTCTTGCATAAACATTTGACTCTACAATTTTTAGATAAGGATAGCTGTGACAAAATCATTGATTTTCTTTTTCAAATTGGCATCAAAAATTTGTGTGACGGATTCACGTCCTGACTCACCTGACCTAGGCTATACATTGTACATGTAGTAGGTAAATCCGTCACATTTGCACAAGAAATTCCGGATAAAACTATAACTAAGATGTTGAGAAATCTTTACGTAGGTCATGAACATAGGCGTATGTTATGGGATTTAAATTGCAAGACATTGTATAATGCAGTGATGTTTTGTACCAATGATGCGAAAGCAAAGGGCTTTATCTGTAATTTTATATTGAAAACAGCTGATTGCGTGCAAAATGTTGCATGGTGGTGTGAGTCCGTCACGCAAAGTTTATATTTTGATTTTTCTAACTTTACATGTAAATTAGTCCATATATGTCAGAAAATCGGAAAGTGTCTTAACTGTAGATTTTAAAAATATATACGGTTATCATATTTAAGGAATGAAAAAAGCAATGTTTTTGGTGTAGGACTAAATTCCTTGGGAAACCAAAATTATTGTATAAATGGTAAATCCGGCATAGGTGAACTTCCTACATGTACGTCAAATAGTAGATTGGGCAAGCCCATGTTGTTATGAATAGGCCTAACTTGGCTGGAAAGGCTTGGATAGACCAAATTTGTTGAATTTGGGTACCACTATTTTCGTAACACTTGATTATTTTTCATAGGCCTATGTTCAGACCGCTTAGTCACTGGGTTCGCCTGCATTTGTATTGAAATAAATTGGTGCACGGGTGAATCCGTCATGAGTTTGGTGAGTCCGTCACGCAAAATATTTCAGCCAGATATTTTTTTCCACATCCACGTTATTCAACGTGCCCTGTTTGATCGTAAAGGGTAGAATCAACGGATTTTACACATGTATAGGTCGACCATGTTCGTGATTGATTGACTGATTGATTGATTAATCCGGCGCCTTTGCATGGTGGACACATGATTCCAAAAGCGTAGGAAGTAAACGAGAAACGGCAGGTATAGCTATTTGTATGAGCGCTGAAAGCGTTGGAGATATAGCAAAGCAAGAAAATCCGATAGCCGGTCATCCGGTCTTCCCTATCATGCACTATTTTTCACTCGCAAACCAAGTTCGTACATAGCACAACCTAATAAACTTGTCTAGTCGCAGAAATTATGAAAAAAAAAAAAAAAAAAAAAAAAACCGGTGTTTGATAATTATGAAATCCTCAACATCACTTCTTTGGACACTTTCTTTCTTTTATTTTTATTTTTCCAAGTTTGAAAAGATGCTTAATGACATCTTGTTATAATTTTCGTGCACTTATCGTACGCCACATTGCGCTGTCCCCGAATTAGGAGAGAAACAGTGTAGTGTGTTGATCTACATTTTGGCGCGGTTGCAATGATCCAGAAAGCCTGTGCTTTGATTGGTTAAGAGTTTTGTATTCCCAAGCCCGCATGCACTAACAGAAAATTATTCATGATATGAAAATTTCAAGTGATCGTTTCAGAACAAGACAGGAAACAGGAAATCAAATTGTCTCCGCAAAAGACAAACGCTATTGTGGAATCTGACATCTCACGTCACCAAAATTATCTGGCCTAACAGATAATTTTGGGAACAAGAGCTGGTGCCTGCTACTAAGTGATGCGATGACAATCTTTAAAAAAAAAAAAAAATGTTTTTAGGCTTAAAGCAAAACTACAGTGTAGCTCTTATATCAACAGAACTTAAAACAAGATCGTGAAAATTACAGTTTTCATATAATATCGAACATAAGGCAAGTGGAGTAGGTCTAATGGGATAGGCGGATAGGCTATTGATGAGAGAAAAAACAATCACCTAAAACGAAGAATGCTATATCTACATTCTGTTTATTCAATAGAATCGTAGAGTAAACTTTTAACAATAATTAAGTATAAATTATCCTGAGGCAGACAATGACAAAGCTTATGAAATCCAGCCGCTTTCACTCTAATGGTATCCATCTATTTTCCACTGCAATATATGTCGAGAAAACAAAACAATTTGCTCGTTAAATCACATGTTTGACATTGATCTAAATATTTATCTAACAATTAGATACCAAATTCGAAATAATGGTCAGATTTGAAATTTGTAAGCCCTGTCCTTTCCGAAAGTATATACTTCATGTACGTTGGCGTTAATATTTTTTTCCACGAACTTTGCTTGGAAACGGTTGCCCAAAAGCGCTTCTGGTGTTTCACCTGTCCTTGGGCATTTATTATATCAGGGGACTGGTATAATACGAACTGGTAATTAGTCATACATTTGTAACTGTAAACTGTTTAACGGACAGGATTTTATATCATGATAAACATATACAGCAGACTGTAACAGCTATATATTCTGAAGACATAGCTTAGTCCACTTGTTAAAGACGGAAAAATGGTGATGTCAAGATCACTATTCAAGGCCATTCTGTCTAAAAGGTAATATGCATGCGTTGACTTTTATCTGCCGCTTTTGTAGAGTCATATTATGGTAGACATTGATAGTATATCACAAAAACATTCCAGCTCATTTTAATTGTTCAATAATTGGGTAATCGTGATAATTTCAAGATATCTAGTCGAGGGTCATTATGTGTAAAAAGTGATATTTATACACAAAGCTACCTTTTTTATTTGATGCTTTTGTTTATCGTATTATGATAGAAATCGACAGTATAGGCACTGAAGACATTCCAACTCAGTCTAAGTGTTGATTGGTTGGATAATAATAATAATAATAATAATAATAATAATAATAATAATAATAATGATAATGATAATGATAATAATAATAATAATAATAATAATAATAATAATAATAATAATAATAATAATAATAATAATAATAATAATAATAATAATGATGATGATAATGATAATAATAATATAATCACTATAATAGACAAGGCAATTGTGCGTAGAAAATTATACTTACATAATTTATATACAAGGCTGACGTACAAAAACTTTGTGTTATTTCATTCGTTGCCTTTGTTTTTCATGTCAAGCAGACATCTATAATATATGTATTTACTGTGAAGAAATTCCAGTTTTGTCCATTATTGTTCATGAGTTGGATAATCGTGATATCAAAATCACCAGTCAAGGTCATTGTGTGTAAAGGTGATAATTATCCACAAAGCTAATATGTGTTTACTTTATATATATATATATATATATATATATATATATATATATATATTATTTGGTGCTTACCATGCAGACATTCCAGCCGAGTCTTAATGTTCATGAGTTGTATGCAAAAAGTGATATTTATACTCAAAGCTACTATGTGTTTCCGGTTACTCATTTTCTAAAATTTTGTCTATCACATTCTGGCAGTATACTTACCCATGCAAAGACCTTCCAGCTCAGTCTGATCCTAATTGGTTGGATAAGCGTGATGATATCATGATCTAGTGTCATTGTCATTGTGTGTAAAAAGTGATATTTATACACAAAGCCACAAAGATTGCATGTGTATTTTATTCAATTTTGTTCATCACATTATGGTACACAAGGACAGTATATATTTTCTATAAAAACACCCCAGCCCAGTCTATGTTCATGAGTTAGAAAATTGTGATGATATCATGATCCGTAGTCAAGGTCATGATAAAAGATGATCTGGTGATATTTTTTCAAATCAAAGTAGGCATCTATGGTGGATTGTAATATATATATATATATATATATATATATATATATATATATATATATATATATATATATATATATATATATGTATGTATGTATAAACATTTTCATTCTGAAGAAATGTCAGCTTAGTCCACCATCTCGTGACATAATATATACTATTAAGAGCACTAGCGAAAGTCATTAGGTACGGTAACCAAAGTGTTATTAATACACATGGCTGAAAGAGTGGCGCTACTTAAATTTTTTTCTTCTTTTATGCCCTACATGACAGACATAACTTGTCCTGTAGACAATAAGCGACATTTATTTGCTACATGCAAGTATGAAATCCCAGATTAAATGTAACTCTTTGCACAAAATGATGTTCAAATATATATTGCACTTGTGATTTCTCATTAAAAGCTGCCAGAAGTGTCAATTTCCTATGAATGAAACTTTTTTATTCCTTTAAAAATTCACTGTTCTTGTAATATAGATATATGATTTCATTTTAAGCCTATTATATGCTCAGTTATTATATTTTAAATAACTGAAGAACAGATGATGAAACTATGTCTTATGACAGAACGACGTGGAATGTCATTCGTTCAATGCTAAGCTTCTGACAAGAAAGAATTATCAAAACTCTGATATGTTTTTCAACAAAACTGAGTCACTTGTAATAAACGGAATTATCACACGTAGCATGTTAGACCTTAGAGTGAGAATAACGGTATTAACAATTAAAAATGTGACAGCAAAATAGCATTTTTAAATGTTATCTATTGCCTGACAGAATTTGTTTCCAGTTGTGTACACAGTAAAAAATCTTCACATTAACCAACATTTTTTAAGATATTTAAGAAAATAATTCTAAATTTTCTCCAAGGAAGAAATAATTTCACGCAATTTTCTACTTTTAAGAGTAAAAATCCTCTCTTACTCGCAAGATGTTTGAAAATCTTGTTTCAAGAAAAAGATTCTTATTCTATTGTTGAAATAAGATTGGTAAAATCTTGGGAGTGAAAGAGGATATTTTCCTTTGAAACAACAAAATTGCGAGAAAATTCCATGAAATTATTCTTCTTAGAAAATTTAGAATTATTTGCTTGAATATCTTAAAAATCTTAGTTATGCCTAAGATAATGATTTTTACTGTATAGTCTTGTAGGCCTTTACATTTGTCTCTATGGAAATTCCGTAACAAAAATAACCAAAGGTAAACAGCTAGATATCATGAGCGTGGAAAATTTTAAACTTGAGTCAAATTATATGCGCAGAATTTGGCCTTATGCTGGTAATGTAGGGTGACCGTGGTGCCAAGGGCTGATTGCGTGAAAACCATTCGGGGCTTCAATGCACGAACGGCCAAGCAGGATTTTTAATAGGCCTAATGTATATATGCTGACATTCAGATCGATATTTTATGAAAGAAGTATGTCACAAAATGTGACATGAAAATTGTAAGCCTACACTTGACTGGCATAAAAGAAAGTTAACAGGCGTAATATTAGTTATAGTAGGCCTATTAAATTGTAGTGCCCTGCAAAAGCAAATTCTTCTGTTGTTGGCTTCGTAAATTACACGGCCCTCAAAATCAACACTATGTATATCGTGAAACGAAAGGCGTGATAAGGGATACAAACATGCAGATGAATAATTTTTCATAAATAGGTCGATGAAATAAACCATTGTCAAGTTTCATAATCTGGGTAAGACCAATTAAAGACTGAACAACCGTTGTTTATTGTTACTGGCATTAATTAGCTTATTCATCGGACTTGTGGACCTTTGGACTTGTGGACCTTCGGACTAGTGGACCTTAGCCTAGGATTCGTGAACCTTCGGAAAAATGGACCGACCCGACTGTGACCCAATGAATATGGCCGTTGGTGCTTGCCCAAGTTTATTGTGTTTCTTCAACAACTCGAAAGGTTGTTATTCACAAACAGACCATGCATGGAAAGCTGGAAGTGCGGTTCCACTTCAAAACGTCCACTGCTCAGATCGGCCCCGAGTCAAAGCGGCCCCTGGCCTCAAGGGACCTCTCCACGCTCTGTAAGCTTGCAGTTACAGCAAGCTTACAGAGCGTGGGAGGTCCCTTGGCCAGAGTGAAGCCAGCAGACAATAACCTAGCAGACGATAAGCCAGCAGACAATTATAAGAAGAATAGGCCTATACATCAAAAATACTTTTGGTGCAATCACAGGTACCATTTAGGCCTGTACATTGTAAATAATTGATGGTCACAGGTAACATTAAAACCTAGGCCTATACTTTAAGAATACTGGTGTAATTACACGTAACCTTTAGGCCTACACATAAAATAACATAGGTGGTCTCTCTTGTGTGAATATATCTATATATATATATATATGCAAGTTCGTTTCTTCTTTAGGCCTACACAGTGTGAATAATTGCAGTCTGTTGGTTTGTTCATACATACGTGCAAATTAGTTTATGTTCAAATTCAATAGGCCTACACAGTGTCAATCATCGCAATCTGTTGTTGTGTTCATACATATATGCAAATTAATTTGTTGTTCAATAGGTCTCCACAGTGTATATAATGATAATCGCAGTCTGTTGATAGGGTCATACATATATGCAAGTTAGTTACAAGGTTGTTCAAGTTCCGTTGGTAGGGCAGTGTTATCGTCTGGATTGTGTAGGGTTTGAGTCTAGTGTGAATCATTTGCTATTCTCTTTGCATGCTCTTGAATCCGTTCTGTCCTTTGATCTTTAATTGTTTTGCAGAAATGCCCAGATTCACACTCTTGGTCCCTGTAGTGCTAAAATTAAACTAGGAATGTCTACTTCTGTACCTTAAATTACACTTTGTGCATTGGCGTAAGCTGTGGATTTGGTAAAGTTAGTGTGCATCAGAAAAAAAAAATAGTGTCTCCAAGTTGCGTGCTAGTATGGGTTTCTGTGTGTTAGTGTAAGGCTTTGAGGATTAACTCCTCCTCCTCTTTATGAGCAGAGCAAAATATTAAGAGTGTTAAAGGAGGTCGTATAGTTGCGGGACAAAGTTATTTTTTAGAGTTCATAGAGTTGAAGTATTATAGTGATTCTGTTGTGCACACCATTCAACAAATCATGGCTGGAAACAATATTAATGTAACCAGGAATGGGAGCATTTATGGCCCAGCAGGTGAAGAACTAGGGAAGGCCCAAAGAACTAGCTGTATATAATGGGAGTATCAGGGTGATTTTGAAGAAGAAAAAAATCCCGAGGATGTTGAGAGGATCGAGAAAAAGAAGGATATGGGGATCCAGAGGACGCTATACACTGTCCCCAGGGTTTCATGAATGCATTGTCCCAGCAGATAAGTGTTTTGGAAAGTGGACAGAAAGCCTTCCAACAGGGGCAAGAAGCTGTCAAGAAGGGGAACAAACTTTCCAAAAGGGACAAGGGGCTTTCCAAAAGGAGATGGGGGAGCAGCAAGTTACCTTGTTTGAAAGGCTGCAAGCAAATTTGTTTGGAAGTCTCCAAAAGATGATGGGTGATAATCTTCCCCAAGAGGTAAAGGCTTGTGAATTAACCCACATGCATCGCAATACGAGTTGTGTAGTTAAGTAGGGAGCATATCCCCTCATCTGGATGGGCAACATGCTTTACAAGGACATGACCTAGTGAGGCAAGGTAAATTTTATGGTGAAGAACGTGAGCCTTGGAAATTTACGGATAACATGTGGACAGGCAAGGATCATTCAGGAGGTTTAGTGCCTCCCTTGCCTGCTGAACATGAGCCAACCCTAGTCCCATTGTACCTGAAAAAAGTATGTTCTCCCAGAGGTCCAAAAGCTCATAGCCATGCGTGATCTTGAGAACATGTAGGCCTATAGTGCCTAGGAGGGAATCGAGGGAGCATGCCACTTCTAGATCTGTGGGTACGTGGGTGGAACAAAGTTGTTCTCCTACAGGCGCGGAGAGGACCATGGCCCACCGACATTAGGTCAAGACACACATCCCCTGTTTCCAGTAGTGGCCCAACAGTTGAACAGCAGTGTTACTGCTGCAATGGGCTTGGACATTACAAGCATGATTGCAATAGTCTGTAGGCCTATAGGCTGGTAGTCCCAGTTCATCCGGAAGTCGGTAAAGTCCCAGGGGCTGAGTCGAATGGCCAAGACCCAGCCATAGGCCTATTAGAGCTTAAAGGATCAGGCCACAAAAGCTGGCCGAGCTTTTCAGCAGCCCAAGACCTAAAGGATTGCCAGCCGCATGTGGAAATCATATGTGGGCTTGTGAGTGGCCCCAAGGAGGCAGACAGGTGCAAGAAGGGCTTAGAGGTCTGAATCATAATGCTAAAGTTGCACACGAGGCAGAAGCATTGCGGACTGGTGAGTGGGATCCCAGGGAATCCCATGTCAAGGATTGTGATCTTGACAGTGCAACAAGCAGATGCAGCACTCTAGATGGGTGAGTGGGACCCACGAGGGGTTTATGATGAAATCGTTAGTTTCGAAGGAGTGTATAATGTTGTAGCACTCATGACTCCGGAGCAGGACCCTGGTGAGTGTCTGGAGGTGGCTTCTCCTTATGACGTCCAAGTCGGGCATTGATGGCTCCCTACGCCACCCCATATGTCCACATTCTTGTAAGTCATTGTCGACATTTGGCAGTGATTGACATTAGGGCTCAGGCCACCCTCTTGCCAGAGGGTATGGCAAGGTGAATAGGATTTCGATCTAAGGTTCTTGAAGGCCTTATGAGAGTCAACCTTCATGGCTTTGGGGGGAGATGAATGTGTGCAAGGCAGAAAAGGACTCTTTGTTACTGCAGCATAGGGAGCAGGGAGACAGACTGGCCTGTGTTGGTGGCACCTATCAAGGAGGAAGTTCTCCCGGGGCTAGACTTCTTGGTTGCCATTGATATGGTAATTAAGGCCAGAGGTGGCTTGTGGGCAAGTGGAGAGTTGGTTCCCGGCCAAGCAAAGACAGGCCCAACAATGAGTTCGGTGGTTGTCAAGCAGACAGTGACCTAAGAGCCTGTTTTGAAGAAAAAGTTGACAATTAAATATACAGTCAAAAGTTGACATATCAAAATATGTACACATAACAGGAAACTGATAACTAAAAATGCTTTACCCAATACATTCAAGAACTCCTGTGACAATATGATAATAAGCACATAAATAACAGTCTGCTGGAAAATAATGTTGCAGCTATCCCATTTTCTTTCTTTTTTATTTTCATTTTATATTTTATTTTATTATTATTATTATTATTATTATTATTATTATTATTATTATTATTATTATTATTATTATTATTATTATTATTATTATTATTATTATTATTATTATTATTTTCCTGACACTGAGGACAACCTGGAGTAGCACCTGAAGATGAAGCATGCTACCACAGAGGCTTGTTGATGCCAACATCACAGACTTCATCAGTATTGCAAGAGGTGAGCAAAATAATCTCAAAACTTGTAATGCTACATTGAACTTCATTCATGCTTATCTTCGGCATCATAATGACCAACGGATCGATTATTTGGCCGACTTTATGGCGCACAGGAGAGGAAAAAAAAATCTATCAACATGTTTTACACGTTTCGCAGTGGGCATGACACGAATATATTTGTCCTCAAATGAACCATTTTGCTGGTCCCAATTTCTTCATGAAAAGACCCAGTATCAACATGCCAAGTCTACTATTTAAATAGGTTTACCAAAAAGGAAAATTAATTAGGCCTATACAATCTTAAATTAATCACTTTATATGTTTAATATGTCAGATCCAGGAGCTAAAATTTTATATGCAAACACTCTGTAGAAGTTGGTGATACATGTGCAGATCTAATGGCGGTTGAATTCCAGCATGGACCTACATGTACCATAGATCTTTTCCTCCATGGTTTGAGTGACAACAAACATAACCCACCTGTTACCTGTGGTAGAGTCTGCCGCCTCTACAAGCAACAGCCTGTCAAAAAATATACTGGCATATCGAAAAAAAAAGAAATGTTTTTGTGAACAACAATCAATTCAATAGTGGTTAATTTTTTTCAGGGACAAGTCACGAATGCTATGTAGTTCGATGGCTCAGTTACGTTCCATAATACACTTGCGTGGTGCACATAACCAATTAATGTATATACACTTACTACCTTGAAGTGGGGGGGGGGGGGAGGGGTTTTCCGTGCCTGCGTACTAGATATTTTTAGACATTTTTATTTGCTGTACATGCGTAGCGGATTCCCTTTTAATTTCCGTACTTCGTGCCAACCTTTATTTGTACATTTTCTTATTTTCCGTACCTTGTACTAGGGCAAAATTATTATTTGTACTAGCGTACCAGCACCAACTCCCACCCCGACGCCCCTTACCCCCTCTGAGGTTTGGGTTGTCCTGTGCTCTTGAACCTTGAACTCCTGTGCGCGGGAACAAGGACTTTATAAATCACACCGCATATGGACCAGATTTGCATCACCACCAGGTTTGTGCTGTTACTCCGATTCTTTATATATGTGTGAAATGATGCATATGTTGAAATGGGAGGTCCGGTGGGAAAAGGCCAGTTTGCCGGTCCTGGCAGATTTTTGATGGTTTGTGTCCCCCTATCCTACCCCTAGGCCGGCAAATGAAAATGACGCAAATATCACTCCACATTCCACACAAAGACTTCTTTTGAGTACTTACCAGTGACACACCCAACACAATTTTTTTCATTGTTTGTTGGGAATCTAGTTGACATCTTTCACTTTCACTTCGTTGGATGTTTCTATGGCACAAACCTGAAAATAGAAGTTGGATTGACATCTCTACCCGAAATAATATATATATATATATATATATATATATATATATATATATATATATATATATATATATATATATATATATATATATATATATATATATATATATATATATATATATATATATAAATATATATATATGTATATGCAAATTCATATGTGTAGCCAAAGGTAAGATATTACTGTTAATCATACATTGACTTCCTTGCGTAATCGGAGTATTTCAAGCTTAAATCTTGAATACAGTGGTTCCTGTCTTAGAAGACCACTTTAGCTTTGTTCCTTGATTATGTGAAAAACAAATAAGATCTGATAAGATACTAGAGTACTCCTACCTCTCAAGAGCGGGTCTCATCTGATGGGTTCTGAGGGGTGTAACAATTTTCTGTTACATGAGAGTTAGGGGGAGGAAACAAAGGCCGAGATCATACACTAGAAATCTTGGGCAGCGCTCTTTTTAACACAGGCGCTCGTAACGTTCAGTCAGTCAAGCTTCCGTGCTTATATACCCGGGGGTGGGGGTGGGGGGGAGAGGAGGTGGAGTTGGTAAAGAGGTTGTGGGAGTGTCATAGTGGCCGGGAAAATTTCTGTAGTTTTTTCCTTCTCTTAACATGTTTCAATAAGAAATCTAGATGGCTGGAAAATGGTTTACACTGTTAACTTTTGCTGTTTATCCTTAGCGACCATGCCAAACATTGGCCAAAGCAGAGCTCACATTTAGGGACATAAAACGATCATAAACTTTCGGGGAACCAGCAATAGATAACAACTTCAAAGCTTCTGACCGGGGTCAAGTCACGGCCTGGGAATCCATACTTAGAATCAGTAAACCTGGCAGTATTTTTGGGACACAAATCGCCTTTCTATTACTTCTAAAATTCTTGTCATACAGGTACGGTCGTTAAGAAGGGTTAATGGGTTCTCTTCCCTCCAGTCTGAGATTAAGTATAAATTAATTGTTCATTCAAATTAGGAGTCCATGTTGGACCATGTCACACCCTTTGTTATACGTCAGTACTCATTTCTAAATTTGACTTTCTACTACATCTTCTCACATTTGCTACGACTACAGTACCAGAAGGAGCTGTGGCTAACGGAAGTGATGACATTTATCTTTTGCACACATTTACAAAACTTTACCCCATTGGTCGAAACAACCCATTAACTTGAAAATGATTGTTGGTGTCTTACTGAATATAGTGGTGGGAAAAAGGTAGATAGACAGTTCTGAGATTACGACCAAGCCAGAGGAACCTCTAACTGCCTTCCCCCCACCTTGGCATGTACCGTGAACCAATAAAGTGGTGAACCAAAGCAGGACTTCATTTGTCACTTCTGACAGGAGCTCCATGTGACGACGTTGTGGTTTTAGGCCCATCCGCCATCATCTTATTAGCACAAATAATTGACTGCACAGATGAATACACAATATTTTATTGCACATATGGCCCTATGTGGGTTATTGAACGCATAGATCTTCCACGTCCAACTTCTTTACCCACTCCTTCACCCCCCCCCCCCCCCCTATACATTAGCACGGAAGCTTGGCTGACTGCACGTTACGAGCGCCTCTGTTTTTTATTCACGAATGAAAGTCAAAGGCGCGACACGAGTCTTAGGGTTCGACGCGAAGAGACTTTATTCTTTTTCTTGATGTTTTTCCCACGTACAATAATTGGTAGCGTTTCATGCGTTACACAAGTACCCTGAACCGTTGTATCACGAAGTCATGGATTCAGTCGGTAAGACCTTGACAAGGTATTACTTCGTTTAACACAACGTTATATGTAAATACAATCGTTTTCCAGCGATACTTTCTCACACCAAACAAAAAGAAATTCCATCAAGCAGTCGCATCTTGTAACAGTTAAAGTGACACGTGACCTTTCTTTGTTCTCAGTACTAATCTCTATATACCTCAATACACACATAAGACTTAAGTAATTAATACATAATGTAAATTCACATATTAACCCATTGAGCTTAAACCCAAAGTAGAAACTTACATTTGTTGAGCTCTCCCACTCTCGCAGTGTAAAGATGGTAAATCTTTTGTACCACTTGCAAAGTGCTTCTGCAACACCTCTCCTCTCCTTGAAGCTAGTGTCTCTCCTGATTTTAGGCGGTAAAATCCTTATTTGCATATGCAGTAATGCCTAAATTATAATCTCACAACCAGAGCTCTCCGTCGAACTTTCTCCAAAAATACATTTAAATTAACTAGCTTCTTCAAATAATAACAAGGGGGAAAAGGACTGTGACAGTCTAAAAAGGATCTAACTCACAGTTTGGGAGAAAAAGTCCAGGAAGTGAAAGCACACAAAAATTCTTGAAAAGGCTAAACTTTTTCCTGTGTGTCATTTCTCAATGCACTTCAAGGTCTCTCCGAATGTGAAAATTTGGGTCCAACATGGGTAAATTGAATGAAAATTAAGAGAGTTGTGGATGGATGAAAATTTCAAAAGTCCAAATGACTTTGACCTTTGGTCTTTAGGGGTGACATGTAAATTAAAGAAATTGTTCAATGTTACAATATCTACAATTGGAGCCCAACATGATCTAAATTGGAGAAATATTGACCGAGTTATGGCTACAGGAAATTTCAAATGCCAAAATGACCTTGACCTTCGACCTTTAGAGGTCAGATATACTTTACAAATATGTACAGTCTTACAAACATATGACTCGAAGTTGGATTGGTCACCTGTGCCTATTATGGTTTTGCAGATGCTGTAGATTTAAATGTTCAAATGACCCTAATTTATGTAAATGTCATGTCCTTTGGCCTCTCTTGTTACTAACTAGACTTTCATAATTGATAATACATCTGATCTGCGTTGGTTTTTCACGTAAAGCTAATGGTGATGCCAGCACCATACGGTGGCAAAACCTTGAACTAACCTTTTGTTTATTCAGCTAGTTCTGCAAACTGCTCATAGACGGCATAATACTACGGTTTCTCTTCCAAACTTTCGATATCCAAGTCATTATTTTAGCATCCAAATTGTAGTTAGTTGAAAAATTATTCTTTCTCTTTCAAATTAAAGGAGAATTTTTGCATAAAATCATTTAATCGGTCCTAACTTATAAAAAAATTATTACGCTAACGCTGTTCGTCATCCCGTTATCGCCTCACGAGGTTAAGGAAGTTTAAGGAAGTTGAGGACGCATTCAGGTTGTTGATGGAAATAGTAGAGCAAGCGGTGGCTGCTAATTTCTGAGAGAAATCTTAAATTATTTTGTTGTATGTAGGTAAAGGATATAAAACAAATTAGGATGTGGTTGCAACATATTACAGTGCTTTTCAGTGTGATTTGACAGGAAGATTTATTTTTCTAATGGGAAATGTCTGCTGTGCAGGCAAACAAATGCATCGCTTCCCGGTAGGGGAAGATCGATTCCTCAGTGCATAAGAAAGTAATTTGTCTATTGAATATGGGATTGTAATCATATACATTCAGTAATTAGTGGTGTTTTAGCTATCACATGATGAAATCACTACTTTAATTCTCGCTTATGACAACACCACAGCCAGTACCATCAAAAACTTCCACTATTTTCATTTCTGTACATTTGTAAACAGTTCAACACACGTAATAGTGACGTATGACTCTGTTTAACATATATATCATTCCGCATGTTTAGCAATGAACCATGGCTTTTTTTAGGTTTATGATATAAATATTGCAAATTAGCTATGGATAACAAGTCATGAAAATCTTTGAGTCAAATTATTATCAAGTTGTCATGCTTTGGATCAAAAGATTTCACCGTGAAAATACCGGGTGGTTGTTTTAAGGCTTTTCAAGATATTACTCTGGAAGTTAAGGAGTTAAGTCTAACAAAACACTATCGTTGTGTGTAGGCCTGTTCCACAAGAATATTAAATTGGTAGTTTTGGCCACACAGAAATGGAAGTCTACATTTTTGGTGGTGTTGTGAATGTGAATGAACCTGGCTAGTCTATGGACCTGTAAATTAATCAACTCGCTGATTACAAAAGTAATTTGCAGCTATGATGTGAATAATATAGATGTATAGTTCTTCCAACTGTATCGTTTGTGTTGTCTTATAAAATTTGTTAAATGTCAGTCTTTATCAGTTGTGTGCTATTAGCTAGTGTAGATGTATTTGGGTTAATGCAGGCAGTCCTATATATAGTGTAATCTAAGGGAAAATTGAACCTGGGAATTTATTTATCTGCTTATTTCAAGTAATTGCGCCCCATAATTAAATTACATTTAGATAAAAGAAAAGGCAGTTACATTTGCATAAGTTTGAAACCATTGAACCTCTTTACAAAAACTCAAGACTTTCTGTATGGAAGTATAATCATGCCAAGTTTGGAGTTTCAACGTATAACAGTTTTCAAATGAAATGTCGGACAAATTTGTCTGGAAAGAAAGAAAGAAAGAAAAAGAAAGAAAAGGAAAAAGAAAGAACTACAAAAGAAGATTTGCTTCAAAGCAAATCTGTGTGCCTTCGAAAGTTGTAAATATTAAATACTACAGCTTTTATCCTTTGGTACTTCACATCACATTAACAGGGATGAGCCTGTTCAGGGAATTTCAGGATTTCAGGGAATTTTGTGTCATAGTTTAAAGAAATTTCTGGATTTCTGGTTGAATTTCTAGAGAAGGTTACATTTTTTTCCCACTCAAATATTGTTTTTCCCTGAGACTGAGTACTTTATATGATACTCTCAGGGAATTTTTTTCCTTGGTCAGGCTCATGTCTGCATTAAGCTTATGGCTGGATGCAAATTTCAAAGTCCAAATGATCTTGACTTTTGACCTTTACAGGTCACATGTAAAGTGTAGTGTTCTAATACCCAAGATTTAAGGCTAACATGAACCAAATCGGATGAAAATTGACCAAGTTATGACAAGATGAAACTTTCAAAGGGTCAAATGACCTTGACCTTTGCCCTTTTGAGGTGACATGTTCTTATAAAAACATACAGTGTTGCATTACCTACAATTTGAATCCAACATGATTAGAATTGGTTGGAAATTGGCCAGTTTGTGACTGGATGAAACTTTCAAAGGTCCAAATGACCTTGACCTTTGACCTTTGACCTTTAGAGGTAAGATGTAAGTTTCAAAAATGTGCAGTGTACAATAGCTACAGTTTGAGCAAAACATGATCAAAATTGGATAAAGATTGACCAATTTATGGCTAGAAGAAAGCCACCACCAAAAGTGGTATTCGACCTTGAACTGACCTTTGACCTTGAGATGACCTCTTCCTAAAGTGAACCTTGACCTCAAAAATGACATTTTGGCTTAAAACTGACCTTTGACCTTGACATTTGAGATGACCTTTACCTTGCAATGATCGAACTCCATTACAATCGGAAACACATCTGCTATAGTACATTAGTTATTGAAGATTTTAAACTTTAATTAGCCCTCATTTGCATAATTTTGTAAAGCATGACCTCTCATTATAAAAAAGCCAGATTTCATCCATAGAAGTATAATTGTGTCAAGTTTGGAGTTTCTACGTGAAATACTTTTCAAATGAAATGTCGGACAAATTTGCCTGTAAAGAAAGAAAGAAAGAAAGAAAGAAAGAAAGGGAGAAAGAATGAAAGAAAGAATTCCTAGATAAACCATATGTCTGTGTTGGCACACAGCCACAGCTAGATCGATGGCAAAATTACCCATGCAATAACAGAGCCAAAATTTCATTCAAGAAAAGAGCATTAAAGCACTCTAAAACCTTGTTAATTCTTCAAAATAACCACATATTTTTATAACTTTCACAAATCTTAGTTAATCATGCATAAACTTACCTATCATTTAAAGTGCATTTGACCAGAATACCATCAGGGAGTGCCACAGCAGGGGTCTTTCTGGGCAGCATTGGCCCCCAATACCAACATTCCCCAGCAGGGTCACAGCATTTGCATAGCATTGCTTAAAACAAGGAGGGTAGAGAGACCTCTATACCCCATTACTTAAACGTGATGCATTTAGTAGCATATAGTGCAACACATCAACTCACCCTGTCATCAGTAGTTAATAACTATTTATCTTTGGCAGGGTGAAGGATTTTCTACGGCCTAACCGATTCATTCCCACACAATTTTATCAGTGACTTCGTGGTAAATCATTACAGATATAAATACAGAGTTTGTCATCATTAGTGACACTGTAGAAAATCCTTAGCTAAGTTTAGAGCCAGGCTTGTCATAAAACAACATGTTTAGAACTTTTTCATACAAACAGATAAAGCTTTGATAGTTTTCTTGCGCAAAACAAAACCAGACTACTGAAAAAGTCACAATAAACTCAGTATGTTCATCTATTCAATTCATTTGGTGAGATAATTTCTGAATCGATTTTTTGAGATTTTCTGGACTAAACGATCAATTTATCAATCACAGTGTATTTGTATAGTCGACCCAACACAAGTGCACGAAGTTATATTCTTGTCCCATTCGCAAATGGCTGTATGCAACATCGCTGAAAGAAAAACAGCTGAAGGTCAGACACAAGCCATTATTCCATGTCCAGCTATCAACTCACACATAGTGATAAATATTAACCAACACAGATAAAAAAGTTACCTTTTTATTCTCATAGGCCTATTGATCATTTAAGTCCCTTTTCGACATTTCATGTGTACATACATTGTGTCTACTCTACAAGTTACAACTAGTCTACAAGTTACAACTAGTTGACCACTAAAATGTTGAAAAATAATGCTTTAACACTTGCACTGCCATTGTCAGGGCTAACATTCGCTCAACAATATTATAAGTAACTTTTATTACAAATCACTGTGGGGAAAGAATAACCCGGTACTGCTGGTGTTCGTTTCTTCCCTCTAGTCCGTACACTTGTCACTAGGTGGCAAAACTGTGCATCTTTAAGGGACTACACAGCTTGATAACAGTTCAGAAGCCTGGGCTTTAACAAGTTTTTGCCACAGAATTTTTTTTTTTTTTTTTTTCATTTTGACTACACCTGATTTCAACTGGCAAACTTTTAAATGCTGAAATACAGCTTACTTTTGTCTTTAAGTAATGCCATCAGCATCTGACTGAGTAATTCCACATGACAGTATTCTTGCAGAACAAAACTGATAACTCTCTGCACAAATGCATACAACGTGAGGGCTATGTCAACAGCCCATGCTCAACAGATCTAGATATTTGTAACACAAGTGGCCCTGTGACCTTGGGATAGGGTCAAGTTCAACCATGTACTGTGTAAGTCTGACCTTCATAGAAGAACGTTTACATGGACCAGGCTCAAATAGTTCTAAATTTATCTACGTTTCGTGTTATAGTGGCCATGTGACCTTGGGAATGAGGTCGAGTTCTCACATATACTGCCTAAGTGTGTCACTAAATAAGTGAAAGAAGACCACTACCACCTAAAACATCAAAGTCTCGGCTGAAGTAATCTGCTGTGGAGTTACATTCACCGAAATGGCACTGTGATCTTGTAATGAGGTCAAGGTCACCGATGTACTGTGCAAGTTTTGCCCTCCTGCCCAGAAGTGTCTCTATGCAATTACAAAGCGTAGGCTGTGCAGTTTTGGAGAATGTAAGGTTTCATGAAAACAAAAAAAAAAAAACAAAAAAAAACAACAATTTATAACAATTCCAAAAAAAAAAAAAATCACTGGACAACGATCATTTGAACAAATTTGGTAGACACTTGTCTAAGGCACACCCTCACCATGTTTGAAGTGAATCCAGACAGTATTTTGGAGAAGCAGGTGATAAAGGTCAAAATTATACACAAAGCTATTATGTGTTTACTTTATATATGTGTATATATATATATATATATATATATATATATATATATATATATATATATATATATATATATATATATATATATATATATATATATATATATATATATATATATATTGGTGCTTACCATGCAGACATTCCAGCTGAGTCTTCATGAGTTTGATAATTGCAATAATGAAAAGATACCTAGTCAAGATCATTGTATACAAAAGGTTACATTTGTACTCAAAGCTGATATGTGTTTCCGGTTACTCATTTTTCTAAAATGTTGTCTATCATATCTTGGTAGTATACTTACCCATGCAAAGACCTTCCAGCTCAATCCTAATTGGTTGGATAAGCGTGATAATATCATGATCAAGTGTCACTGTCATTGTGTGTCAAAAGTGATATTGATACACAAAGCCACAAAGATTGCATGTGTATTTTATTTATTTTATACTTTTGTTCATCACGTTATGGTACACATGGACAGTATATATTTTCTATAAAAACACCCCAGCAAAGTCTATGTTCATGAGTTAGCAAAATTGTGATGATATCATGATCCGTAGTCAAGGTCATGATAAAAGATAATATGGTGATTTTTTTTATCAAATAAAAGTAGGCATGGTATGTATGTATGTATGTATGTATGTATGTATATATATATATATATATATATATATATATATATATATAACATTTTCATTCTGAAGAAATGCCAGCTTAGTCCACCATCTAGTGGCATAATATATACTATTAAGAGCACTAGCGAAAGTCATTAGGTATGGTAACCAAAGTGTTATTATTACACATGGCTGATAGAGTGGCACCAATATAAGTTTTTTTTCTTTTATGTCCGACAGGACACACATAACTTGTCCTGTAGACAATAAGCGACATTTATTTGCTACATGGATGCAAGAATGAAATCCCAGATTAAATGTAACTCTTTGCACAAATAAAGTGATGTTCAAATATATACTACACTTGTGATTTCTCATAAAAAGCTGCCAGAAGTGTCAATTTCCAATAAATGAAACTTTTTTATTCCTTTAAAAATTCACTGTTCTTGTAATATCGATATATGATTTCATTTTAAGCCTATTATATGCTCAGTTATTATATTTTAAATAACTGAAAATTAGATGTTGAAACTATGTCTTATAGCGGAATGACGTGGAATGTCATTCGTTCAATGCTAAGCTTCTGACAAGAAAGAATTATCAAGACTCTGATATGTTTTTCAACAAAACTGAGTCACTTGTAATAAATGGCACTATCATATGTAGCATGTTAGACCTTAGAGTGAGAATTACAGTATTAACAATTAAAAATGTGGCAGCAAAATAGCATTTTTAAATGTTATCTATTGCCTGACAGAATTTGTTTCCAGTTATGTACACAGTAAAAAATCTTCACATTAACCAACATTTTTTAAGATATTTAAGAAAATAATTCTAAATTTTCTCCAAGGAAGAAATAATTTCACGCAATTTTCTTACTTTAAGAGTAAAAGTTCTCTCTTACTCGCAAGATTTTTGAAAATCTTGTTTCAAGAAAAAGATCCTTATTCTATTGTTGAAATAAGATTGGTAAAATCTTGGGAGTGAAAGGGGATATTTTCCTTTGAAGCAATAAAATTCCATGAAATTATTTCTTCTTAGAAAATTTAGAATTATTTCCTTTAATATCCTACAAATCTAAGTCATGCCTAAGATAATGATTTTTACTGTGTGGTCTTGTAGGCCTTTACATTTGTCTCCATGGAAATTCCGTAACAAAAATAACCAAAGGTAAACAGCTAGATAACACGAGCGTGGAAAATTTTAAACTTGAGTAAAATCATATGCGCAGAATTTGGCCTCATGCTGCTAATGTAGGGTGACCATGGTACCAAGGGCTGATTGCATGAAAACCATTCAGGGCTTCAATGCACGAGAGGCCAAGCAGGATTTTAATAGGCCTAATGTATATATGCTGACATTGAGATCGATATTTCATGAAAGAAATATGTCACAAAATGTGACATGAAAATTGTAAGCCTACACTTGACTGACATAAAAGAAAGTTAACAGGCGTAATATTAGTTATAGTAGGCCTATTAAATTATAGTGCCCTGCAAAAGCAAATTCTCCTGTTGTTTGCTTCAAAAAATACACTGCCCTCAAAATCAACACTATGTATATCGTGAAACGAAAGGTGTGATAAGGGACACAAACATGCAGATGAATAATTTTTCATAAATAGTATAGGTCGATGGAATAAACCATTGTCAAGTTTCATAATGTGGGTGACACCAATTAAAGACTGAACAACCGTTGTTTATTGTTACTGGCATTAATTAGCTTATTCATCGGACTGGTGGACCTTTGGACTTGTGGACCTTCGGACTGGTGGACCTTCCAACTCGTTGATCTTCGGACCCGTGGGCGTGGCACTTCGGACTTACGGACCTTAGGATTCGTGAACCTTCGGAAAAATGGACCGACCCGACTGTGACCCAATGATTATGGCCGTTGGTGCTTGCACAAGTTTATTGTGTTTCTTCAATAACTTGAAAGGTTGTTATGCACAAACAGACCATGCATGGAAAGCTGGAAGTGCGGTTCTTCTTCAAACTGTCCACTGCTCAGATCGGCCCCGAGTCAAAAAGGCCCCTAGCCCCAAGGGACCCCTCCATGCTCTGTAAGCTTGAGGTCACCACAAGAGCGTGGGGAGGTCCCTTGGCCAGAGTGAAGCCAGCAGACAATAACCTAGCTGGCGATAAGCCAGCAGACAATTATAAGAAGAATAGGCCTATACATCAAAAATACTTTTGGTGCAATCACAGGTAATATTTAGGCCTGTACATTGTAAATAATTGATAGTCACAGGTAACATTAAAACCTAGGCCTATACTTTAAGAATACTGGTGTAATTACACGTAACCTTTAGGCCTACACATAAAATAACATAGGTGGTCTCTCTTGTGTGAATATATATATATATATATATATATGCAAGTTCGTTTCTCCTTTAGGCCTACACAGTGTGAATAATTGCAGTCTGTTGGTTTGTTCATACATACGTGCAAATTAGTTTCTTGTTCAAATTCAATAGGCCTACACAGTGTCAATCATCGCAATCTGTTGTTGTGTTCATACATATATGCAAATTAATTTGTTGTTCAATAGGTCTCCACAGTGTATATAATGATAATCACAGTCTGTTGATAGGGTCATACATATATGCAAGTTAGTTACAAGGTTGTTCAAGTTCTGTTGGTAGGGCAGTGTTATTATCTGGATTGTGTAGGGTTTGAGTCTAGTGTAATTTATTTGCTGCTCTCTTTGCATGCTCTTGAATCCGTTCTGTCCTTTGATCTGTAATTGTTTTGCAGAAATGCCTAGATTCACACTCTTGGTCCCTGTAGTGCTCAAATTAAACTTGGAATGTCTATTTCTGTACCTTAAATTACACTGTGTTAACAAACGAGTGTGGATCTTTGTGCATTGGCGTAAGCTGTGGATTTTGTAAACTTAGTGTGCATCAGAGAAAAAAAATAGTGTCTCCAAGTTGCGTGCTAGTATGGGTTTCTGTGTGTTAGTGTAAGGCTTTGAGGATTAACTCCTCCTTTTTATGAGCAGAGCAAAATATTAAGAGTGTTAAAGGAGGTCGTATCGTTACGGGACGAAGTTATTTTTTAGAGTTCATAGAGTTGAACTATTATAGTGATTCTGTTGTGCACACTATTCGACAAATCATGGCTGGAAACAATAATGTAACCAGGAATGGGAGCATTTATGGCCCAGCAGGTGAAGAACTTGGGAAGGTCCAAATAACTAGCTGTATATAATGGGAGTATCAGGGTGATTTTCAAGAAGAAAAAAATCCCGAGGATGTTGAGAGGATCGAGAAAAAGAAGGATATGAGGATCCAGAGGACGCTATACACTGTCCCCAGGGTTTCATGAATGCATTGTCCCAGCAGATAAGTGTTTTGGAAAGTGGACAGGAAGCCTTCCAACAGGGGCAAGAAGCTGTCAAGAAGGGGAAGAAACTTTCCAAAAGGGACAAGGGGGCTTTCCAAAAGGAGATGGGGGAGCAGCAAGTTACCTTGTTTGAAAGGCTGCAAGCAAATTTGTTTGGAAGTCTCCAAAAGATGATGGGTGATAATCTTCCCCAAGGGGTAAAGCCTTGTGAATTAACCCACATGCATCGCAATACGAGTACTGTGGTTAAGTAGGGAGCATATCCCCTCATCTGGATGGGCAACATGCTTTACAAGGACATGACCTAGTGAGGCAAGGTAAATTTTATGGTGAAGAACATGAGCCTTGGAAATTTACGGATAACATGTGGACAGGCAAGGATCATTCAGGAGGTTTAGTGCCTCCCTTGCCTGCTGAACATGAGCCAACCCTAGTCCCATTGTACCTGAAAAAAGTATGTTCTCCCAGAGGTCCAAAAGCTCATAGCCATGCGTGATCTTGAGAACATGTAGGCTTATAGTGCCTAGGAGGGAATCGAGGGAGCATGCCACTTCTAGATCTGTGGGTACGTGGGTGGAACAAAGTTGTTCTCCTACAGGTGCGGAGAGGACCATGGCCCACCGACGTTAGGTCAAGACACACATCCCCTGTTTCCAGTAGTGGCCCAACAGTTGAACAGCAGTGTTACTGCTGCAATGGGCTTGGACATTACAAGCATGATTGCAATAGTCTGTATAGGCTGGTAGTCCCAGTTCATCCGGAAGTCGGTAAACTCCCAGGGGCTGAGTCGAATGGCCAAGACACAGCCATAGGCCTACTAGAGCTTAAAGGAGTAAGGCCACAAAAGCTGGCCGAGCTTTTCAGCAGCCCAAGACCTCAAGGATTGTCAGCCGCATGTGGAAATCATATGTGAGCTTGTGAGTGGCCCCAAGGAGGCAGACAGGTGCAAGAAGGGCCTAGAGGTCTGAATCATAATGCTAAAGTTGCACACGAGGCAGAAGCATTGTGGACTGGTGAGTGGGATCCCAGGGAATCCCATGTCAAGGATTGTGATCTTGACAGTGCAACAAGCAGATGCAGCACTCTAGATGGGTGAGTGGGACCCACGAGGGGTTTATGATGAGATCGTTAGTTTCGAAGGAGTGTATAAGGTTGTAGCACTCACGACTCAGGAGCAGGACCCTGGTGAGTGTCTGGAGGTGGCTTCTCCTGATGAGGTCCGAATCGGGCAGTGATGGCTCCCTACGCCACCCCATATGTCCACATTCTTGTAAGTCATTGTCTACATTTGGCAGTGATTGACATCAGGGTTCAGCCACCCTCTTGCCAGAGGCCAGGCAAGGTGAATAGGAGTGCAATCTAAGGTTCTTGAAGGCCTTATGAGAGTCAACCTTCATGGCTTTGGAGGAGATGAATGTGTGCAAGGCAGAAAAGGACTCTTTGTTACTTCAGCATAGGGAGCAGGGAGACAGACTGGCCTGTGTTGGTGGCACCTATCAAGGAGGAAGTTCTTCCGGGGCTAGACTTCTTGGTTGCCATTGATGTGGTAATTAAGGCCAGAGGTGGCTTGTGGGTAAGTGGAGAGTTGGTTCCCGACCAAGCAAAGACAGGCCCAACAATGATTTGGGTGGTTGTCAAGCAGACAGCAACCTAAGAGCCTGTTTTGAAGAAAAAGTTGACAATTGCATATACAGACAAAAATTGACATATCAAAATACGTACACATAACAGTAAATAGTTAAATAAAAATCCTTTACCCAATACATTCAAGAACTCCTGTGACAATATGATAATAAGCACATAAATAACAGTCTGCTGGAAAATAATGTTGCAGCTATCCCATTTTCTTTCTTTTTTATTTTCATTTCATATTTTATTTTATTATTATTATCATTGTATTATTATTATTATTATTATTATTATTATTATTATTATTATTATTATTATTATTATTATTATTATTATTATTATTCATCATTATTATTATTATTATTATTATTATTATTATTATTATTATTATTATTATTATTATTATTATTATTATTATTATTCCTGACACCAGGACAACCTGGAGTAGGACCTGAAGATGAAGCATGCTACCACAGAGGCTTGTTGATGACAACATCACAGACTTCATCAGTATTGCAAGAGGTGAGCAAAATAATCTCACAACTTGTAACGCTACACATTGAACTTCATTCATGCTTATTTTCGGCATCATAAGGACCAACGGATCGATTATTTGGCCGACTTTATGGCACACAGGAAAGGAAAAAAAATCTATCAACATGTTTTACACGTTTCACAGTGGGCATGACACGAATATATTTGTCTTCGAATGAACCATTTTGCTGGTCCCAATTTCTTCATGAAACGACCCAGTATCAGCATGCCAAGTCTACTATTTAAATAGGTTTACCAAAAAGGAAAATTATTTATACAATCTTAAATTAATCACTTTATATGTTGAATATGTCAGATCCAGGAGCTAAAATTAGTATATGCAAACACTCTGTAGAAGTTGGTGATACATGTGCAAATCTAATGGCGGTTGAATTCCAGCATGGACCTACCACAGATCTTTTCCTCCATGGTTTGAGTGACAACAAACATAACCCACCTGTTACCTGTGGTAGAGTCTGCCGCCTCTACAAGCAACAGCTTGTCAAAAAATATACTGGCATATCGAAAAAAAAAAGGAATGTTTTTGTGAACAGCAATCAATTCAATAGTGGTTAATTTTTTTTTCAGGGACAAGTCACGAATGCTATGTAGTTCGATGGCTCAGTTACGTTCCATAATACACTTGCGTGGTGTACATAACCAATTAATGTAAATACACTTACTTCCTTGAAGTGGGGGGGGGAGGGGTTTTCTGTGCTAGCGTACTAGATATTTTTAGACATTTTTATTTGCTGTACATGCGTAGCGGAATCGCTTTTAATTTCCGTACTGCGTGCCAACCTTTATTTGTACATTTTCTTATTTCCCGTACCTTGTACTAGGGGAAAATTATTATTTGTACTAGCGTACCAGCACCAACCTCCACCCCGACGCCCCTTACCCCCTCTGAGGTTTGTGCAGTCCTGTGCTCTTGAACCTTGAACTCCTGTGCCCGGGAACAAGGACTTTATAAATCACACCGTTTGTGGACAAGATTTGCATACACACCACCAGGTTTGTGCTGTTACTCCGATTCTTTATATATATGTGAAATGATGCTTATGTTAAAATGGGAGGTCCGGTGGGAAAAGGCCAGTTTGCCGGTCCTGGCAGATTCCTGGTGGTTTGTGTCCCCCTACCCTACCCCTAGGCCGGCAAATGATAAAGAACGTAAATATCAATCCACATTCCACACAAAGACCTCTTTTGAGTACTTACCAGTGACACACCCAACACAATTTAGTCATTGTTTGTTGTGAATCTAGTTGACATTTTTCGCTTTCACTTCACTGGATGTTTCCATGGCACAAACCTAAAAATAGAAGTTGGATTGTCATTGTTTGATGTGAATCTAGTTGACATCTCTCCTTTTCACTTCGTTGGATGTTTCTATGGCACAAACCTGAAAATAGAAGTTGGATTGACATCTCTACCCGAAATAATATATATATATATATATATATATATATATATATATATATATATATATATATATATATATATATATATATATATATATATATATATGCAAATTTATATGTTTCATGCATTACACAAGTACCCTGAGCCGTTGTATTACGAAGTCATGGATCCAGTCGGTAGGACCTTGACAAGGTATTACTTCGTTTAACACAACGTTATATGTAAATACAATCGTTTTCCAGCGATACTTTCTCACACCAAACAAAAAGAAATTCCATCAAGCAGTCGCATCTTGTAACAGTTAAAGTGACACGTGACCTTTCTTTGTTCTCAGTACTAATCTCTATATACCTCAATACACACATAAGACTTAAGTAATTAATACATAATGTAAATTCACATATTAACCCATTGAGCTATCCCAAAGTAGACACTTACATTTGTTGAGCTCTCCAACTCTCGCCGTGTAAAGATGTTAACTTTTGTACTACTTGCAGAGTGCTTCTGCAACACCTCTCCTCTCCTTGAAGCTAGTGTCTCTCCTGATTTTAGGCGGTAAAATCCTTATTTGCATATGCAGTAATGCCTAAATTATAATCTCACAACTAGAGCTCTCCGTTGAACTTTCCCCAAAAATACATTTAAATTAACTAGCTTCTTCAAATAATAACAAGGGGAAAAAGTACTGTGACAGTCTAAAAAGGATCCAACTCACGGTTTGGGAGAAAAAGTCCAGGAAGTGAAAGCACACAATAATTCTTGAAAAGGCTAAAAATAACAGTGCCACCTATTGAAGAAATTAAGGTCCAGAAGCCCCCAGACGTGTCACTATGCAATTTCGAAGCAATCGGCCAATCGGTTTTGGGGAAGATTTTTTAACATTTTGCCAAAATAATCACCCCCGCCCCCCCCCCCCCCCAAAGTAAATAAATAAATAGATAAATAAATAAATAAATAAATAAATAAATAAATAAACAAATAAATATAAGAAAATAAGTAAAAACCAGGATGGGACAGTTGAGCACATGCTGACCTTGTCAAAACTCGGCACTAAAATGTTTTAGAACCGAACCCTTTTCTGATTTGGAAAGAAATTTTATCCTCATTTAAAGGCGAAAGAAACACACACACACATACATACATACATACATACATACATACATATATATATATATATATATATATATATATATATATATATATATATATATATATATATGCATGAATGGTATCATTATAACAGTTAAAATAATGATTCAATTCTTCGTTCATTTGCACCATAATTTTCTGACATAATAGGGCTGTGAACGGGCCTCAAAATTTGTAATCGATTATCATTTATTCGTTGAGCGTCAGATCAATATTTGATTGTTTCAACCCAACAGACACCGATTATCTGGCATGAGAACAGCTTAAACCAGGAAAGAAAATTTGCTACATAGTAAATCTGTGTGCCTTGGATTAAAAGTGGCCGGGATACATGAAAATTTCAAAGGTTGAAATGACCTTGACCATATACCTTTGGAGGTCCCAAGTAAATTACAAAAATATGTGCTGTGGCAATACCGAACATTTGGGTCCAACATGGATAAACTGAATGAAAATTAAGAGAGTGGTGGCTGGATGAAAATTTCAAAAGTCCAAATGACTTTGACCTTTGGTCTTTAGGGGTGACATGTGAATTAAAGAAATTGTTCATTGTTATAATATCTACAATTTGAGCCTAACATGATCTAAATTGGAGAAATATTGACCGAGTTATGGCTACAGGAAATTTCAAATGCCAAAATGACCTTGACCTTCGAACTTTAGCGGTCACATGTTCTTTACAAATATGTACAGTCTTACAAACATATGACTTGAAGTTGGATTGGTCACCTGTGCCTATTATGGTTTTGCAGATGCTGTAGATTTAAATGTTCAAATGACCCGAATTTGTGTAAATATCATGTCCTATTGCCTCTCTTGTTACTAACTAGACTTTCATAATTGATAATACATCTGATCTGCGTTGGTTTTTCACGTAAAGCTAATGGTGATGCCAGCACCATACGGTGGCAAAACCTTGAACTAACCTTTTGTTTATTCAGCTAGTTCTGCAAACTGCTCATAGACGGCATAATACTACGGTTTCTCTTCCAAACTTTCGATATCCAAGTCATTATTTTAGCATCCAAATTGTAGTTAGTTGAAAAATTATTCTTTCTCTTTCAAATTAAAGGAGAATTTTTGCATAAAATCATTTAATCGGTCCTAACTTATAAAAAAATTATTACGCTAACGCTGTTCGTCATCCCGTTATCGCCTCACGAGGTTAAGGAAGTTTAAGGAAGTTGAGGACGCATTCAGGTTGTTGATGGAAATAGTAGAGCAAGCGGTGGCTGCTAATTTCTGAGAGAAATCTTAAATTATTTTGTTGTATGTAGGTAAAGGATATGAAACAAATTAGGATGTGGTTGCAACAAATTACAGTACTTTTCTGTGTGATTTAACAGGAAGATTTATTTTTCTAATGGGAAATGTCTGCTGTGCAGGCAAACAAATGCATCGCTTCCCGGTAGGGGAAGATCGATTCCTCAGTGCATAAGAAAGTAATTTGTCTATTGAATATGGGATTGTAATCATATACATTCAGTAATTAGTGGTGTTTTAGCTATCACATGATGAAATGACTTATTTAATTCTCGCTTATGACAACACCACAGCCAGTACCATAAAAAACTTCCACTATTTTCATTTGTGTACATTTGTAAACAATTCAACACACATAATAGTGACGTATGACTCTGTTTAACATATATATCATTCCGCATGTTTAGCAATGAACCATGGCTTTTTTTAGGTTTATGATATAAATATTGCAAATTAGCTATGGATAACAAGTCACGAAAATCTTTGAATCAAATTATTATCAAGTTGTCATGCTTTGGATCAAAAGATTTCACCGTGAAAATACCGGGTGGTTGTTTTAAGGCTTTTCAAGATATTACTCTGGAAGTTAAGGAGTTAAGTCTAACAACACACTATCGTTGTGTGTAGGCCTGTTCCACAAGAATATGAAATTGGTAGTTTTGGCCACACAGAAATGGAAGTCTACATTTTTGGTGGTGTTGTGAATGTGAATGAACCTGGCTAGTCTATGGACCTGTAAATTAATCAACTCGCTGATTACAAAAGTAATTTGCAGCTATGATGTGAATAATATAGATGTATAGTTCTTCCAACTGTATCGTTTGTGTTGTCTTATAAAATTTGTTAAATGTAAGTCTTTATGTATAAGTTGTGTGTTATTAGCGAGTGTAGATGTATTTGGGTTAATGCAGGCAGTCCTATATATAGTGTAATCTAAAGGGAAAATTGAACCTGGGAATTTATTTATCTGCTTATTTCAAGTAACTGCGCCCCATAATTAAATTACATTTAGATAAAAGAAAAGGCAGTTACATTTGCATCAGTTTCAAACCATTGAACCTCTTTACAAAAACAGTTTTCAAATGAAATGTCGGACAAATTTGTCTGGAAAGGAAGGAAGGAAGAAAGAAAGAAAGAAAGAAAGAAAGAAAGAAAGAAAGAAAGAAAGAAAAGGAAAAAAGAAAGAACTAGAAAAGAAGATTTGCTTTAAAGCAAATCTGTGTGCCTTCGAAAGTTGTAAATATTAAATGCTACAGCTTTTACCCTTTGGTACTTCACATCACATTAACAGGGATGAACCTGTTCAGGGAATTTCAGGATTTCAGGGAATTTTGTGTCATAGTTTAAAGAAATTTCTGGATTTCTGGTTGAATTTCTAGAGAAGGTTACATTTCTTTCCCATTCAAATATTGTTTTTCCCTGAGACTGAGTACTTTATATGATACTCTCAGGGAATTTTTTTCCTTGGTCAGGCTCATGTCTGCATTAAGCTTATGGCTGGATGCAAATTTCAAAGTCCAAATGACCTTGACCTTTGACCTTTACAGGTCACATGCAAAGTGTAGTGTTATAATACCCAAGATTTAAGGCTAACATGAACCAAATCGGATGAAAATTGACCAAGTTATGACAAGATGAAACTTTCAAAAGGTCAAATGACCTTGACCTTTGCCATTTTGAGGTGACATGTTCTTATAAAAACATACAGTGTTGCATTACCTACAATTTGAGTCCATCATGATTAGAATTGGTTGGAAATTGGCCAGTTTGTGACTGGATGAAACTTTCAAAGGTCCAAATGACCTTAACCTTTGACCTTTAGAGGTAAGATGTAAGTTTCAAAAATGTGCAGTGTACAATAGCTACAGTTTGAGCAAAACATGATCAAAATTGGATAAAGATTGACCAATTTATGGCTAGAAGAAAGCCGCAACCAAAAGTGGCATTCGACCTTGAACTGACCTTTGACCTTGAGATGACCTCTTCCTGAAGTGAACCTTGACCTCAAAAATGACGTTTTGGCTTAAAATTGACCTTTGACCTTGACATTTGAGATGACCTTTACCTTGCTATGCTCGAACTCCTTTACAATCGGAACCACATCTGCTATAGTACATTAGATATTGAAGATTTTAAACTTTAATTAGCCCTCATTTGCATAATTTTGTAAAGCATGACCTCTCATTATAAAAAGGCCAGACTTCATTCATAGAAGTATAATTGTGTCAAGTTTGGAGTTTCTACGCGAAATACTTTTCAAATGAAATGTCGGACAAGTTTGCCTGTAAAGAAAGAAAGAAAGAAAGAAAGAACGAAAGAAAGAACTAGGAAAGATGATTTGCTGCATAGCAAATCAGTGTGTGTGTCTTCAAAGCATATTTGTATGGCAATGTACAACTATTCCATAAAATAGGAGTAGAAGTTGGAATGGCATCTCTATCTATTATAGCTTTGAAGTTATTCAAGATTTAAAATTTCTAATGGTGCCTTTTTTTTACATAATTTAAATTGCTACAACTTTTATTTTTAATTCATTAGGTGATTAGGTGCCAATGGTCAACAACCCCCTAGTAGAAGTTGGAATGACATCTCTATTATACTGTTGAAGATATTCAAGATTGAAAATTTCAAATTCAGAAAGAAAGAAAGAAAGAAAGAAAGAAAGAAAGAAAGAAAGAAAGAAAGAAAGAAGGGAGGGTGGGAGAAAGAAAGAAACAGACAGACAGACAAAAAGAAAGAAAGAAAGAAAGAAAGAAAGAAAGAAAGAAAGAAAGAAAGAAAGAAAGAAAAGTGTGTGTTGACACACACACACTTTAATGATAGAATGCATGAGCAGGGATCTTGAGCAATTGCTGGACTGTGTAATTGTATATAAATAATGTAGCCCAAAATGTTTTCTTTAAGAGCCACTGAACTGACTGGTGTCCAAAAAGAAAACTTTAACTTATAATTAAATTACCAAACAGACATAGCCATTCAATCAGTGCAGCCAATGTTTATATGACAAAACTAACTCATTCAGTGGTGAACCCAAAGGATATGCTCTTTGCTAATTCTTTCAAATGTGCATTGCTAATACAATGTGTGAAACAAATAAAAAAGGTCAGAATATCACAAATCATGAGCAAATATTATATTCTATTATGATTGTCAGAAATTTTAAATCAGAACCCCCTCATTTAAAAGATAAGAATACTCAGTATATCCCTTTGATACAAATTTTACTGACAGTAAATGAAGACTTCTGTCCTGAATGAGTCAAGGCATGCCCCATTTTCAAAGGGTCATTTTGATGTCACATCTTGTAAAATATATACCAGGACTATGGCTTGCTTGCAGTTTACTTGAGATGTGATACCCCTGTAAACATGTCCCACAGGTCTAACGATGTTGATAAATGCTGTGGATTATGAGTGAAATCTATTGGGGGTAATAAAATACACATAAACTTCAGGAGGGAAGGGTAGGGTTTATTTTGATGTGGTTACACTTGCCAGGACTTTGGAATAAGCTGGCCATTTGATACCAATCATTCACTGTCACTGGTCATGTGTGTTTGGTGGGGTGGCAGACACATAGCAGAGCCAGCTCCACAGCTATATAACATATTGAATATTTTAAAACTTTTATTAGCCCTCATTTGCATAATTTTGAAAAGCATGACCTCTCATTATAAAAAGGCTAGACTTTATCTATAGAAGTATAATTGTGCCAAGTTTGGAGTTTCTACGTGTTATACTTTTCAAATGAAATGTCGGACAAATTTGCCTGTAAAGAAAGAAACAAAGAAAGAAAGAAAGAAAGAAAGAAGAAAGAATATATAATATATATATATATATATATATATATAACATTTTCATTCTGAAGAAATGCCAGCTTAGTCCACCGTCTCGTGACATAATATATACTATTAAGAGCACTAGCGAAAGTCATTAGGTACGGTAACCAAAGTGTTATTATTACACATGGCTGATAGAGTGGCACCAATATAAGTTTTTTTTTCTTTTATGTCCGACAGGACACACACCACTTGTCCTGTAGACAATAAGCGACATTTATTTGCTACATGGATGCAAGTATGAAATCCCAGATTAAATGTAACTCTTTGCACAAATAAAATGATGTTCAAATATATATTGCACTTGTGATTTCTCATAAAAAGCAGCGAGAAGTGTCAATTTCCTATGAATGAAACTTTTTTATTCCTTTAAAAATTCACTGTTCTTGTAATATCGATATATGATTTCATTTTAAGCCTATTATATGCTCAGTTATTATACTTTAAATAACTGAAGATTAGATGTTGAAACTATGTCGTATGGCGGAATGACGTGGAATGTCCTTCGTTCAATGCTAAGCTTCTGACAAGAAAGAATTTTCAAAACTCTGATATGTTTTTCAACAAAACTGAGTCACTTGTAATAAATGGAACTATCATATGTAGCATGTTAGACCTTAGAGTGAGAATTACGGTATTAACAATTAAAAATGTGGCAGCAAAATAGCATTTTTAAATGTAATCTATTGCCTGACAGAATTTGTTTCCAGTTATGTACAGGGTAAAAAATCTTTACATTAACTAAGATTTTTTAAGATATTTAAGAAAATAATTCTAAATTTTCTCCAAGGAAGAAATAATTTCACGCAATTTTCTTACTTTAAGAGTAAAAATCCTCTCTTACTTGCAAGATTTTTGAAAATCTTGTTTCAAGAAAAAGATTCTTATTCTATTGTTGAAATAAGATTGGTAAAATCTTGGGAGTGAAAGAGGATATTTTCCTTTGAAACAACAAAATTGCAAGAAAATTCCATGAAATTCCTTCTTCTTAGAAAATTTAGAATTATTTGCTTTAATATCCTAAAAATCTTAGTTATGCCTAAGATAATGATTTTTACTGTGTAGTCTTGTAGGCCTTTACATTTGTCTCTATGGAAATTCCGTAACAAAAATAAGCAAAGGTAAACAGCTAGATAACATAAGCGTGGAAAATTTTAAACTTGAGTAAAATTATATGCGCAGAATTTAGCCTCATGCTGCTAATGTAGGGTGACCATGGTGCCAAGGGCTGATTGCGTGAAAACCATTCGGGGCTTCAATGCACGAGAGGCCAAGTAGGATTTTTAATAGGCCTAATGTATATATGCTGACATTGAGATCGATATTTTATGAAAGAAGTGTATCACAAAATGTGACATGAAAATTGTAAGCCTTCACTTGACTGGCATAAAAGAAAGTTAACAGGCGTAATATTAGTTATAGTAGGCCTATCAAATTATAGTGCCCTGCAAAAGCAAATTCTTCTGTTGTTGGCTTCGAAAATTACACGGCCCTCAAAATCAACACTATGTATATCGTGAAACGAAAGGTGTGATAAGGGACACAAACATGCAGATGAATAATTTTTCATAAATAGTATAGGTCGATGGAATAAACCATTGTCAAGTTTCATAATCTAGGTGAGACCAATTAAAGACTGAACAACCGTTGTTTATTGTTACTGGCATTAATTAGCTTATTCATCGGACTTGTGGACCTTTGGACTTGTGGACCTTCGGACTAGTGGACCTTCCAACTCGTGGATCTTCGGACCCTTGGGCGTGGCACTTCGGACGTACGGACCTTAGGATTTGTGAACCTTCGGAAAAATGGACCGACCCGACTGTGACCCAATGATTATGGCCGTTGGTGCGTGCACAAGTTTATTGTGTTTCTTCAATAACTCGAAAGGTTGTTATGCACAAACAGACCATGCATGGAAAGCTGGAAGTGTGGTTCTTCTTCAAAATGTCCACTGCTCAGATCGGCCCGAGTCAAAGCGGCCCCTAGCCCCAAGGGACCTCTCCACGCTCTCCGTCACCACAAGCTTACAGAGCGTGGGGAGGTCCCTTGGCCATAGTGAAGCCAGCAGACAATTATAAGAAGAATAGGCCTATACATCAAAAATACCTTTGGTGCAATCACAGGTAATATTTAGGCCTGTACATTCTAAATAATTGATATTCACAGGTAACATTAAAACCTAGGCCTATACTTTAAGAATACTTGTGTAATTACACGTAACCTTTAGGCCTACACATAAAATAACATAGGTGGTCTCTGTTGTGTGAATATATATATATATATATATATATATATATATATATATATATATATATATATATATATATATATATATATATATATATATATATATATATATATATATATATATATATATATATATATATATATATATGTATATATGCAAGTTCGTTTCTCCTTTAGGCCTACACAGTGTGAATAATTGCAGTCTGTTGGTTTGTTCATACATACGTGCAAATTAGTTTCTTGTTCAAATTCAATAGGCCTACACAGTGTCAATCATCGCAATCTGTTGTTGTGTTCATACATATATGCAAATTAATTTGTTGTTCAATAGGTCTCCACAGTGTATATATAATGATAATCACAGTCTGTTGATAGGGTCATACATATATACAAGGTTGTTCAAGTTCTGTTGGTAGGGCAGTGTTATTATCTGGATTGTGCAGGGTTTGAGTCTAGTGTAATTTATTTGCTGCTCTCTTTGCATGCTCTTGAATCCGTTCTGTCCTTTGATCTTTAATTGTTTTGCAGAAATGCCCAGATTCACACTCTTGGTCCCTGTAGTGCTAAAATTAAACTAGGAATGTCTACTTCTGTACCTTAAATTACACTGTGTTAACAAACGAGTGTGGATCTTTGTGCATTGGCGTAAGCTGTGGATTTTGTAAAGTTAGTGTGCATCAGAGGAAAAAAAATAGTGTCTCCAAGTTGCGTGCTGGTATGGGTTTCTGTGTGTTAGTGTAAGGCTTTGAGGATTGACTCCTCCTTTTTATGAGCAGAGCAAAATATTAAGAGTGTTAAAGGAGGTCGTATAGTTATGGGACGAAGTTATTTTTTAGAGTTCATAGAGTTGAACTATTATAGTGATTCTGTTGTGCACACCATTTAACAAATCATGGCTGGAAACAATAATGTAACCAGGAATGGGAGCATTTATGGCCCAGCAGGTGAAGAACTTGGGAAGGCCTAAAGAACTAGCTGTATATAATGGGAGTATCAGGGTGATTTTCAAGAAGAAAAAAATCCCGAGGATGTTGAGAGGATCGAGAAAAAGAAGGATATGAGGATCCAGAGGACGCTATACACTGTCCCCAGGGTTTCATGAATGCATTGTCCCAGCAGATAAGTGTTTTGGAAAGTGGACAGGAAGCCTTCCAACAGGGGCAAGAAGTTGTCAAGAAGGGGAAGAAACTTTCCAAAAGGGACAAGGGGCTTTCCAAAAGGAGATGGGGGAGCAGCAAGTTACCTTGTTTGAAAGGCTGCAAGCAAATTTGTTTGGAAGTCTCCAAAAGATGATGGGTGATAATCTTCCCCAAGGGGTAAAGCCTTGTGAATCAACCCACATGCATCGCAATACGAGTCATGTAGTTAAGTAGGGAGCATATCCCCTCATCTGGATGGGCAACATGCTTTACAAGGACATGACCTATTGAGGCAAGGTAAATTTTATGGTGAAAAACGTGAGCCTTGGAAATTTATGGATAACATGTGGACAGGCAAGGATCATTCAGGAGGTTTAGTGCCTCCCTTGCCTGCTGAACATGAGCCAACCCTAGACCCATATTACCTGAAAAAAGTATGTTCTCCCAGAGGTCCAAAAGCTCATAGCCATGCGTGATCTTGAGAACATGTACGTCTATAGTGCCTATGAGGGAATCGAGGGAGCATGCCACTTCTGTGGGTACATGGGTGGAACAAAGTTGTTCTCCTACAGGTGCAGAGAGGACCATGGCCCACCGAGGTTAGGTCAAGACACACATCCCCTGTTTCCAATAATGGCCCAACAGTTGAACAGCAGTGTTACTGCTGCAATGGACTTGGACATTATAAGCATGATTGCAATAGTTTGTAGGCTGGTAGTCCCAGTTCATCCGGAAGTCGGTAAACTCCCAGGGGCTGAGTCGAATGGCCAAGACCCAGCCCTAGGCCTACTAGAGCTTAAAGGAGTCAGGCAACAAAAGCTGGTCGAGCTTTTCAGCAGCCCAAGACCTCAAGGATTGTCAGCCGCATGTGGAAATCATATGTGGGCTTGTGAGTGGCCCCAAGGAGGCAGACAGGTGCAAGAAGGGCTAAGAGGTCTGAATCACAATGCTAAAGTTGCACACGAGGCAGAAGCATTGCGAACTGGTGAGTTGGATCCCAGGGAATCCCATGTCAAGGATTGTGATCTTGACAGTGCAACAAGCAGATGCGGCACTCTAGATGGGTGAGTGGGACCCATGAGGGGTTTATAATGAGATCGTTAGTTTCGAAGGAGTGTATAAGGTTGTAGCACTCCCGACTCAGGAGCAGGACCCTGGTGAGTGCCTAAAGGTGGCTTCTCCTGATGAGGTCCAAATCTGGCATTGATGGCTCCCTATATGTCCACATTCTTGTAGGTCATTGTCGACATTTGGCAGTGCTTGACATCAGGGTTCAGGCCACCCTCTTGCCAGAGGGTATGGCAAGGTGAATAGGAGTGCGATCTAAGGTTCTTGAAGGCCTTATGAGAGTCAACCTTCATGGCTTTGGAGGAGATGAATGTGTGCAAGGCAGAAAAGGACTCTTTGTTACCTTCAGCATAGGGAGCAGGGAGATAGACTGGCCTGTGTTGGTGGCACCTATCAAGGAGGAAGTGCTCCTGGGGCTAGACTTCTTGGTTGCCATTGATGTGGTAATTAAGGCCAGAGGTGGCTTGTGGGTAAGTGGAGAGTTGGTTCCCGACCAAGCAAAGACAGGCCCAACAATGAGTTGGGTGGTTATTAAACAGACAGCAACCTAAGAGCCTGTTTTGAAGAAAAAGTTGACAATTAAATATACAGACAAAAGTTGACATATCAAAATACGTACACATAACAGGAAATTGATAACTAAAAGTGCTTTACCCAATACATTCAAGAGCACCTGTCACAATATGATAATAGGCACGTAAATAACAGTCTGCTGGAGAATAATGTTGCAGCTATCCTATTTTCTTTTTTTTTTTTCCTCTTTTTTTTCTTTTCCTTTGTTCTATTTTTATTTATTTATTTTATTTATTTATTTTTTTTTTGCTGACACTGAGGACAACCTGGAGTGGCACCTGAAGATGAAGCATGGTGCCACAGAGGCTTGTTGATGACAACATCACAGACTTCCTCAGTATTGCAAGAGGTGAGCAAAATAATCTCACAACTTGTAATGCTACTTTGAACTTCATTCATGCTTATCTTTGGCATTTTAAGGACCAACGGATCGATTATTTGGCCGGCTTTATGAAAGGAAAAGAGAAAAAAATCTATCAATATATTTTACACGTTTCCCAGTGGGCATGACACGAGTATATTACTCCTGGTATGAACCATTTTACTGATCCCAATTTTCTAATGAAAAGACCCTTAACTCCAGTATTAACATGCCAAGTCTACTATTTAAATGGGTTTACCAAAAAGGAAAGTTACTGATACAATCTTAAATTCATCACTTTACATGTTGATTATTTGATAGTCATATCCAGGAGCTAAAATTTGTTTATGCAAAAACTTTCTAGAAGCGTGCATGGACCTAGCACAGCTCTTTTCCTCCATGGTTTGAGTGACAACAAACATAACCCACCTGCTACCTGTGGTATAGTCTGCCACCTCTACAAGCAACAGTCTGTCAAAACAAAAATACTGGCATATGAAAAAAAAAAGGGGGGGGGGTGTTTTTGTGAACAACAATCACTTCAACAGTGGTTTATTTTTTTCAGGGACAAGTCACGAGTGCTGTGTGGTTCCATGGTTCAGTTACGTTCCATAATATACTTGCGTGGTGTACATAACCAATTAATGTAAATACACTCACTACCTTGAAGTTGGGGGCGGGTTCTGTGCTAGCGTACTATGGCTGCTTCAAAATTTTCCCGAAGAGCTAAAAAGTGTGAAAAGCCCCGAGATTGGTTGAAAGACGAAAGCAGTGAGTTCAATAAGGGCAGGACCATGCATTGCAGGCGACACGTAATTTGCTATTGTCGTTTTTTAGAACAACGGGGAAAATGCTGTAACCATTCGGCCATTAAAGACCTATAAAGATATAGCATTGTCACTGATGATTAAATCGATGAGTAATAAGAAATGAAAAAGAAATCATTTGTGACTACTGTATTTGAAAAGGGAATTTATGTGCGTGTCAAACAACACTCAAGCGTTACGAATGCTCACTCTACCACATTGTTTAGAAGCCAGCCAGCTATGTGGCATAATGGCTAGGACGGTACACGTTGTAAGAATGGGTGGCGCGTTCAAATCAGCATGCGTTAGAATGCACAAGAACTTTTTTCTTCTTTTTGGCTTGGATTATTTATTAATTAATTAATTAATTTATTTATTTATTTATTTATTTATTTATTTATTTATTTATTTACTACCATCACACAATAAATCTATTATTATGCTAGAGAGAACGTACCTTCAACAAAATGACGGTCATCTTTTTATTATATTTTTTTAGATCTATTTGCTGTATGTTATTTTCACAAAAGAATGGATGTGCAATAAATTATCATTATCATCATCATATATTCATCATCATCTTTTGCGAGTTCCTCTCCCGATACAACAAATGTAAACAACTGATTGCTTGTGAAAATAAATTTGAACAATACAAACAACGTGAAGTACGCTCAAGCGTTACGTCTGTTACCATAGAACAACACAATAAGATTGAACTATACGTTTCAGTTATTTTTCCGTCTAGAGAAATTACACAATGAAGATTTCACTATAAGGGAGAAATCAAAAGCGTTTCGAATCTATAATAAAACTTTGGACCGACTCGAATAATATTTTGTTCCAATTTAGATCCTTAGCTTCATCACCAAAAAGCAATAAATTAACACAAGGAATTTGATGAGATAGTGCATCACCAAAATATCTGTGTCGTATCTCTTCGTAATTTGAACATTCAAGGAGATAATGCTGAACTGTTTGGTTTGGTGCTTCACAGGAGCAATGGGGTGAATGAACCAAATTTAGCCTAAACATGTAACCATTTAATGTGCAACAGTTCATTCTCATTCGACTATGATGTATCTGTGCCTTTCGGCTACCACCTGAAAAGAATACTGAAACGCGTGCAGCAATTTTCTTCAAGTTTTTCTGAAAGCTTGCCAAAGAGATTGAGTTTTTTTTGTTTCTGCATCTAAATTTGACCATTCGCTTTATCCAGATGGAAAGAAAGACTGTCTACGTTGTATTCCACAGGAGATAGGGGGAAGATCTTGAGCATGTCTGGTATTAATTCCAGAATGATGATTCGAAGGTAGTCTTTCACGTAAATAAGTTGGGCCTAAGCCATTTTGAATTTTGTTCATGAGAATGAGTTTATGGCTTTTTCTTCTTTCACTGAGTGGCTCCCATTTGACCTCTCGTACAATAAATCAAAATTGACGCTTTGTGTTGCTCCAGTTACGACACGCGCCGCTGCATGCTGCACGCGCTCCAGTTTGTCTTTACATGCCTGGTTGCAATTGTCCCAAACGGTGTCTGCATACTCCAATATAGGTCTTATAAAAGTGAAATACAATTTTTCCAAGTGTTTTCGTTCGAGTTTGAACTTCATACCCCTCAGGCAATCAACCCTTTTCATTGATCTAATGTATATGTCGTCTATGTGCTTTGACCAGGAGCTATTACAAGATAGAGTGACTCCTGAATGTTTATGCGAGTCCACTACCGTTACAGGCTTGTTTCTTAGAAGAAGTGGAATTTTATTCTGGATTTTTGTTCTACTGCATAACATTGATTTAGTTTTACTTTCATTTAAGGTAACGAACCACTGATTTGCCCAGATAGATATTGCCGAAAGGTCGCCGTTCATGGTCATAGTACCAATATCCAGATCATCTTTATCCATAAAACAAAACAACGAGGTGTCATCCGCAAATAATCTGATTTTAGACTCAACAATGTTCGCAATATCATTAATGTACAATAAAAACTAAAGAGGGCCCAAAATGGATCCCTGTGGCACCCCTGCTGTAATACCTTCCATGATGATGATTGACCATTTATAACGACTCGTTGTTTTCTGTTTGATTTAGTTTAAACATATTTATTTTCACTGGATTGCCCAATAGTACATAATGTATAACTAATCTAGGGGTTCTCCAGACACGGAGACGCACAAAATGATATATACAAGACGCATAGGACAATACAATGTACAAACATGTGACTATGTACTCTGGTAGACATGCTGTAATACAATTTAACAGCAAAAACAATATCCAACATTCCAATCCAATTAAAGAAACATATGTAACATTGATAGGTAACTTTCGAACCATTGAAGCAGATTTCCTCTTATGCCAGAGGCATCTAACTTTGCCAGTAATCCTTTATGCCAGACTCTGTCAAAAGCACGAGACACATCTAAGAATACAAAGTTTACAAGTTTTCCGTCATCCATGGCCTCGAGCACTGTATCATATATTTCGAGCAATTGACAAACTGATGAGTCACCTTCTTGGTATACAGACTGAAATATTACGAAGATGTCATTTTCGATGAAGTGATTGAAGACAAATTTGAAGACACATTTTTCAAACAATTTGCCATCACAACTAATTAATGATATAGGCCTGAAGTTACTTACTATCTGCCTTTACTCTTTCTTATGTATGGGGGTTATGTTCGCATGTTTCCAGTTGTATGGAAATATAGCTTGTTGCAAGGAGGCATTGAATATATGTAACAGAGGGGTTTTGTTATTGAGGGTGCGCATTTTTTCAGAAGCTTTGGACTGATATTGTGGGGACCACTTGCTTTTGAGACATTTAATAGGTTAATACAATCTTGAACTAAGGTTTCATCTATAACTATTGTTTGAAGGACTGAGACTAGATCATAAGTTATCACCGGAGGTTCAACGTTGAGTCATTTAGACTACATTGTTCAACAAAGAAGTTGTTAAAAAGTTCAGCTTTATATTGATTGTCTGTAATGAAATTCTCACCGTCCTTCAAGGATGGGAGTTCAGAGGTTGTGGCTTTATCAGAGACCAAAATTTCCTTGACAAGTTTCCACCACAATTTGTTGTCGTTAGAATTACAGTCTTGAATATTTTTTTCTATTTTCTTATTATGATTTTTTTACTTTTTCTTACCAAGTCGATCACTCTGTTTCTTAATTTTCTGAACTTTGTCCAGTGATTTTGACTATTAGTTTGTTTCGCCTTTTTATGGGCTCTATTTCTTTTTTTTTATAAGTCTTTTAATTTTATCTGTTGACCAGGCAGGCTCACCGGGTCTGACAGTAATATTTTTTGTGGGTATGACTTGCCTTGCGTTCTCAACAAATATATGGGACCATTTTTCCACCATGTCATTGACGTTTAGGTTTTGAAGTTCATTTTCCCATTCTATTTGATTAAGACACTCATTTAATCCATCATAATTTGCTTCCTTTTGTATCCACACTTCTCTCTTGTATGCTTTAGATCGCTGAATTTTGTGATCTAGAATGCAATACACTGAAAGATGGTCACTCTGACCAGTGTCTTCAGTTGCTGCAAGATAAACCAAGTCGGGACTAGAGAGGGCTATCACGTCAATACAGGTGGCTGTCTCGTTTGTAATTCTAGTAGGACTATCGATCAACTGTGTTGAACTGTAACTTTCTAAGATTACTTTTAGCTTACTGTTGTTGGGATTTAGTAGGTGATCGTGTATGTCTCCCATGATTAACACATTTTCTATGTTGGAATTTTTCGCAGCCTCTATTGATTTTTCAAATTCTTACCAAACATTTACATTGTCGCTGGGCTGTCTGTAGAATGCACCCACTAACCATTTTCTATTACATGTTGTGGTTATTTCAACCCAAACACATTCCAGGTCATGTGATTCTAAGTCTATTCTACGTTTGCCTGCCACTTCACTTTTTAAGTAGATACACACTCCGCCCCCTTGGCCTGACAGTCTATCACATCGTAAGGGACTTTGAAAACCAGGTAGTTGTATTGCATCATCAAGTATAGAGTTGTTTAGCCATGTCTCTGAAAAGGCTAAAATATCGTGTTCGAATACAAATTGATAAATATCTTCAATCTTATTTCTTAAACTGCGAATACTTTGATGAAATACTGAGAAATCATGTTTTGACCTCGAGCTGCTGTTCCAACTGACATTGGATACCGTGACATCACTGACATCTGCAGATTCAAAAGTTGATTCTAGGCTAATAGATTCATTCAGGGACAATGTGCCTGGATTTGTTTCTACGTCTCCCGCACGAAGTAATAACAACTTCGCCCATGTTTGGCAGTAGAAAGTTCACTTGTCCATTCATCAAAGCAGTGGAATAAATCCTATACCCCACTGCACACAGTGAAATTAGTAAGACAAAGGATTTCAAACAATGGTCTTTATTTACTGAAATACAGACCAAACAGTATTCAGGCAACTGTAAACGGAAACATTTCTTGCACTTTGCGATCAGCCGGATCATCTCGGGCGATCAGTATTAATGATGCCAGAGGACCACAGTTTCTCCTCATCTGACATTTTAATAGAATCTGCACGCTTTCTCTTGAAATTTCTACATTTACTTGTAGCTTTCATTTGTGCATCTAGAAGGCTTTTAAATCCATAAAATGCGGCATCTTTGAAAATCTGAATTTCAGGTCGGCCACAATTCTCCTTAATGTATCTTTGGATTGCACAGCATATGTAGTAGAGGCTGTTAGGAGGATAGGGCTTTTTGTCTTGTCTCCTGGATTCCACCACAAATTTTTCCAGCCAAAAATTAAGCTCTTCAGGTGTCACTGATTTGAAGTCCATAGGCACACAAGAAAACTTGTCGTCACCTGTTTCTGGGCAGTTATTTCGATATACAGCCCAGTCTCGCCATACAGACATACCCAAACTATTTGCTTTTATTGTATTTTCAGGAATACGACTAAGTCTCTTTTGTACAAGCTCATCTTCAGTCACAAGATTGGCAAATCTGGCATTTGTATGGTTTGTCTTTTCATCAGACTTCTGTGGCATTCGTCCAAAAATCAGATTCTGTGTTGGCAATGCCATTAAATGTTCCACATCAAAATTTTCTTCCAGATAAAAATTGTTCCCAAAATCAAAGTGAGCTGCCATGCTTGCTGTTCTGGTGGAAAGCTCAGAAGAAAGGCATATGAGGTGAAACATATGATCTGCTGTTGGATCAACAAGTACATGTGTGTCATTGGCTGAAACTTTAATAGCTCTGAACTTGTCTAAAATCACTCATTTTAGAGACAAAAAGTGTTTTCAGATCATGCAGTGCAACTTTGCTTTGTTTTTTGGCAGGACACAGTAACAATAGGGTAAAGGATTTAGATGTATATATCCCCATTGACAAAATGTCACATTCCTGGCAAACATGGGCTAAGTGGGTTATTCAAATGACAAGAGTGTAATATTGGATTCACCCACGCGTGGCCTTCGGCCACTTGTGTGTAAATCCAATATTACACTCTTGTCATTGAATAACCCTTACTTAGTCAGTTTGTTCTTTTCACCTTTGAAAAGACACAGATTTGCTTTAAAGTTCATGAGGTTAATGCAGTACGAATACACCAATGACCACGTGAAAGGCTTTTTAGTGAATGGTATTACATCAGAGCGCACCAGCTTTAGCCTTTTAAACCCTACCACATTTGTTTTGAATTTCTTGGAATGTACAACTTTGTATAAGGAAAGCTGGTGCGCTGTTTTGAATGGAGTAAATGTGGATCTGTGTTTTTAAATTGACACAAACAAGGTTCTTAAGTGCTTGAATATCTGTGGATATATATTTTCGACATGTAAGTACAAGATGCGAGTCGGAACTATTAATTTGTTTTTGAGAGATCACTGCTGCAATGAAACGAAAAGTTAATAAAATTGAAAACAGGGTCCTGGGGAGATTGACAACCCAGAATACGTGTCTAGTGCAAACCTCTTGTGCATAGAACGATAGTGTTGTAGTGCTGGCAGAAAATGGACTGACCCAGTGGTGACATCACAGGCCTGACCAGTGACGGGGTGTGGTCCTTCCTGGGATCTGAGCAGATGACCAGACACTCTCTTTCAGACAACACCTAATTCATTGTGCTCCTTGACATTATACTGCATTATTGTGCTTTGCCTGTGCTTTGCCACTTGTATTGAAGGTATGTTTGCCATGTGTTGATGCTTTGGAAATTGTATGCTATGCTTGTCATGCTATGTATTGCTATGTATTGCCACTGTGTGTAATTATTGCTATAGATTTCATGTAGTGTTTGTGCCCACATGGGTGAAACCACTTCATTTGGTACCATGTGGAGGAGCGGCTAGAGGGGATAGTTAAGTCTAGTGGGGAATGCCCGTTGGTCATTGTCCAGGTGGGGACAAATGACTTGGCGGATAGAGAGGAGGGGGGAGGAGGGGAGAGGGTGGGAACAGAGACAGTTTTAGGGAGGTACAGGGGCTTATTGGATAGGCTGGGAGGACTAGAGTGTGAGCCTTTAGTGATGGGGATCCTGCCAAGGTATAGGATGGGTGGATGGGAGGCAAGTAGGATCAGTGCGATCAATAGGCAGTTGGACTCCATGTGTAGACAGAGGGGTTTTGCCTTTAGCAACTTGTGGGAGGACTTCGTGGGTAGGAGGGAGATGTTCGCCTGGGACGGGCTGCACCCAAGCCAGCTAGGAGGGGATAGGTTAGGACAGGTTTATAGTAAGTGGGTGCAGCAGCAGGGAAACTAGATAGCCCAGCACCGGACCAGGAAGTCCCAGGCTCAGGTCAGGATAGGAGAAGTTGGGGAAGAAAGAGGAGAAGAGATGAGGGCAAAGTCAGAGTAGGATATGTGAATTGTAGAGGAGTCAGATGAAAGCTAGTCGATATCATTGATGTGGCAGTCAAGGATGAGATGTCTATCGTAGCATTGTCAGAGACGCATGTTAGAAAAGGGGAGCAGGACCAGTTAGAAATCCCACATGGATTTGTATTCACAGGAGAAGGAAGAGAAATGGGGCAAAGGAAGGGAGGTGGGGTGGGTTTTCTGGTGAAGAAGGATGTCAAATGGCATAGTATTAACGTAGGGGATGACGATGAGAGTGTAGTCAGGCATGAGGCGCAGTGGATTGGAGTTGAGTCTGTTCAGAATAAGATAGCTGTTGGAGTAGTGTATGCAGGAAGAGAGGGCCTTCCGGAGGAATGAAATGACCAGATTTTGGAGCGGTTACGGGTGACTGTTAATGCAGTTCAGGAGCAAGGGTATCAGGTGTTGCTTGTAGGTGATTTCAATGGTCACATAGGAGATGGGTTAGACGGAATTGATGGTGGAGATGCAAATATGAATAGAAATGGAAGAAAGTTGCTACAATTTTCTACAGAAATGGGGTTGCGTATTTTAAATAGGGATTTCGAGTGTGAAGGGAAGTGGACCTGGAGTGTTGGAGATAGGAAGTCAATCATCGATTATGCCCTGGTGGATGATAGGTTGTTCAGAATGGTGGAAAAGGTTAGCATTGACGAGGATGGCCGTATGGAAATAGGGAGTGATCATAACTGGATGACTGTTGATTTGAGGTGTAGGAAACAGGTGAGAAAAAGTGGTGGGTCAAAGTGGGTATGGTGCATCAACAGGGACACAAACTGGGATGCATACAAGGAAAAACTATCAGATGTATTGGATGGATGGAAGGAAGCATGCATTGATACAGAGTCTAGCGATGTGCAAGGCATGTCTGATGATTTAAGGAGAAAGATTTTTGATGTTGCCAAGGACACGATAGGTAGGAAAAGAGTTCCAATTGACAGGAAAGGGTATAGCATAGATTCAGAGTTAAAGGGGGCTATTGGAGATAGAAGGGTAAAGAACAGAGCATGGAGACTGGCTAGAAAACAGAGGGAGGAGAGGGAGATTGTGTTGGCTCGAGAGGAGTACATGGAGGCAAGAAAGAAAGTGAATGACATGAAGGCTGAGAGGAGGACAAAGCGAAATGAGGAAATGACGAGGAAGGTTATGTCAAGTGGGGCAGAGTCGTCAGCGGTTTTTTGGAAGCAGGTCAACAGGAGAAAGAAAGTTCCAATCAATAGGTTGTCTCTTAGGGGGAGAGTAGTTGAAGGGGAAAAGGACCTAAGGGATGCATTGAAGGGACATTGGAGGGAAGTGAATGATCCACAATGGGGTGTGGGGGAACCACCAATGGTGAGGTCGGAAGCTAGGGAGGACAAGTGGGACCAGGAACTCTGTAAGAGGGTCCAGAGGGTGGAGGTTGAGCGAGCAGTGGATCATATGAAGGCTGGTAAAGCTCCTGGACCAGATGGGATGTTGAATGAGTTTATCAAAAAAGGACCAGTGAAACTGTGGGAAAGTATGTGTTGGTTGTTTAACAAGGTTATAGAGAACAAGGAAGCACCACGAGTATGGAGGGAATTGAAGATAGCATATATTCCGAAAAAAGGGTCAGTCGAGCATTTGGATAAATGCCGAGGCATAGCAATAGCATCAAATATTGGTAAAATCTTTACACGTGTCATGTACAGGAGATTGGGAAGAATAGTTGAAAGAGAAGATATGTTAGGGGAGATTCAGAATGGTTTCAGGCCAGGTAGGAGAGTAGTGGATCATATCTTTACTTTGTCCCAGATTTTAGAGATTGCAAGGAAAAAGAAACGGAAGGTGTACATGGCTTTCTTGGATATACGGAAAGCTTATGATAGGGTGTGGAGAGATGCTCTATGGGCAAAGATGGAAGGGTTAGGCTTTGGAGGTAGGTTTTTGGAAGTTTTGAGAGCACTATATGTGGATGTCAAATGTACCCTGAGTTTGGGAGAAGTTGAGGTGGGTGGAGAGGAGCTGAGTATTGGGCTGAAGCAAGGATGTGTGCTGTCCCCGATACTGTTTTCACTGTATCTACGAGATTTGGGAGATAAGCTGTTAGAGAGTGGAAAAGGTGTTAAGGTGGAAATTGAGAAGTTGGCAGGTCTATTTTTTGCAGACGATATTGTACTGATGGCAAACTCAAAGGATGAACTGCAGAGTTTGCTCAAGATAGCAGGGGAATATGGGGAGAAGTGGAGGCTGGAGTTCAGCGAAGAAAAGAGTAAGGTCATGGCTCTAGGTCAGAAACATAACCAGGGAGAGAAGTGGATGGTAGGAAGGTTCGAGATACCAGAAGGACACTAGAAAGTCATTAGAATAGGGGAAGTGGATGATTATGAGTATTTGGGAGTGAGCATTAAGGCTACCGGCCAGGGCATGTTCTGATACCATGTCGATAAAATTAAGCAGAAAGTCAATAGAGCAAAGGGTATGATAAAGCTAACAGCAATAGATAGTTTTAATAAGGTATTTACAGGGAGAGTTCTTTGGGAGAGGGTAGCAGCGCCTGGAATGTTGTATGGTCTGGATGTTAGTTCAATAAGTGAGAATGACTTGGAATGGTTGGAAAAGGCACAGAGAGAGATGGGAAAATGGATAGTAGGGGCTCCCCCATGTGTGGCAACAGAAGCAGTACTGGGTGAACTTGGATGGATAAGTGTCAGGGATAGAATAGGAAAGTCGAAGTTGAACTATTGGGGCTATTTGCAGGATGTAGGAGATAACAGGTGGTGCAGAAAGGTGTATCTTGAGGCAGTTAGGGAGAAGACAAAGTGGATGACAGATATAAATAAGTTGGCAGAGAAGTATGATCTGAAGGGGCCAGATGAGATTGAAATGTGGTGGAAAACGTACGAGGGAAAGTTGATTACTGAGAAGCATGTTGTTGAATGGAAGAGAGGGGTGGAGGAAAAGAGCACACATTGCATACAGAGGGCTTGATAAACCAGTCAGAGGAAAGTGTTGGGATTGTAGCAAGGGTTCCAAGTTGTTGTTTCAAGGAAGAGCAGGAGTGATTAATCTTGAGAAACGGACACAGAAGTGGACCAGTGGGAGCGATGGGAAGTGCAAGATATGCAGGGAGGATGAGGATGAGACAATAGATCATTTTCTTGTGTGGTGTTCAGAGTATCAGGGATTGAGAGATAATCTGTTTGAAGGGTGGAAAGAGAAGGATGAATTATGTAGAAGTCTAGAACAAGTTCAGAGCATGGCAGAGGGTGATAGGTTAGCCTGGATGTTGGGGTTGAAAGGAGAGACGCCAGGAAGTGGAGTAGGGATGGAGTTAGTTAAGGGCTTTCTGGTGAAGTGCTGGGAAAGGAGAAGTAACGTGTTAGGTTTTAGGGAGTCTGAAGCCAGAGTAGGGAACTGAGAGAGGGGAAGGGAGAAGGTAGGCCTGATAAGGGCTCCCACGGCTCTGTCTATGGCAACATAGACAGGGACTGTGGGCATGCCGAGCGCAAGATGCGATTGTGGGATAGGTGTTGATTTCTTGGCCTCCTTTTCAGGACCACGGCAAACAAGTGGCGCGCCAAAGACAATTATTAGTTAATTAGGTCACCACGTGGAACTTTCATTGAGCTTGCCCCCATTCTGGTGCACTGGGGAATCAATGTGAATCAATAAGGATTGTATCTTGACTGATTCTGGATTTGATTCATTGCTGGTCGGCTTATTTGCTGACTTTCAAGTTCCAATTTAATTGTTTACACATAAAATTTGTTGGTTTGTTGGTCGGCCAGTTGGGCTGATTTACAATTGCAATTTGGCAATTTTGGATCACAGACACAGTAAGGATCCCTGGATCTTAATTGTGATTCTGTTTTGACCAACAATAGGTCACATACAAGTAGATTAACAATATTGTTCGGATATTGTCTGGATAATATTTTGGAGCCATAAATTCAGAAATTTTGAAGTTTAAATAGACTTTTTGTTTCATGGCCAGACTGTACTAAGAATTATTGAGGGTTTACTCAGCGTGACCCTTTGTTCACAGCTGTACTTTTCAACTCTGTTTTGGAATTGATATTTTCAAGCACTATATACATTTTTCCTATTTCGTTTTCACATCTGGTGGAAAAGTTTTGATAATTTTGAACTATTACAATTAATTTTGCGTAATTTGAACAAAATGGGACTTTGGTGAAAAAAATAGTTGCCTGAATTTTCAAATTTGAAATTACTTTTGGTTGGTTGAAAAAGCAGAAATCATTTGGAAGATCCTAGTGTAGCCTTTCTCATTTTGTGAGAAAATAGTGTCTATTTTTTATTTTTTTGGTTAGGGAACAAAAAACACTTGTGTCAGCCCTGTGTAACAAGTTACTCCCTGGCCAACAAAATGCATACTTGCACATTTGTTTGCATACACCCTTTGCTTACTGATTACTGATATATATGCTATTTCTTTGATTGTGAAATATTGCATTTGTGTACATTTCTGACAGATATCTGGAACTTGAGTCAATTTATCTGTAGGGTCACTGTAACCTGACAGTACATTAACTTAACCCTTTCTACCCAAATTTCGTTATTCCATTTTCCTTCTTTTTTCAAACGGAGGGACATCTCATAAATTAGTCTTTTTGATATTTGGCGTTTTCCAGAAGTTCTTGATTCATTTCCTGTGCAAATTGACACAATTTGTTTTTCTTTGCCTTTAAAATTGAAAGCTTGCTCTTGAAAAATCATATTGTTTACATATTCTGAATTGTGCTAGCTTCACTTTCCATATTAAGGCCAGATAAATTTTTTTCAACTGTACATTGAAATATTATGCTTAGATAATTTTACTCCTAAGCATGTGGGTCAAATAAATTGAGATTGGCCCTGGTAGTGTATATATTTGTATGACTCAACTTAGTTAGTTGTTTGAGTGGACTTCTGAGACACTTTTCAATTTCACTCTTTGTTCAGTCAACCTTATGTGAATCTTACCTGAACTGAAACTGTGGAAATTAAACATACTAGGCTAATCTGATTAGCTTCAATACGAAGCAATATTTTTTGGCCAAATTAGTGGGTATAAAATTCAAAATGGCTCCAGTTAATCTCTGCATAGCAACCGAAAAGTTGTTAACGACTGTGCCAGGCATCAACGTTGATGTAGCAAGAGCCATCATTGGATTGCGTCAGGACTTGCTAAGTCGAGGTGAATTTTTGACGCCAGATGCACTGCACCAGCTGGAGACTTTACCAAGGGACACATTGGAAGTCCTGTTTGAAGAGGGAAGAGTTTGCATTGAACCAGAGGGAGCTGTTGCAGATCCAGAAAGCCCAGGGGATCTTGGTTCCTACTTCAATGCTGTGGCTGCTGGAATGGTACAGCAGTTGGAGGCATCATTTGAGAAACGTTACCGTCTGCAACAAGAAATGTTTTAACAACAGCAGCAATTGCAGCAACGTTTATTCCAGGAGCAGATGGAAAAATTACAGGAGGTATCGATGAGTGCAAGGTTGACGGCTACCCCTGTGTGTGTCCCAAGGGCAAAGATGTCCGTGACGGACCCCATCAAAAAGCTGACTCCAAGTAATTTGAAATTGACAAGATCTTTGTCATCTTTGAGGGTTCCACCACCAGTGACACGCACTCCTTTCCCTACGATACCTGATGTTAAACCAGCCACTCTAAAACCAGCAGAGCCTAATGTACCTGCTGTGTCAGGAACAGCACAGAAACCCACAGGGCTCAGCTTACCTGTTGTTCTCCCAGGAATACAGATGCCTCCTCCAGGGTTTGTGTATCCCCAACCTGGGTATATAGGGCCGAAACCTGGGGACTTATTTTGGCAGCAACAACAGGCAGGGATGGTGCCCGGCCAGGGGCAGGCAGACATTGTTGCTGCAGAATCTGTCATTCCGAACCTGTCGTATCATGGACCACATGACACATACGATCAGTCCTTGCATGGGACGGATTCAGAGTTGGTATCGCCACATGTGTCCCAGAATAATCCATTGGCCGCACCACAGAGGAATCCAATACCAACACCATGGAGTTGCAAAACTCCACTGCAGGTAGGTGCACAGCGGATACCTGTGCATTCTGAACAATCAAATATTGAGCCACCACAGTGGAATACAGGGCTCTCCACAAAAACTAAATTCCTGTATCTCACACACAGACAAACCCCGTGGTCCCAAAGCAGTTGAACACTGCATTTCAGGCACAGTTAAACCATGTGCCTCTTACAACATTGAACACTGGGTCCCAGTTTGATACTGTGCCCCCCCGGACCACCCTACATTGTGTACACTGGGACTTCCGGGCAACCTCCTGTTTCCATACAGGGTGGCCCTCCCAGGCAGAGGCATGATCTTTTGCCAACATCGTACCAACCACCAGTTGCTCACATTGGTGCGGTACAGCTCTATGCTGTAACCCAAGGGCATGCGCCTTTCAAAGGTATGATGCCACCTGTACTGCCTTCTCAAGGTCCTATGCCTGCGGTTTATGAGGGTGAACAAGTACAAGGTCGTGGATGGAATGATGTACGGCCTCAGGCTGCACGCGGAATGCCCAGACCAGTACCTGTTGATGACCAAGATGGACAAGAAGATGATCAGGAAGAGGGTCATAGGCGCAATTGTGTACGGCCTTGGACCACACGCAGGTTGCCTATGCGAGAACCTCCTGCTACAAAATTGGCAGCATATGATGGTCAAAGTGACTGGCGCCCATACATTTTGCAGTTTGAAAAAAGAGCTCGAAGGTATGGGTGGGATGAAGATGAAAAACTCGACAGACTAACAGATTGCTTCAAAGGGAGAGCATTGGACTTCTTTGGAAGCTTAGATTCGGAAATCCGTGATGATTACCTTCAGCTCACGGATAAAATGAACAACCGCTTTGGCCGCAAAGACCCACCGTCCAGTGTCCGTGCACAGCTTGCTTCCTTCAAGCAGAAAGCTGAAGAATCCTTGGAGGAATTTGCTGAACGAGCCCAGAAATTAGCCCAGGATAGCTACCCTGAAGCAGAAGGTGATGCAATCTCCATTGTGAGAAGTATGGCAATGGAGGCATTTCTGAAAGGCTGTCAACATCAAAGGGTTGCCTTACAGGTTTTAAATAAAGAGCCTGAAGATCTCCAAGCTGCTCTACACCAAATGAAAATCCACGAGCAGAATCATAATCTGATGTTCTGCAAGAAGTCTGTGAAGGCTGTGACATTTGATGACGCTGTGGATGAATATGTGGTAAGAGCAGCATCAACAGAACCTAAAAAGCCTCCATTGGAAGAACACATCGCAGCCATGATGGAAAAGCCAATTTCATCAGCTGTCAAGGTTGGGATTGAGCAGGGGATAAAGAGTATGGCAGGGTTCCTGAAAGACATGATGGGAAAACCTGACCAATCCCCAAGAGACCAGTCTTCAAGTCCTAAGGCCAGGGGAGACAAATATGGAACCCCTCCTAAGGAAAAAAGGAAGGAAAGGGGAGCTTGTTTTATTTGTGGGAGCACATCACACTTTGCTTGAGAGTGCCAACAGCATTCACCTGGCTCTCCAAGGTCAGCGGGCAAGAGCAGGTCACCAACCCCTCCCCGTAAACCTGCCACACCTGACTCTAAGGATTTAAAAGAGTCAGGGTTGTAGAGGCTGGCCAATCGGCAACCCCTATCAACACTATAGGCCAGCACTCAACTGTAGATAGCACCAAACTCAGAGATGTTGTAAATAGTACCAAACTCAGAGAGGTTGTTTTTAATTGTAGTCGAGGCTAAAATATCTTGGTTCCTGTGACTGTGAACTCACAGGAGACAGAAGCTGTTGTCGACACTGCTGCCCAAGTGACAGTGCTTATTGAAGATTTTGCCAAAAGTCTCAACTTAGATCTTTGGAAGCTTGAGAGGGTAAAATTGAAATGTGCAGCAAAAGAAAGCACAATGAGAGCTTACTGTGTGGAACAAATAAGAACCAGGCTTGGTAAGGAGACCTTTGTATGTGAGGCATCTATAGCACCTATTACTGACTCTGTAATTCTGGGATTGAATTTCCTTCTCTCCCATAATTGTATTGTGGACCTGAAAAATAACATCATTGTTGTGGGAGATATCATCATTCCAGCCATACTTAGTCGTAATGGAGAAGCAGAACAAGCCATATGCAAAGTAGTTCTGGATTGACGTTTAGTTGTACCTCCAAACAGCAGGGTATATGGTACAGCAACCATCACAGGTGCTAAACAGGGAGACTATGTTAATTGTCACACCAGTCCCCATTAGTTCAAATATAACAGCACCTGCCATCATTGTGAGAGGACAGAAGCAAGCACCCATTGAGATAATAAACCTTAGTGATAGTTATACTACCCTGAAGCCAGGGAAGTAAGTGGGATGCGCTATCCTTTTGGATGCAGTTCTGTCTGATAAAGGTCCAGGAGAATCTCCTCATTCTGTGGATGACAGTTCGTCAAATGTGATGAATAGTTGCCCACAGAATGTAATTATTCCCAAAGAAGGTGATTGCAATTGTTTGAAAGACCAATCAGGAAGAAGTTCGTCCCTTGGGATGGATATCTTTCCTGTTAATTCACAGAATTTGACACCGACTCTAGATATTCACACTGACAGTTCGTCACACTTGATGAATAATCAGTTGGATAAGAAACATGTTGATCTTTCACGGGATAAAAGTTCGTCAAAAATGATGGATATTTGTCCCGAGACTGTACAATCCGTAAGAGGTGTGAGTTGTAACTTGCAATCTCCCACCGTCTGTAAGGATTTGAGTGATGTGCCACAACACATTCAGCCATTAGTGGAGAAATTAGTCAGCAAGCTATCAGCAGAGGAGTTGAAGTCAGTAGTTAATCTACTTATTGAATACTCCGATGTTTTCTCCAGAAGTGATTTGGATTTAGGCTCTTTTATTGGTGTCACTCATAAGATCGCCACACAAGATGCAAGACCCATTAAGCAACGGATGAGACGGGTCCCATGGGGGTTTGAAGGTGAGGAAGAAAAGCATCTCCAACAGATGCTGGATATAGATGTCATTCAACCTTCCACCTCCGAATGGGCAGCGGCCCCAGTCTTAGTTCGTAAGAAGGATGGTGGAGTTCGCTGGTGTATAGATTACCGTGAATTGAACAAGGTGACAGTCAAGGATGCATACCCCCTACCATTGATAGAGGAATGCCTGGACACTTAAGGGGGCAATGTCTTTTACAGCTCTCTTGATATGGCCAGTTCGTACTGGCAAATACCGATAGCGCCATCTGACTGTCACAAAACGGCCTTCATAACTAATCACGGACTCTTTGAACACCGTCGAATAGCTTTTGGTCTTTGTAATGCTCCAGCGACTTTCATGAGAGCCATTAATCTGGTACTGAGAAGCTTAACATGGTCCTGCGTACTGGCATTTCTCGTTGATGTGCTAATTATGGGAAAAACATTCGCAGAACATCAAGAAAATCTCAGGAAAGTGCTTAAAAGGTTTCGACACAATGAGATGAAGCTGAAACCAAAGAAGTGCACTCTATTCCAGAGGGAAGTAAAGTTCTTGGGCAAGATTGTCTCTCACGAAGGTATTGGAGTGGATCCAGACAAGGTCAAGGCTTTATTGACCTGGCCAGAGCCTCAGAACATCAAGCAGGTGGAGTCATTTTTGGGATTCGTCAATTATCACCATGATCATGTCCCTGACTTCGCTGAGATTGCTTCACCTCTATATGAGTTGACGGGTCCAAAGAAAAAGTTCAATTGGCAACCAAAACATCATGCTTTTGAAAAACTCAAGTCTGCTCTGACTACAGCTCCAGTTCTTGGTTTTCCAGAAGGAGAAGGACAATTTCTCCTCGATTGTGATGCCTCGAGTACGGCCATAGCGGCTGAACTCTCACAGATACAAGATGGGGAGATGAAAGTAATATCTTATGCTAGTCTGTCCTTAACACCAGCTCAGCGTAAATATTGTACAACTCGGAAGGAGCTTCTGGCTGTTGTAAGGTTCACCAGACAATTTAGGCACTATCTCCTTGGTCGGAAATTTGTGGTTCGGACCGATCACAATAGTCTGGCTTGGTTGATGCACTTTAAGTACATCGAAGGTCAGTTGGCAAGATGGCTGGAGGAGTTGAGCCAATATGACATGAATATTGTCCACAGAGCCGGGAAAAAACATCAGAACGCTGATGCTCTAAGTTGAGTTCCTGATCAGGAAATCTTTTGTGACTGTTACCAGGCTGGAGCAGAAGTTACCATGCTCCCTTGTGGTGGGTGCAAGTATTGCACCCGTGCACATCAACAATGGAGCAGGTTTGAAGATGAGGTGGGTGATGTCCTCCCTTTGTCAATTAAGGCTGTAAGTGTCAAAATTTCAGCAACTGATGCTCAGGAGAGTATTTTGGCATGGATGGGCAGATATACACATCAAGAGCTGCAGGAGAAACAGAAGAATGACGCAGATATCTGTCCAGTCATGCTGTGGTTGGAAGCCAATGAAACTCCCCCATTTGATGTGCTGAAGCTTCATAGTCCGGCAGTGAAACATCTTTGGTTGTGTAAATCACAACTTTTGCTGGATAATGGAGTTTTGTACTATAGGTGGGAAGATGTGGTACCCAGAAAATGTCTTGTGGTACCAAAATCACTGAGAGATGAGGTCCTAAAATATTGCCATGATGTTCGCCTCACTGGACATCTTGGGCAAAAGAAGACCCTACAAATACTTAAATGTGGCTTTTTCTGGCACAACATGCGCCTTGATAGTCAGATCTATGTTGACACTTGTTCCATATGTAGTCTCAACAAAAAACCCAAGACATGGCCAAAGGCAGGATTGGGTAAATATCATGCGGGAGCACCAATGGAATGGGTGCATATTGATATACTCGAGCCTTTTACACCCAGTATCAGTGGAAATGTGTATATCCTTATGCTCATTGATCAGTTCACCAAGTGGATTGAAAGCTACCCCCTCCCTGACCAGAAAGCTGATTCAATCGTAGGGAAAATTGTTGACGAATTTATCTCAAGATTTGGATGTCCTTTGGAAATTCATAGTGACCAGGGGAAAAATGTGGACGGAAATTTAGTTCATTCTGTCTGCGAACTACTGGAGGTCACCAAGACAAGAACAACTCCTTATAGACCACGAGGAAATGGCCAAATCGAGAGGTACAATCGTTTACTCCTACAAATGATTCTCTGTTGTATACAGGGATCCAACAGAAACTGCGATAAGCATATTCCTCAGCTGACAGCGGCAATAAGAGCAATGCCCAACAGAAATACCGGATTCTCAGCAAACCTCATGATGCTGGGAAGGGAAGTTTTCAGCCCAAGAGACATCTTATTTAGACTGGTGGATGAAGATCACCAGAGAGATCCACCAGTTTATGTGAGACAGCTTTTGGACATACCTGACTGGACTCATGATGTTGCTCGAAAACATCTTCGGGTGGCACAGAATCATCAAAAGAAAACATACGACCTCAAGCTCTGTCAGAAGTCGTATGAAGTGGGGGATCTCGCTTATCGCCTGGAGACAGCTAGCAAACCGGGTCAATCAAGGAAACTGAACAAGATCTGGAGTGGCCCTTACTTGATCACCAAGGTGTTGTCACCAGTTCTTTACAAGATCAAGGGAAGACATAAGGAATATGTTGCTCATCATGACCGGTTAAAGCCATGCAAAGACCGGCACATACCCATGTGGATGCGCAGGATGAGGCATGCATTCCTTGATCTGGAGACAACCATTGCTTATGATGAGGAAGAGCAAGAAGAATCTCTGCTGGCAGATGTTTTCCATGATTTATTTGCTGAGGCAGAAGCTGAAGACAGGGAGTTAGTAGAAATTGATCCAGATCAAGATCTCACTCTTCCTCATGAGGAACCTGTATGATTTCTTGTACAGGATCCATTAATGCCCCCAGAATTTGACCCAAATGCAATCATTACCAGCACTCCAATTCCCACAGAAACTATTCCAGAATCAGTTCCAGTAGCATTGATTCAATCCAGAGTTACCAGGAGGGGTAGAAGGGTTTGTCCTCCTGCTTATTTAGATCAGTATGCTCTGGATTAGGAAAAATCTGATATGTTGCATAGTCGGATTTATTCTGACTACATATCTGATTACAGGAGTGCTGATATGCATGGTCAGATATACACTGTTCCTGCATACCGCACTGTGACAATTGTTGATATATGCATGGATGGATATGATCCAACTTTGCACACCGTACCGTGACAATTGTAAATATATTCATGGATGCATATTATCAAACTTTGCAGTTATATATACTTTTTTTAAAATTTTATACACATGGTCAGAAGTGATCTGACTGTGAAGTAAGGCATGTGCCTTTTTGGCTCTGCTTTATATTTCCCTTTGAAAAGAAATTATCAGATTGGGTCGGGTGAATTCTGACTAAATCTGCGTTTCTCATATAAGTGGTTGACTTAAATCTGGTTATTACCATTGTATATTTCTATAAATAAAGTACATGGATTACCCAGCAGATGGTCTTCAATTTTTGTTGTAGATAAATTATTTTAAGGATTAACTGGTGGCTATCAACTGTAGTAATCCCCTATGTAATTGTTTCCCACCTTCCACAGATGGAAAACCAGGATTTATGTCCAGAGGACTTGCTGGGAGAATGGAAAATCCTTGATGAATGGTATCCCGAATATGATGTACATGAAGAGGACCAAAGCAACTTCTCAGTTACTTTTGAGTCACAGGGACCCACCCTCCAAGGGGAAATATCGATAGAACCAGCCCTTCTGCAGCCCAAGAAGGATACGGTGAAAAGATGTATATCTGAAATTAAGGGAGACCTTCAAGTACAAGTCACCAAAAAACAAAAGAAGTCCAGGAAACATCCTTGCCCCCTCTGTCCTATTCGTCAGACCCACGTCAAAAGACATGTTTTGAGGACCCGTCTGCCGTGGTATGTTTCCCCAGACACAACTTGTTGGATTTGTGCCAAACAGGTTACCCAAGTGACTGGTGTGGTGGAACACATGAAAAGGCACAACTTGGAATCTTCCGAATTTAGAGAAGATTTTTTGGCAATGTGGAGTTGTCTGATGGCTGGACTACTGGTGGCGCTGACGACATCCCTGGGGTTGTCCACAGTGACGGAGCTGCTCCAGTACGTCATCCTTCATCACTTGTATGTTGACAGCGATCTGACAGAGGTGGAAAAGCAGCTATTCATGGATTTTCAACGTCGTGTCTTATGGTTCATGGATACTCCTGCAGAGATCAAAATCGCTCCGCCTAATTGTATTGCAGCCTTGTGCCATTGGAGGATTTTGGCTGCCATTTTCTCTATTCTACAGGGAACAAGGGCTCAGGATCTGAGATGTTATGAAGACAAGTGTCGGACAATTGCCATGGACCAAGAGGAATCCCATCCAATCATCTGTACTGATGAGAACAACCTCTTTGTGATCGATTCCCATTGCCATGTAGGTGAACTCTTATCGAGATTAAGACTACCACACTTAGCAGCCGTTCTTGCTCAGGAACCAAGCAGCACAGGGGATTTCCTCATCAATAAGATAGTGTCCAACCAGGTTTTCGAGAACCGTTGGAAGACTCGGGAGGCCATGGCGGAACTGGGAAAGGATCCCCGGATTTTCTTTGCAGTAGGCATTCATCCCAGATTTGTTGGAAATAAAAGTATGAAGCAGGTAGTGGAGATGGTGAAACAACTGGAGACTCTGTTGGAGGAACCAAAAGTTGTGGGGCTTGGTGAAATTGGTATTGATCTGTCCTGTGATCAAAACTGTACAGCATTGAGCATCAAGCATCAGCAGGAAACACTGGAGCTCTGTCTTCCCCTGGCAGTCAAGCGAAGATTACCAGTGGTGATCCACGCCAGAGGTGAAGATTTACAGGGACATTCAGCACTATCCAGATGTCTGGAAGTAATGAAGAGAACCTTGCCTGCTGAGCACAAAGTACATCTCCATTGCTTTTCTGGGTCTGCAAGTGATGTCCAGCGGTGTATGGATACTTTTCCAAATACCGTGTTTGGCTTCACTGCACAGATGATCCAGGAAAATGAACGGGTAGTGAGACAAATCTCACTGAAGAACTTGCTCCTGGAGACGGACTCCCCATACCAACTACCCAAGTGCTTCCAAGGGAAAGCCAAATTTTCCCATCCTGAGATGATACTGGAAGCAGCTAAGGCTTTGTCCACAACTAAAAACTTGCCCTTGAGCATCATCTGTGAGGCCACTTGTGTAGTGGCGGAGTGGTTCTACCACTTTTAAACATCCATGAACCATAAAATGTCACTAGTGGGTCGGATTATATCTGTACTAGCTAGTGGTCATTTATAGTATTCCATGAATGTAAATATGTTTTTTGGGAATACAATCCATCGGTCAGATATTATCCGTCTAATGGGTTACATATTCATATTGCAGTTGTTAGTAAATGTTGGTTTACAGGTCGGATACTATCTGACTAGTGAATCTCTTATATATATCTGTATATATAAGATTGCTACAGGGGGTCGGACATGAGCTGGCTTATTGTTTGCAAACGAAGTTGTCTATTGCATGTTTGCACATTGTATACGTGATACACCTCCTAATATTTTCCTAGAGGTGTATTGCAATTCCTAATCTCTCTTTTCTTTGGCATGAAGTGTTGGGATACACTTGGAATGCACTAACTTTTTTCTTTGGCATGAAGTGTTGGGATACACTTGGAATGCATTATTTTTTGTGTGTGTCTACTACCATGCACTTCTCTTTTTGTTACAGGATTGATATCTTTCCATAAATGGATGTGCACTTCATCCATTGGGGAATATGATCCGGAATGTTGAACATGGCAGATATTTAATCCCCCTATTCTTTTCTTTCACCATTTTAGGTTGAAAGATGCATGATAATCTGGAATGCTCAGCATGGCTGATAATTAACCCCTTACCCTTTTCTTTCACCACTTTAGGGTAACAGACAGCACCTATGCCTGACAAAGTCCCCTAATTGTATACTTTTGGCCCGGATTTAAAATTATAGTCAGGCTCTACGTTTTTGTTGTTGTACCCATTCCTTTTTAATAAAACCCGGGAGGATGTAGTGCTGGCAGAAAATGGACTGACCCAGTGGTGACATCACAGGCCTGACCAGTGACGGGGTGTGGTCCTTCCTGGGATCTGAGCAGATGACCAGACACTCTCTTTCAGACAACACCTAATTCATTGTGCTCCTTGACATTATACTGCATTATTGTGCTTTGCCTGTGCTTTGCCACTTGTATTGAAGGTATGTTTGCCATGTGTTGATGCTTTGGAAATTGTATGCTATGCTTGTCATGCTATGTATTGCTATGTATTGCCACTGTGTGTAATTATTGCTATAGATTTCATGTAGTGTTTGTGCCCACATGGGTGAAACCACTTCAGTGTAACAAAAAAGAAAACCAGTGTACATGTACTGGTAAAAAGAGTCATTTTGTGACTGACCTCAAGTGAAATCAAACCAAAAAAAAAAAAAAAAAAAAAAAAAAAAAAATCGCCATGGAGGTTCAAGTAAAATATCATCTGTAGAATGTAACAGGTCTTGGATTATACTACCAACATTTAATATACAGATATACCGTGAGTTTTGTGACCTCAGCGTAATTCCTGAAATGGGACTGGATCCCAGCATGTCCGATAATATGAAGTGTGTAAAATGAAACCTACCACTTTTGACAAGTCATAGTCCTTTCATACACCCATGTCAAATGTCGACATATCACAGCAGTGTTGACAAAGGTGCATACTAAAGTAAGTCCACTGCAAACTATCAGTCCACTGCAATCTATCAGATAATAATCCTTCACTGTTTGACGAGAGTTAATTAAGAAAGCGTCACGAACTAGCGCCTTTCCGTATTGTCCACTACGCTTGACGATCCGGTCCTGCTACTACTTCCGATAGTTCCAGGGACTTAAAGTCTTGAAAAACGGATGTGTATGTTGTTATCAATATTAACTGAATTTTCATAGTTATTGCATGATCTTCTCAGCTCTGTGGTGCAGCAGCGAGTATAGCACCACGTCCAATTGTCTGCCAACTGACCGAAAGTGTCAAGAACCTGTGTGTCACAATGGTTACAGTGGATCGCTTACATTCGAAAGGCGACGGGTTCGAATCCATGTGTCTCATTTCATCATAATATAATATACTTTAATAATACAAGTCTTATTGAACAGCTCAACGATGTAATGAGAAGAAAGAAAGAAAGAAAGAAAGAAAGAAAGAAAGAAAGAAAGAAAGAAAGAAAGAAAGAAAGAAAGAAAGAAAGAAAGAAAGAAAGAAAGAAAGAAAGAAAGAAAGAAAGAAAGAAAGAAAGAAAAGAAAGAAACTGTCCACATCCAAGCTGTGACCCATAGTAGAAACAACAGATGCTCTGCTGTATGGACGGGTTTAAAGTCTTTGAATGTAAGAAGACAGTCAATTTTAGAAATGAAAACATATATACATGTGCCATGACGTGTTCATACCTGTAGCTTTGAGCTTATATTGAAACGTTATCAGTCTTTTTAGAATATATAGTATTATACAGAGTACGCTTTAATTCATTTTACGACAAACTTGATATGACCGTATCCCACATTTATATTTCTGTTAAACCCTCCAAATTGATAAAACATGTTGAAGTACATAAATAAACATAACATAATATACACGTAGAATAAAATGTCAGATATAAGAGGAATGAAAAATGGGAAATTTGTGAAATATAGGGCTGCAATACCTTTTTTATTATGAAAAAAGCAGCTTTGCATTTTAGTGACTGGAGAGGTTATAGTGCCCCATCTGGTGTAAACGAGCTTATACTTAAATATCCAGATATGTATAGAGTGTCCGACACTAGTTAACGCCTAAATCGGATCCTACATGTCAAAATTCTCCCTGAAGGTTCAATTATGAGGTGCTTCAAATATTGCAATTGACCCTAACAACTGTTCCCAAAAATAAGGTAGCTTTGAGTTGAACCAGATTTATTTTTTCTTCATAATAACTACTAATACCACACATATTAAAGATTTTTTTTTCAAAATAATTTACTTGCCGATAAAAAAATCAAATCTTGCACATGTGTTGATATTTGCATATCAATCACTACAGCAATATATATTTATTTTGATGTATTCTAAAAACAACAACAACAACAACAACAACACAAAAACAAAAAACTTATCTGAATGATTAGAAAAATTGATTTTTTTTTAGTAACTTTAGTAGTTTTTATTTTTAAAAAATTCCCATGGTTAAACCTAAAGCTACCTAGTTCATGTGGGGCGTTGGTATCGTCAAATCGAATATTTTGGGCATCTCATCCTGAAATTACAGCAAGTATTAGGACCATTCGGGTCCGATTCACGTGTTCACTAACGCTGTCAGACACGTTGTACAAGCTGCCACATTCTTAGCAAGTGAGTTTTGCAAATTTTGTGATACACATATTAATCATACCTGGCTCTTAAGAGTCTCTCTGTGTTGAATTCAAGACTGGGTAAGTATCTATCTTGCCTCGGTGCAAATAATAATGATGATAGGAAACCATGTAATTACAAGGGATGAGTTTCATTGGACACTTAACATTATTTTTAACATGCTTTTGTTTAAAAGTACAAAAAAAGAGATTGAGAAATAAGCGAAAATTCTGGTAATTCTGCTCCCAAGCATCACATCACGATGCAATTGAATGCAAAATAAAGTTCAGTTTTGTTTAACATAGAGCTGCAATACGGGATAAAAATTGAAGGCCTGTCATTCGCGACAAAATGCGAGTACCAGTCGATAACAGCACTTTTAGTTGTAATAAAACAAAAATTGGGGAACCGTCATTCAATACAAACAAAGTAAATAAATGAACGGACGAACGAACGAACGAACGAACGAACGAATAAATAAATAAATAAATAAATAAACAAATAAATAAATAAATAAATATATAAATAAATAAATATAATGAATTTGTAGATCTGCCATGACACGCTAAATTTTGTATGATTAGTAAACAATAACAGATAAATAAACTTAATTAAACTGTGACGAGGGATTAAAAAACCCAAGTTAGACTTGTGGGTCCCCGAAAATTACATATGCACACGTTAAGTTTCTTGTTAAAATTTTGGCTTAAGTTAAAATCAGCTGTCCATATAATATATATATATATATATATATATATATATATATATATATATATATATATATATATATATATTCGAATTCATTCCCTTCTGTTTCAAAGATACACGCTCAACCACTACGCTGCCAGTAGTTCTACATGTTTATGCATATTTTGTGGCTTGGATAAATCTACTCAAAACTAACATTCTGTTTTCCCGCTCTGCCATGCAATGCATTGAAATTTCGTTCTTAGGCGACCTGATTTATAAATGTGTGTTCACTAACGCTGTCATGAATTACAAAAAATTTCTGGCTTCAATTACTCTTGAGGATATCGCAGCAAATCAAAATTGTGAAGAAGTCATGGACAAAGAAAATCACGGAAAAACAGGAAATGTAGGAACGTGGATACAAAAGACCTTGTCCAAAATTTACGACAGGTTTTTTCCAATGGTATTGATCAATTACATACAGCTCTTAAAGCACTATCATTTCGAGACATAACAAGAATAAATGAATATTTGGGCCTTACTGATTCAGAACACACATTTCTGCAAAGTTTTTGTGAAACAACTATTCAGAAACTAGATTCTAATAAGAAAAAATTAGATCAAATGTTTTGCAGCATTCCTTTCAAACACAAAATCATTGACTCACTAAACATTCAGTCCCTTTTCAAATTGAAATTTGTTCGTAACATGATTCCCAAGGGGTGCAAAATAAAAGATCCCCCATCATTTCCTATAAATATGGCAACAATATTGGACAAAGTATCATGAATTACAAAAAAATTCTGGCTTCAATTACTCTTGAGGATATCGCAGCAAATCAAAATTGTGACTGTATGTCTAATAGTAAATATTCTAATTTTGTTGATGCATACCACAAACATATATTTACAGGTAACCTGGATATAATACAAAATTCGGGTTTAAAAGAAATGATGAAAAAAGGTACAAAATTTTGGATATGTCCCAAGTTGAATATTGACAGTATTTTTCAGGATACATGTGATGCACTTGATTCCTACTGAATGAAATGGGCAAAGAAAGAAAAAATGGAATTTCAGAAATTTGAAGGATGGTTATCAAACTTAAAAAGAGTCTTTAGAAATAGAATTTATCGTTACAAATCCCACATTAAGAATTTGAATATGGTTAATCTAAAACAGCCTAAAGTTTCGAAAGCAGTCAAAGAACTACAAGATAGATTTGTAGTCACTGACATAGATAAGGCAGGTAACAATTTTGGGATCATCTGCAAAAAATATTATCTGGATGTTTTGAAAAAGGAACTTGGTATAAACAATATTTCAGACATAAGAGGAAATGACGTTTATAAATTACACAAACAATCCATTGATAATTTGATAGATACACATAAAAATGAGATGAAAAGGAATTTTAATATCAAAATTTCTGAAGAGGACTCCACTATTCCACTTTTGTTCTGGATACCCAAATTACATAAAAACCCTTTTAAATCTAGATTCATAGCTGGTGCTTCAAAATGTACTACAAAGCAATTATCAAAGAAGTAACATTGTGCTTGACTGCAATTAGGAATCATTTTTGTAAATACTGTAATACAATTTCTAGAAACTGTGAAATAAATTGTTTTTGGAGTATTAATAATTCTTCCGAGTTTGTATCTAAAATCAAAGATGTAAAGGCAAAAAATATCAAATGTTTTGATTTTTCTACACTGTACACAAATCTACCCGTAGATGAAGTCAAAAGTTCACTTTCAGAATTAATAGGCAAAATGTTTAAACATAATGGTAAACCATACATAAATATTAATTCATATACAAAGAAAGCATATTGGTCACACAATAAATATTCAAAAAGTAACGTTAAATCTTACACTGTTGAAACTTTGATAGATGCTACAAAATTTTACTTGGATAATACTTTTGTTCAATGCGGACCATTGGTTTTTCAACAAATAAAAGGCATTCCAATGGGTAGTAACTGCTCCCCTTTACTGGCAGATTTATGTTTAACCTGGCTTGAATTTAAGTATATGAATAAATTGATGAAAAAGGACTTTCAATTGACTACAAAATTATCAAACAACGCAAGATATATTGATGACATTGGTTGCGTAAATGTACAAAATTTCAGTGATATTGCTAAAGAAATTTACCCAAACCCCCTGGGCCTATAGGTAGCAAGCAGCTACTGACGACGCTTACAAGCTTGCCTAATTGTACTCAAATTTTTCTGTTAAGAAAAATTGTTTTGATAACATGTTTTTGACATAAATGCTAATGACTTTCATTCTTTTCTGACATGCCTAAATGCACATTTACTCAAAATTGACGGTATTTTCTCAAATGTCACAAACCTGACACATTACGTTGATACATTGACTCAGGGTTGGCAGTTAAATAGAGCTTAATTGTTTGAGGGGTAGGTGTCATCACAGAGTTTGTTTTACATTTCTGGTGCAGGATGTCCATTGTTGCAGTCCTTGTTGGGATTTCCCTTGGTTTGTACAGGTGGTCTAGTTGCAACTGTTTATTTTACTATCACTGGGACTGAATATAAGGCCCCAGCTTGTTTCCACTTCAGTTATACACTGGTCGATGGTTTAACTGGGATAAGCTGTCCAGCTAGAAAGGGTACATATTGGTTCAGGGGTAAGTCAATTTGTTCTTATCTGAACCTGTACTATACAAATTTAGTAATTATGGTTTGTTTGACAGGTATTCTTCTTTCATAATGAAGCTCTGCATTTATAAGCAAAACTTCACGCATTTAGCTAATTCATCATTTGCCACGTTCATATTTATTCTTTATTATGTGGGTTGTCTTTGCTGAATATTTATCTTAGACAAGGAGCCGCTTCTCAGAGAGACATGTACGGGTAAAAGGCTCCGAAACATGTTGAGTAGTTACCCGCTGAAGACTCTTTAATTTAGTTGGGCTGATACAGCCTATGTCAAAATTTTACAGAGGAACGTGTGCAATATGGACAATAGTAATTCCATATGTATATAGGTTAGACAGGGACAGGTTAGCTTATGGAGAGTAAAGAGTTCGGACTGCGGAATAGGGTATTGACTACTAGGAAGTGGTTCTGGGCAAAAGATACAAATACAATTACTGGTGAAATATAAATAGCTGTACATGTAATAAGTGCTAAGCTTAGGTATGAGCGAAATTATGGATAGGCGACTCCAGTGTTTTACAAACATTCAAGCAGGTACATGGGGCATGATGGGCACAAAAGTGGTGGGGCAGTGCACTACGATCGAGATCGGGATATAAATTGCATCATAATTAACATTCAGTTTACTGTACGTTTTTAAACAATAATCAAGCAGGAATATGCTTTTAGTAAATGCAGACATAAGCGAAGTGCAAAAGTACATTCTTCTTGTTTCCTGTAATGGATGAAAATGAATGGTCCCAAATCCTTTGACGTTCTCGTTTCGTTTCGCTCTACTTCGCCATATGCACCATTTCTCGCTCTTTTCCGTGAAAACCATGAAGCAGCCTTAGTAGACATTTTTATATGCTGTACATACATACCGGAATCCCTTTTAATTTCCGTACTTCGTGCCAACCTTTACTTGTACATTTTCTTATTTTCCATACCTTGTACTAGGGCAAAATTATTATTTGTACTAGCGTACCAGCCCTCCGCCCCGCTTACCCCTTCTGAGGTTTGTGCAGTCCTCTGCTCTTGAATTCCTGTGCCCGGGAACAAGGACTTTATAAATCACACCGCATGTGGACCAGATTTGCATACACACCACCAGGTTTGTGCTGTTACTCCGATTCTTTATATATATGTGAACGGTTGCTTATTTTAAAATGGGAGGTCCGGTGGGAATAGGCCAGTTGACCGGCCCTGGCAGATTCCTGGTGGTTTGTCTCACTCTCCTACTATTGGCCGGTCACACATAAAGCGAAAAACGTGACTCTCTAAACTCTCTACAACGAGACATTCCACACCATGACCTCTTTTGAGTACTTGCCAGTGATGTACACCCAACACAATTTTTGTCATTGTTTGATGTGAATCTAGTTAATATCTTTCACTTTCACTTCGTTGGATGTTTCTATGGCACAAACCTGAAAATAGAAGTTGGATCGACATCTCTACCCGAAATAATATATATATGCAAATTTATATGTGTAGCCAAAGGTAAAATATTACTGTTAATCATACATTGACTTCCTTGCGTAATCGTAGTATTTCAAGCTTTAAATCTTGACTACAGAGGTCCCTGTCTTGAAAGACCACTTTGACTTTGTTCTTTGATTATATGAAAAACAAATAAGATCTGATAAGATACTAGTTAAGAGTACTCCTACCTATCAAGAGCAAATCTCATCTGATGGGTTCTGAGGGGTGTAACAATTTTCTGTTACATGAGAGTTAGGGGGAGGAAACAAAGACCTAGATCATACACTAGAAATCTTGGGCAGCGCATTTTTTATTCACGAATGAAAGTCAAAGGCGTGAAAGGAGTCTTGAGGTTCGACGAGAAGATACTTTATTCCTTTTCTTGATGTTTTTCACATGTACACGTACAATAATTGGTAGCGTTTCATGCGTTACGCACGTACCCAGAACCGTTGTATAACGAAGTCATGGATCCAGTAAGACCTGGACAAGGTATTATTTCGTTTAACACAACGTTATATGTAAATACAATCGTTTTCCTGCGATACTTTCTCACATCAAACAAAAAGAGAACATATCAAGCAGTCGCATCTTGTAACAGTTAAAGTGACACGTGACCTTTCTTTGTTCTCAATGCTAATCTCTACACCTCAATACACATATAAGACTTAAGTAATTAATACACAATGAAAATTCACATATTAACCCATTGAGCTTAATCCCAAAGTAGAAATTTACATTTGTTGAGCTCTCCAACTCTCGCAGTGTAAAGATGTGAACTTTTGTTCCACTTGACGGCAAAAAATGCAGAGCGCTTCTGCAACACCTCTCCTCTGCTTCAAGCTGCCGTCTCTCCTGATTTTAGGCGGTAAAATCTTCATTTGAATACACAGTTGTAACTAAATTATAACCTCACAACTAGAGCTCTGCGTTGAACTTTCCCCCAAAATACATTGACATTAACTAACTTCTTCAAATAATAACAAGGGGGGGGGGAGGACTGTGACAGTCTGAAAAGGATCCAACTCACGGTTTGGGAGAAAAAGTCCAGAAAGTAAAAGCACACAAAAATTCTTTAAAAGGCGTAAAATAAACACAGTGCCACCTGTTGAAGAAATTAAGGTCTAGAAGTCCCCAGAAGTGTCACTATGCAATTTCGAAGCAATCGACCGATCGGTTTTTTTGGAAGATCTGTTCAGATTTTGCCAAAATAATCACACACCCTCCCCCCCCCCCCAAAAAAGAAAGAAAAATAAATAAAAACCAGGATGGTACTGTTGAGCCCGTGTTAGCTGACCTATGATGAACAGAGTAAAGTGGAGTAGGCCCACCTTGATTGAAAATGAGATTGAAACAATCCCCATTGACTTACATGGTTATCAATAGCAATGCATGCATTAACTTACAGGTACCAGAATAGAAAATTACATTACAAATCAGCAATCTAGAGTGTGAACACCTAGCAAACATACTTGTTTAAACCTGCCTAAAGCAACACTTTCACCAAGTGTTAGGACAATTTGCGGGACAGGTTTGAAGAAGATGAATATAGTGAAAATGCACAAAAATTTGTAAAAAAAAAAAAAAAAAAAAAAAAAAAAAAAAAGTTCTCTGAAAGTTCTCACACCTGAATACACGTGTACATGAAACATGTTTTCATCATAGCAAGATAACCATACCCAGAAACCTTGAGCACACAGTAGGAATGATTTGTGTTTAAAATCAGGTAAACATGCCAATTTTATGAGAATTCTTGCCTGTGCAGGGTATCAACACTGGAATGCTTTGCCACAAGTGAGAACTGCGGAAACTATTAGCTTTAAAAGGTAAATACTTCAGGTGGCTTTGGAGTAAATAGTAGTTCTCTGGTCTTTTAGTTAACCACCAATTATTATGGACAATTATACAAACTTTATTCAAGTATATTTATCTATCTCAATGGCTGCATGCATTGGAGTAAATATTAATTGCCTGGCTTTCTAATTAACCACAGATTGTCATGGACCATTATCCAAACTTTACTCTGTATCTCTATATACATGTATTAGTTAATCTAAGTTGTTGTATGCATATGTGTATGATGTTTGATCAGAGGGCCGGGGGGGAGATAAATCTCTCTCTCTCTCTCTCTCTCTCTCTCTCTCTCTCTCTCTCTCTCTCTCTCTCTCTCTCTCTCTCTCTCTCTCTCTCTCTCTCTCTCTCTCTCCCTCCCTCCCTCCCTCCCTCCAACTACAGACTTACTTGCTGATATGGCACTTTGGGCACATTACACACAAAGTGCTCTGTAGAATGCTTGTGACCCAGTCAAAACTTGGCACTAAAAGGTTTTAGAATCCACCCCTCTTCTGATTTGGAAAGAAATTTGATCTTCATTCAAAGGCAAGAGAAACACACACACACACACACGCACACACACACACACACACACACACACACACACACACACACACACACATATATATATATATATATATATATATATATATATATATATATATATATATATATATATATATATATATATATATATATATATATATATATATATATTCACTATAACAATCAAAATAATGATTCAATTCTTGGTTCATTTGCACCATAATTTTCTGACATGATAGGGCTGTGAACCGGCCCTAAAATTGTAATCGATTATCATTTATTCTTTGAGCTTCAGATCAATATTTGATTGTTTCAACCCTACAGACACCAATGCTCTGGCATGAGAACAGCTTAAACTGGGAAAGAAAATTTGCTTTATAGCAAATCTGTGTGCCTTAGATTAAAAGTGGCAGCGTTAGGGCCACATGAAAATTTCAAAGGTCCAAATGACCTTGACCACAGACCTTTGGGGGTCCCAAGTATATTACAAAAAAGATGTACTCTGTTACAATATCCCTTTTTAAGCTCAACATAAACCAAATCAGATGAAAATTAAACAAGCTATGACTGGAAGATTTCAAAGGCCCAAATGACCTTGACCTGTGACCTTTAGAGGTCACATGTAAATTACAAAAATGTGCCCTGTGGCAATACCTGCAATCTGGATCCAACATGGATAAATTGAATGAAAATTAACAGAGTTGTGACTGGATGAAAATTTCAAAAGTGCAAATGACTTTGACCTTTGGCCTTTAGGGGTGGCATGTAGATTAAACAAATTGTTCAGTGTTACAATATCTACAATTTGAGCCCAACGCGATCTAAATTGGAAAAATATTGACCGAGTTATGGCTGCAGGAAATTTCAAATGCCAAAATGACCTTGACCTTCGACCTTTAGAGGTCACATGTACTCTACAAATATATACAGTCTCACAAACATATGACTTGAAGTTGGATTGGTTACCTGTACCTATAATGTTTTTGGAGATGCTCAAGATTTGAACGTTCAAATGACCCTAATTTGCATAATTTTCAAACCATTGAACCTATTTGCAAAAACTCAAGACATTCTGTATGGAAGTGTAATCATGCCAAGTTTGGAGCTTCAACATATAATAGTTTTCAAATGAAATGTCGGACAAATTTGTCTGGAAAAGAAAGAAAGAAAAAGAAAGGATGAAAGAAAAAGAAGAAAGAAAGAAAGAATATGTCTGTGTTCTAACAAAGCCATAGCTAGATCGATGGCAAAATTACCCGTGCAATAACAGAGCCAAAATTTAATTCAGGAAAAGAGCATGAAAGCACTCTAAAACCTTATTATTTCTTCAAAATAACCACATATTTTTGTTACTTTCACAAATCTTAGTTAATCATGCATGAACCTACCATTCGTTTAAAGTGCATTTGACCAGAATACCACCAGGGACTGCCACAGCGGGGGTCTTTCTGGGCAGCATTGGCCTTCAATACTAATTTTTCCCCAGCAGGGTCATAGCATTTAGATAGCATTGCTTAAAACAAGGAGGGTAGAGAGAGCTCTATACCCCCTTTGCTTAAACCTAATGCATTTAGTAGCATATAGAGCAACATATCGATTCACCCTGTCATAAATAATTAATAACTATTTATCTTTGGCAGGGTGAAGGATTTCCTACTGCCTAACCGATTTCTCCTACACAGTTTTATCAATCAGTTACTCCGTGGTAAATCATTACAGACATAAATACAGAGTTTGTCATTATTAGGGACACCGTAGCAAATCCTTAGCCAAGTTTAGAGCCAGGCTTGTCATAAAACAAACTGTTTAGAACTTTTTCATGCAAACAGATAAAGCTTTGATGGTTTTCCTGCGCAAAACAAAACCAGATTGCTGAAAAAGTCACAATAAACTCAATATGTTCATCTATTCAATTCATTCGGTGAGATAATTTCTGAATCGACTTTTGAGATTTTCCGGACCAAGCAATTAATTTATCAATTACAGTATATTTGTATAATCGACCCAACACAAGTACACGAAGCCATATTCTTGTCCCACTCGCAAATGGCTGTACACAACATGGCTGAAAGAAAAACAGCTGAAGGTCAGACACAAGCCATTATTCCATGTCCAGCTAACAACTCACACATATCGATAAATATTAACCAACACAGATAAAAAAAAGTTATAATTATGTTTTTATTCTCATAGGCCTATTTATCATTTAAGTCCCTTTTCGACATTTCATGTGTACATACATTGTGCTTTTTCGACGAGTTACAACTAGTTAACCAATAAAATGTTGAAAAATAATGCTGTAGCCCTTATAATGCGATTGTGAGGGCTGACATTCGCTTGACAATATCATAAGTAACTTTTATTACAAATCACTGTGGGGAAAAAATAACCCGGTACAATGTGCCCAATGGTCAAACTGCTGGTGTTCATTTTTTCGCTCTAGTCCGTACACTTGTCACTAGGTGGCAGAACTGTAAATCTTTAAGGGACTGCACAGCTTGATAACAGTTCAGAAGCCTGGGCTTCAACAGTTAAGTAAATTTTTGCCACAGAATTTTTTCATTAATTTTTTTTATCTTGACTATACCTAATTTCAACTGGCAAACCTTAAAATGCTGAAATACGGCTTTTTTTTGTCTTTAAGTAATCCCATCTGACTGAGTAATTCCACATGACAGTATTCTTGCAGAATAAAGCTGATAACTCTCTGCACAATTGCATACAATGTGAGGGCTATGTCAACAGCCCATGCTCAACAGATCTAGAAATTTGTAACACAAGTGGCCATGTGACCTTGGGATAGGGTCAAGTTCAACCATGTACGGTGTAAGTCTGACCTTCATACTCTCATAGAAGACCGTTTACATGGTCCAGGCTCAAATTGTTCTATATTTATCTACGTTTCGTGTTATAGTGGCCATGTGACCTTGGGAATGAGGTCACGTTCTCATATATACTGCCTAAGTGTGTCCCTGAAAGAAGACCACTACAACCTAAAACATCAAAGTGTCGGCTGAAGTAGTTCTGAAGTAATCTGCTGTGGAGTTGCATTCACCGAAATGGCCCTGTGATCTTGTAATGAAGTCAAAGTCACCGATGTACTGTGTAAGTTTTGCCCTCCTGCCCAGTAGTGTCTCTATGCTATGCCAAAGCGTAGGCTGAGCAGTTTAGGAGAATATGACTTTTGTAATGTTTCATGGAAAAAAACAAACAAACAAACAAACAAACGAAACAAAACAAAACAAAACAACACAAAACAAGAATTTGTAAAAATTCCAAAAATCACTGGACTACGATCATTTGAACAAATTTGGTAGAGACTTGTCTAAGGCACACCTTCACCATGTTTGAAGTGAATCCATACAGTATTCTGGAGAAGCAGTTGAAAATGTAACTTACCATTGCAACCCCATTGACTTCCATACAAATCAATAGTAACTCATACATTGAGCGACAAGTATCTGAATTTAAAAAAGAAAAATGTTAAAATTCAGAGATTCATAGCATTGTCACCCAATGAAGAATTTTGTTTGGCCTTTCCACAAGAAATATTTCCACCATATTTCAGCTAATCTGAGAGATACTTTTGGAGATGCTGTCGAAAAAAGTAAAAACACATAAAGATTCATTGAAAAAATTAAGCGCTACCTGTTGAACAAAATTGAGGTCTCGGTGTCCCCAGAAGTGTCCCTATACAATTTCAAAGCAATTTCCCAAGCAGTTTCGGAGCAGATTTTTTTAGATTTTGCCAAAAAGGACAGAAGATTCCATAAAAGACCCACAATTTACATTGGCAAGGCCATTTGAACAACTTTGGTAGACACCGACCCAAGGTACATCTCTACCAAATTTGAAGTAAACCCAGCCAGTGATTTTGGAGCAGTTGAAAATGTAAGTTACAATTGCCATCCCGAAAGACTTGCATAGTAATCAATATGAATACATGTACATGCATTGACCAATAAGTACCCAAATGGAAAAATTAAATCAAAATCAGGCATTCTAGGTATCAGGAGCTAATGAACTATGTCTGGCCCTTCCATAAGGAACATTTCCACCAATTTTTCAGCATAATCTGAGTGACAGTTTTGGAGATAAGGTGAAAATTCCAGAAAAGCAGATAAAAATTCATAAGTAGAGGACCAGGAACAGGGCCTGTGCTCAGCTGACTGAGCTTGAGCTTGACTTGAGTTTAAGCTAGGCAGGGCTTGACAAGGCTACAGCTGTGCTTAGGCTTAGGCTGAGGCCAGGATAGGCCAAGGCCCAGACCGAGGCTAGCCCTTAGCGGGGGTTGGGCTGGGCTACGCTAGGTTATGGCTGTTGAATAAGTAACTAAAGATCCTTTATTAGCACGTTATACGTCAGTATTTAAGTTTGACCTTTAGTTTCACCTTTCAAGGTCACTCAATGTCAAAGTTGACCACACCAAAAGAAGTCCCATAGGTGTTTTACTGGTCATGTCCATTGATAACATGGATCGATGACACACCGTTTCTGAGATATAAGCATGACCTTAAGTTTAGCCTTTCAAGGTCAATGAAGATAAAAATTCACAATGCCCAGAAAAAAAAAAACGGTTAAGTCTTTTCCTATGAACACTTAATAGTAACCATGAGTCTGGGATCCACCATTTCCAAGATGGAAACCAATATTTGAATTTAACCTTTAGTTTGATTTTCAATGTGATTAAACGTCAAATTAACATTACCATCGTAAATCCCACATGTGTTTTTCCACTAATGTTAAATAGTAACCACATATATGATAGCCTCGGACAGAATATAAGCCAATATGTCTTTTTGACTCAAAGTTTGACCTTTCAAGGTCACTGAGGGTCAAAAATACCTCACCATCATAAATCCCATTGGTTTTTTTTCTATCAATGTTTAATAGTAACCATAGGCCTAAGATGCACCATTACCAAGATATAAGCCAATATTTCATATTTGCTGAGTCAGCAAAAATGGATTTCTATATATATATTTATTTATCACCGTTCAGTGACCTAATTGAAAATCCGTTAAAAATCAGGATTCCATAGTTACAACATCTACTGAGTTACTTGATTGAGCCTTCTACAAAGAACATTAATGTTCGTTTTTCTGTGATCTTTCAGCAAAAATCTGAAAAAGAGTTTGGAGATTTAGTCGAAAGTAGCAAAAAACACACAAAAAATGATTAAAAAATATTAAAATTCACAGCACTATCTGATGAACAAAGTAACAACTAGGTGTGTCCAGGGTTGTCCTGCTGCATTTTCAAAGCATTGAGGGAGCGATTATGGAGAAGATGATTTGTCAAGATTTGGCCAAAAGCGGACAAAAAAAATCCTTTACAATTTTTTTTAAAAAAAGGAAAAAAAAAAGAAAATCAATGGAGCATGACCACTTCAACAAGATGGATCGAGACACACCATGGGAACATAGCCACCAAGCGTGAAGTCAATCTGGCTGACGGTTTTGGAGAGGAAGTCCAAAATGTGAATATGCATTAGATACCTATATATTGATATGCAGTACCTGGTATACAACTGCAATATAACTACGTAGTTACCGATAAGTATACAAAATGAACATTAAAAAAAAACCCGTTAAAAATCAGGATTCCATAGTAACACTGCTTAGCGAACAAGCTTGTTTGGCCCTTCCACGAGGAACATTCCTACAGCCTTTCAGCAAAATCTGAATAACGGTTCTGGAGAGGAAGTCGCAAATGGCAAACACACACACACACACACACAAAATAAAAAAATTGTAAAACATTTGAAGCACCTCCGGGTGAATCTATTAACATCTATGGTTCTTCAGACGTGTTCGTGTGTGATTTTGAAGCAATTGGATGAACGGTTTCGGAGAAGATTTTGTACAATTTGGCGAAGAAAAGAACAAAAAATTCATTAGAAAAAAAATTACAAAAATCAGTGGAGCATGACCATTCGAACCAACTTATTGGAGACCAACTAGTTAGAGGAACATTGCCAGCAAGTCTGAAGTAAATCCGGCTAACGGTGTCGGAGAAGTCCAAAATGTTAATTCCTATCGATTTACATCGTACCTCAGGCAAACAAAAAAACAAAAACAAAAAAAAAACAAAAACAACAAAACAAAAACAACAAAAAAAAAAACAACAAATCAATGGAGCATGACCCTTTGAACAAACTTGAAAACGTCACTAGGGGAACTTTAGCTCCAAGTTTGAAATGAATCTGGCTGGCGGTTTCAGAGAAGAATTAAGTTGAAGTGTGAACGCATCACGGACGCACGCTCGCATGTACTGACGGACAACAGACTATCCTAAAAGCTCAGCTTGACTAAGGTCAGTTGAGCTAAAAAGTAACTCCCTCCCGGGAACTCCCTATTGTCGATGATCATAATGACTGTCTTTGAAGTTCAGTCGACCAGCGACACCAAGGCTAAAGAGTCTCTTGCCGCTCATGCAGCCCATGCTTTTCTTTGTTGTAAAACTCTTCATATTAAAAATTATCGATACCAGCTGCGGTTTTAGTTTCAGTGGCCTGCTTAAAATACATTTGAATTCCAAAAATAATGTATATCAAATTGACACATACAGTTTTTTCATCAGCATGAAACGACTTATAGTGTAAAATTAATTTTGAAATTTATAAACGCATTCCTGAAAGGACAATGATCCGTAGATCGAGTTCAAATCACAGAAGGTCCTACCTCTTCACAGTTTTCCTACTCTTCCTCAAAGCTGAATGACTTACAACTTGAGTGAGTCATGGACCTGTTAACGATGAATAGGTCCATGAGTGAGTGCAGCTACAATGCACAGTTAACGACGTTAATAGGCCTGTAATTATGAAAAATAACATAGTGATATTGTTGTGCGCGTTTTACCGATCTGCGCAATCCACAGATTGCGCTGCGCATTCTGTGGATCTACGGTGCGCACACATCGATGGATAGCCCAACGATCCATGGATGGTCAGCGCGTTCTTCCGACCTATCTTATGACTGTGTTTTTGTTTCCAATAGAGAAAAAAATAGACTCAGAGTCAGATTGCCTTTATTCAACCAAAGGTTCAAATTACAAAGTGGATACACTTGATAAACATGTAAGTGATCAGGGAGACTCACGTTATGACAAGAAGATGTCGCTCACACATGAGCCACCCTAAGGTACAGTTAAGAAAATATAAACAGAGAGGATTAAGAAATTGGGATAAGGCACATAAAAATGGCAGGTTGAGCATCTAAGAAACGGAAGGCAAGCAAAAAAAAAATAAAAATAAAAAATGATAAAAAATAAAATGAAAATAAAAAAGAGGAAAGAAAAAGGAAAACAAGCTCATGTGTCGATTACAGTGAGAACTTGTGGTTTCATATTAAATTGTTTAACTCTAAAAAATATATGATGCCTGTCATGAAATGAACAGATTCCAGAACCTCTAATCGTTATTTTAGTGGTTATTTCTCTGACACACTCAACAATCTACTCTGGGGCATGCCTTTAGGTAGTTCTCTAGAAATTCGTTTTTTATGTAGTTACCAAAGCCCTGTCAGCTGTGGGTGTGGAGTTAATCTAACATATGTTCTGTTGTACCGGTATCATTAACGATCACAGCAATTTCATATGTCAAACTTTGTTTGGCTAGAGTTGAGTTAACTCTATTTACAAATAATTTACCTCTCCATCTAGTATATGACTGTGCGTCTCTTGCCTTGATTTAAAGGGAAGTGACAAAAGTTTATTTAGAAGATTTTTGTTTGTGAATTTATGATCGAATTTTTGCTTCAATCTGAGTAAAGATTTCCTTTACTTTCAGTCATTTTAATATTTTAAACGTTAACCGAGAATCTGTGGGTGCATTATGTTTACTACAGGTTATGCATTTTACAGCTTCCTTTTGTAATTTTTCTACTGCTTCTTCATCACACAAATACCGGAGAGTGATTATAGTTGCAAGCTTTAACCCCTGCTGGCCCTAGCATATTCCATCCGGCAGTAACTCTCGCGTTTGAAGGGCAACAAACGTGGGTGACCTTCACCTGTTCACCATTTCACCCGAGTGTAAGGGAGCGAACTTTAGGTCTTCAATGGGGGTCATCTACAGAGGTTTTTTTCTTTTTTTTCTTTCTTTCTTTGTGTTGTTGTTGTTGTTGTTGTTGTTGTTGTTGTTGTTGTTGTTGTTGTGGTTGTTGTTGTTGTTGTTTTGTTTTGTTTTGAAACAAAATCATCTGGCCCTGCAATTTCGGGGAAAATATTCTGGTCCAAAGGCAAAGAGTTAAGAAAAAAGATTCTGACTCTGGAAATATGTTCATATCCACCACTATGAACATAGAAATAAAAGTTTTGCTTAGCCCCGGCAAGTGGATGAGACATGAATGATGTGAGGCCATGATATATATATATATATAACCGTCCATATAGCTACCCGTGCTCTTTTCATATTCAGAATGTTCTGTTTTCTTCCCTGTCCCTCCCATTTATTTTGCACTTTTAATATAAGAATGGTCGTGAATGGCAGTGCTGTGCCAAATTGATTGCTGAATGTGCGTTTCAGTTTTCAGCTTGGAAATGTTATACCAGATGGCGCCACTATTCTGGCTCCCCACATCGTAAGTTGGACGCGGTGCTCAATCATTGTGCTGCGACATGTCTCACGTTCAGTCACTTGTGAGCAAGAAAAAGAAGTCATTTATCGGACTTCCAGCACCGCTTGGTTATGTACCAGGTCTAGGAAGAGGGTGAGATAGTTTTTACTTGAGTTTATGGAAACATTGCTTTGTGGTTTATAATATAAGCTTTTGAGTTCTGGCTGTCTCAGAGTCAAACTTAATTTTTTTTTTTTTATCAGTCAACTTCTTGTCCGCGGCCGATTTTAGACAATTTATGATGTTGTCAAACGTAAATATGCCATATCAGTCCATTCAGATTGCTTGAAGGAATTATAATTTGTGAAAACTACGCTTTTGGGTACAAGTATATTGCTTTGACAGTTTGTCAAGTTATTGAATCTCTGACGGGGGCGATAATAAAGGAAGTTAGGAAACAGTTTTTTGGGAAGGATTGACAGCAAGACCACAAAGACAAAGTTGCATGCAGTTTACATTTTAAATCAGTCAGAAGGTGGATTACATTTTGTATCGATTGAACAGCATTATGCAAATGATCTGACGTGTTTTTGTTCTTTTACAGTGCCACTGGCTTCACAACAAGGTCTGATATTGGTCCAGCGAGAGATGCCAATGATGTCACGTAAGTATACTGTGTACTCAAGGTATGAATACATCAATGCGGCGAATCAGGTGCAGGTTACAGTAGAACATGTACATGTAAATAGGTCTTGGTTGTCTTGTGCTCACACTTTTGGAAGCCATTTACCTGTAATTAGCCAACTGTTTCAGCTTGACTATAATAATAATATGGACGATGCTATTTTCACCGTACGGTGAGGATAGCGTTTGGTCTATTTTCACCGTACGGTGAGAATAGTGCTTGGAAGGAGTTTTGTCTATTTTCACCGTACGGTGAGTTTTGAGTTTTGTCTATTTTCACTGTACGGTGAGAATAGCGTTTGGTCTATTTTCACTGTACGGTGAGAATAGTGCTTGGAAGGAGTTTTGTCTTTTTTCACCGTACGGTGAGGATAGAGTTTTGTCTATTTTCACCGTACGGTGAGGATAGAGTTTTGTCTATTTTCACCATATGGTGATGATGGTACAGTTTGGTATATTTTCACGGTGAGGATAGAGGCGGCTCTATTTTCACCATTTGGAAAATAGAAATTGAGAGCCTTTGTGCAAATATATGGTTATGACTTGTCACATAGAACTGAGGCAAATTAAGATTGGAGAAAAATGCTTACTTTAGGGAGATAGCTAGCTTCATAGTATAGTCAATAGGAAACGGGTCCAAAGCAAAGTGCCCGCTTACGGAGGGTTTACTGTAAGGCAATTTCCTTGGCACCGTGACAGCATTGAATGTTTGGCTTTTCAACATCTCAAACTGAAAAATATAAATTCACTCTACCCACCCTTTCATTTTCGTAGCTTCGTGGTTTTTTTTTTTTTATGAGAACTTTAACTAAGTCATAACGAGATACATCTATATATTACCATTAAGTTCCGTTACTACCATCTGTGACAATATTAAAGAGAATGCACGCCTGGATATAGGTCTAAAGCAGGGATGTGTGCTGTCCCCGATTTTGTTTGCCCTGTATATTAAGGAGCTGGGGGACCAGTTAATGAAGTGTAATAAGGGAATAAAGTTAGGTGACCTGAAAATTCCAGGTATATTTTTCACAGATGACATTGTACTCATGACAGAGTCCAAGAAAGACCTGCAAGAAATGCTGAACATAGCAGAGGAATACGGGAATAAATGGAGGTTAGAATTTAGTAAGGATAAGAGTAAAGTGATGACTCTTGGGAAGAAACCAGATTGGAATAAAAAATGGAAAATTGGGCAGTTCCAAATTCCAGAAGGTAGGGAACAGTTAATTGAAATTGGGGAGGTTGATGAGTATAAATACCTAGGTGTTAAGATAAAAACAACTGGTAAAGGCATGTTCAGATATCAGGTGGAGAAGATTAAACAGAAAGTGAACCGTACAAAAGGAATGATTAAAGCTACTGCACTGAACAGTTTCAACAGAGCATACACAGCAAGGGTATTATGGGATAGAGTTGCAATACCAGGGATGATATATGGCTTAGATGTGATTTCAATAAGTGAAGGAGATATCCAGGTAATGGAGAAAGTACAGAATGAGATGGGGAAATGGGTACTGGGAGCACCACCATGTGCATCAACAGAAGCAGTCTTAGGAGAGTTAGGATGGAAAAAAATTACAGACAGAATTGTCCAAAGCAAAGCTTAAGTACTGGGGGGTATTTACAATCAGTAAATGAGGACAGGTGGTGCAGGAAGGTTTACAATGAAGTAGTCAAGGAACAAACAAGATGGGTCAAAGATATAAATAAGTTGGCAGAGAGATACGAATTGAAAGGATATGATGAGGCTGAAAACTGGAAAGTGTATATTGGCAGGACTGTTACAGAGGGCTGGAAGGAAGACTGGAAAAGAGGTGTCAGGGAAAAGAGTACATTAAAAGCATACAAGGTATTAGAAAAACCAAAGAAAAGTGTGTGTTGGGATGGAGGGAAGGGATCCAGGCTTCTTTTTCACAGTGGGACAGGAGTAATCAATCTAGAAAAGAGAAAACAGAAGTGGACAACAGGTAGTAATGGTAGGTATGTAGACAAGAGGTAGATGAGACAGTGGATCACTGGCTGTTGTGGTGTGATGCATATAGAGAGATAAGAGAAGAATTTTTCAGAAAGTGGCACAGGGAAGACTATGATAACAAGGGTCTAGAAGAGGTTCAGTGTTTAGAGGAAGAGGAACGTGTAGCATGGGTTTTAGGTTTGAAGGGTGACTTTCTGGGAGGCAGGAAAGGCACTAAAAGTGTACAGGACTACCTGGTAGGGTGCTGGGAGAAAAGAAATGAATTGATAGGGCTTGATAGCAACCGGGTGAATTAGAATCTTAGATGCAGGGAGGAGAGGGAATGGTGGTAACCCTTATAAGGGCTCCCATGGGATCCCCCATGGGAATGCCTAAGCCTTAGAGGCGGGGATAGGGTGTATGAGGGAAGGTTTTTACCTCAGCTGACTTGTCAGTCAGCTGAGGTTTTTTGAGGGTCTGTCGTCCGTCGTCCGTCCGTCCGTCGTCCGTCCGTCGTCCACAATTCACATTTTCGACTTCTTCTCAAAAACCGTCAGCCACATTCACTTCAAACTTGGTTGAGATGTGCCTTGGGTGGGTCTCTACCAAGTTTGTTCAAATGGTCACGGTCCCGTGATTTTTGGATTTTAAACGAATTTTTTTGGTTCTTTTTTGGGTAAATCTTAAAAAATCTTCTTCTCCAAAACCGCTCACTGAATTGCTTTGATATCACACAGGAACACTCCCTGGGACTCCTAGTTCTTAATTTGTTCACCAGGTGGCGCTCCAATTTTTTCCTAATTTTTTATGAATTTTTGTGTGTTATAGCTATTTTCGACTTCTTCTCCAGAACCATCACTCAGATTAAGCTGAAACATGGTGGATATGTTCCTTGTAGAAGGGTCAACAAAGTTGTTCACTATGTGGGAATGCTGCAGAGTCCTGATTTTTAACGATTTTTTCAATTCTGGTACTTGTCGGTCAATGCAGCTTTCCTATTGATTACTATAGAAGTCAATGGGCATTCTAATGCTAATTCACATTTTTGACTTCTTCTCCAAAACCGTCTTACAGATTAACTTCAAACTTGGTGGCAATGTACCTTGGGTGGGTTTCTACCAATATTGTTCACATGGTCATGCTCCAGTGATTTTTGGAATTTTAATGAATTTTTTGTTTGTTTTTTTTTCTACAAATCTTTAAAAACCTTCTCCGAAACTCCTTACCCAAATGCTTTGATATCACACAGGATCACATCTAGGGACTCCTTGTTGTTAATTTGTTCACCAGGTGGCGCTGTAGTTTTTGTCTTAATTTTTTGTGAATTTTTGTGTGTTATAGCTATTTTCGACTTCTTCTCCGGGACAGTCACTCAGATTAAGCTTACATGTGGTGGATATGTTCCTAATGGAAGGGCCAAACAAAGTTGTTCACTATGTGGGAATGCTGCGGATTCCTGATTTTTAAGGATTTTTTCAATTCGGCTCCTTTGCGGTAAATGCACCTTTCCTATTGATTACCATGTAAGTCAATGGGCATTTTAATGCTAATTTACATTTTCGACTTCTTCTCCAAAACCATCATCCAGATTTACTTCAAACTTGGTGGCAATGTACCTTGGGTGGGTGTCTATCAGGTTTGTTCCAATGGTCATGTTCCAATGAATTTGGATTTTTTTATAATTTTTTTTTTCAAAAATCTCTACAAAAGTTTTAAATAGGAAAGTTTAACATGGGAATTTCTTGTAATGGTCATAACTTTAATAATTTTGACCAGATTTACTTCAAACTTAGTGGGGATGTGCCTTAGGTGGATTTCTAACAAGTGTGTTCAAATGGTCACGCTCTATTGATTTTTGGATTTTTTATGATTCTTTTTGTTCTTTTTTGGGGCAAACCTTCAAAATTCTTCTCTGAAACCGCTCACCCAATTGCTTTGATATCGTACATTGACACTCCTGGGGACACCCAGTTCTTAATTTGTTCATCAGGTGGTGCTGCAATTTTTTTAATGAATTTTTTGTATGGTTTTGCTATTTTTCACTTGTTCTCAGAACCGTCCCTCAGATTAAGCTGAAATGTGATGGAAATATTGTTGTGGATGGGTCAAACAGTTGTTTACTAGGTGGCACTGCTTTGGATTCCGGATTTTTAAGGATTTTCATTTCAGGTACTTATCGTTCAATGCAGCTTTCCTATTGATTACTATGTAAGTCAATGGGCATTCTAATGCTAATTCACAGGACAACTGACACGAAATTTACTGTTTACTTGATAACTTGAGATCTGTTTTGAGTTAGCTACACATGTTAATTATTGTGTATGAAGGTCATGCTGAGATAGTACATGAATGACCTGGATCTCGTTTGTGGGGTCACAGTGCAACATACATGAATTTTACTCTTCATTATAACTTGAGAACTCCTTTGAACTTTTATGTTGCACATGTAAGTGTTCTTCTATAAAGTTCAGACTTAATCAGAACATGGTGTCCTTGAACCTTTCCCAAGTTCATAGAGCTGCAAGTGTGATGAATGTCAAGATCAGCTGAGGCACGGGCTGTTCACACAGCCCTCTTGTTCTGTCCTTTTATGCGGGGTGGGGGGGTGGGGGAAGCTACAAGCGATGAGTGTTGGGGGATATATCCAGGACCAGGGGCCCACCACAGCTGCGAGAGAGCGTGTGGTGGACTCTTTGCTTCGGCTCTGGTCCTGGTAAACATGGCAGCATGAGCCGATTAGGATAACCATGGTTTCCTCCATCTCATCATTTTTTCCCCCAGGCCATCTGTGTCACACAGGACCGCGGCGCATAAGCGGAGAGCCACAGTATTATTATTATTATTATTATTATTATTATTATTATTATTATTATTATTATCATTATTATTATTGTTATTATTATTAAAATAGTTCCTACTTTGTCTTGTCACTTAAATTTTCGCCTTTTCACATAAAAAATACAGAGTGTTGGCTCTGTAAAAGCTGTTAGATAATAAAAGCTGAAATAACACCTCGACCGATCTCATTATAAACCATGCTCAAACTGGGAAGTTTAGGCCTTTTATTCATTTCAGCAAATGTTGGTTCCAATTCTCTTTGTGTGCAATATCATGACACAATGCTTTTCCAAAATATTCATCCCAGGTTGACCTCTCTACTATTGACGCACGGTAGAAATAGAGCAGCCCCTATTCTCACCGTACAACGAATACAGACCAAACTCTATCATCACCGCACGGTGAAAATAGACAAAACACTATTCTGACCGTACGGTGAAAATAGACAAAACGCTATTCTCACCGTATGGTGAAAATAGTCACTCCGTAATAATATTCTGTGGCACTCTGCTTCTTTGCCGCGGTCCTGACTAACTTAGTAGCTAGTCAGGTGGGCTTTATTGCAAAAAAAAAAACAAAAAAAACACTCAGCCCTATCCCACTGTTGCAACTTTGGCTTTGCGCTTGGCATGCCCACAGCCCCTGCTGATGATGCTGTTCTGCGCCATATTGGAATCGGCACCGTTTCCAAAATGGCGCAGCGCATTATCGGAATTCTGAAAAGGCGCAGCCAAATTGGAATCTTGCGAGATGTGACCCCGCCATCATTCTGCTTCCATATTGGGATTTTTATACTGTCCTGGACCATATTGGAATTCATATTCAGTCCTGGACAGTACCATATAAATTTGATAAACTTTTGATTTTATTCACGCACCGGGTAATTTTGAAAGATCAGGTATGGTCTTGGACCATATTGGAATTCCTATATGGTCCTGATTATTAAACGGCCCCAGGCCTGTGTGGCCCGCCGGTGATCCAATATAACCCATCTCTGACCCATTCGTAATGACAAGTCAACAAAATAGCAGTTGACGTCTCTTGCACAATTTGAGCTTGGACACTGCTACTTCGATGTTTGAGTAGAAACAAGAAATAAATTATGGAAAACAACTACTAATCGTTTTGATTTTCAGCGTCGAATACGATACCGATATGGCCGCGCCATATTGGAATTCCACGGTGGCGCAGCGCATTTTGGGAATATTCTCATTTGGTCCAGATTTCGATATGGAGCACAACAATGCCACCTGGCAGGGTCATGGGAGCCCTAATAAGGGCTACCTTCTTCCTTTCCTTCTAAGTTTGCCCTCTCTTCTCTTCAGTGACTAATCCTAAGATAATATTCCTACTCTCCCAGCACTGCACCAAGAAGCCTTTCACTGACTCTAAACCAACTCTTCTTCCTGGAAAATTGCCCTTCAATCCTAGTATCCATGCTAACCTATCATTCTCTGCCATGTCCCTTACTTGCTCTAAGCTTATACACAACCCATCTCTTGTTCTCCATTATACAAACAACAGGTCTCTAAGTGCTCTATAACCTGTACACCATGTCATCATATGATCAATGGTCTCATCCACATCCTCCCTACACACTCTACACTTCCCATCACTCCCATTTGTCCACTTCTGTTTCCTCTTCTCCAGATTGATCACTCATTCTCTGCCCTGAAATAACAGTCTAGAACCCTTGCTACCACCCCAACATTTAGTCTTCACTGGCTTGTCTACAGCTGTATATGCTTCCAGTGTGCTCTTCTCCTCAATCCCTCTTTTCCACTGCTCTACATGTTTCTCTTGAATCACCACTTGAATCTCATCTGGCGCTTTCAGCTCATATTTCTCAGCTACCTTGTCTATTTCTTGAACTCATTTTGTCTTTTCATTAACAGCCCCCATGTACACCTTCCTACACCATCTTTCTTCATTCACCTGTTGCAAATATCCCCAATAGCCTAACCTAGCCGTAGCTATTTTATCTCTTATTGGTAACCATCCCAACCTTCCCAATACGGCCTCTGTTGCTACACACGGTGGTGCCCCAAGCACCCATTTCCCCATCTCCCTCTGTGCATTCTCCATCCATTCAATATCCTTTTTACTTATGGCTATCACATCTAACCCATATGACATTCCAGGTATGGCTACATTTCCCACAGCACCCTTCCTGTGAATGATCTATTGAAGCTGTTCCCTGCCGTGACCTTTATCATACCAGACCTGCCTAGTTCTACGGATTCGCCGTAGTTTCTACGTTTTCGTGTATTAAAATACGGCCTACGGTTTGGCCATCCGATACTACGGACAAGAAAAAAAAGAATATAATTTAACTGAAGCGGTTTGTAAACTTGTCTGCTAGCTTCATTACGCTTACAATATCCCTAGTTGTTCATAAGTTGCATTGAAGTTAGCAGACACTATCGGGATGCATTAGCGGCACACAATCGTACGGCCTGTCATCTAGCGGCGTGAGTTGATTATACCTTGCGGGAATTCGATTTTTAAAAACTGCCATATTGAATTTTTTTGTGTCATGGAGCGAGGAGGAACAACAGCAAGAAAAAGAGCCCGTCCCGATGAAACTAATGGTGCCGCAAGTGGTAAACCGGCGAAGAAACCTTGCGAAAGATATAAGGTGGAGTACCGACAAATGTGGTCCTGCCTTGGGCCTTCCCGCAAGGGAGACATGCACGTGCACTGTGCGGTGTGTAACATGGACTTTGTGTGCAGTCACGGGGGGAGGGATGACTGCAAAAGGCACGTGGACTCTAAAACCCATAAAGATTTTGAAAAGCTGAAAAGGATAAACCATTCGATGGACTCTTTTATGGGCAAAAATAAATCAGAGGAAACTCATCGGGACTCGGTAACACGGGCGGAGGCGATCCTGTGTCAAGTTGTAGCTCACCAGAATAACAGCATCAGTACAGTTGACGTCATACATGTTGATACTTGTTGAACATATACTTTTTACCCATATACATGTATTGTAGTGCAAATTTGCTTTTAAAATAATAAAATAGTATGATAATATGCAAGCTTTTTGTGTTTTGACTTGAATTAAATGTTGATTGCGATACTAAAAACAAATATATATAGTTCCACAGACAGACTACTCACAAGTGGGTCAAACTACTGACAGGTGGCCTCAATCCTACTGAGGAGCCTGTTTCGAACCAGGCAAGTCTGTCATACCTTTCGCTCTATTCCCCTTCTGTCTTATTTTCTCAACATGGTACTTAAACATTCCCTATCCTGTGACCTTAATGTTCACCCCTAAATATTCGTACTCCTCACCCTCTCCAATTCTAATGACTTTCTCTTGACCCTCTGGTATCCTAAACGTCCCTGCCATCCATTTCTCATCCTGTCTTCTCTTCTGCCCCAAGACCATGACTTGACTTTTCTTCTCACTAAACTCTAATCTCCAGTCTTCTCCATAGTCAACTGCTATCCTCAAAAGTTCCTGTAACTCTCTACCTGTATCTGCCATTAACACAATGTCATCAGTGAAGAACAACCCTGGTATCTTTTCTCCTCCTATTGTTACTCCTTAATTGCTCTCTAACAGTTCAGTTCCCAGTTCTGTCATGTATATGGCAAACAAAATCGGTGATAACACACAACCCTGTTTTAGCCCGATGTCTAACCTTACCCTCTGAGTTTCCACATCTCCTATACTGAGACTACAATATATATCTACATACAAAGCCTTTAAAACTTCCAGAAAGCCACCTCCAAAGCCGAGCCCTTCCAATTTTAGCCCACAGTGCATTTCTCCAAACCCTGTCGTAAGCTTTCCGCACATCAAGGAAGGCCATGTACACCTTTCTTTTCCTTTTCCTTGCCATCTCTAGCACCTGTGATAATGTAAACACATGACCAACAACCCTCCTGCCTGGTCTGAAACCATTCTGAATCTCTCCTGAGAAACCCTCCCTCTCCACAACTCTCCCTAGTCTCATGTACATTACATGTGCAAAAATCTTTCCTATATTTGAGGCTAATGCTATCCCAGTGCACTGATCTAGGCTATTCTAGATACAGTTCATAAAGTTGTGAGCCTGTTTCTCTTTTTGCTAATATGAAAATGTACAGCAAATATAAAGGTGGTTTCATCCCTGGAATTCCCATTTCACTGTAAACATTATTCCTTTCAATATATGTGTCATATGTTAAAGCTTCAGTACTTTTCTTGCTGGAAACAAATTTCCAATATTTAAAAGTACTTTGCATGCAGTTCATGTTTTTCTTCTGTAAAACTGAACCAGTAAGTCCATATGCATGAAATTTTTGTTGAAATAATAGGTCTAAAAATCATGTCCTCTTTCATTCAGTGTTAAGTCTGGGTTGCAAAGACAAATCATAGTGAAACGTGCATGACTTCTAACCCATGTTGTCTAATATGAATATGCCAACCTGAAGTCCCAATGTCAATGAGCCAGAGGCCCAATCAACTCTGCTGGGTAATGCGCCTGTATACACACTTGTGCAAAATGTTTCCTGGAAATCCTCCCTGAATCATGATAGTCCTACTAAGAAAATCGATCCCATTTACATTATAGAGATGACCGTCATGCACCTCCTGGGAAAAAGAGCAAAGACAAGGAGGAAGATGATGATGAAGACCTGAATGAAGCCAACTTTGATGAGGTATGTGGTAACCCATGCTCACAAGTTTTGTTTTTCATTGTAATATTGCAGCGTTTCTACATGTATAACTGACTTTTAAATTGACAGAAAGCCAGGCTTTGGATGAACAGGGTTAAAGTGTGCAGTCTGATTTGTTATATTTATTGCATAAATATACTATCTCTGATAGTAAAGAAAAAGCAGAAATCTGACTTGGACACATATATATTTGATCTCTCCTACTGCCACATAATCCCTTAAAACCCTTTAAGCAGGGAGGAAGAATGGTTACACACCCATGATCTTGATGCCCCATTTTAAAATTCCACCATTTCTGAAACAGCATTATATATTTTCCATTGTACCATCATTGATATCTTAATTCAAGTAAAACATTACAAAGTGGAGAAATATTCTTTAACCATTGTTGGTGGTTTAAAAGGTTACAGTATTGTATCATCCAAAACAACAAGTGGCACAAGACAGTGTTGTCACCAGCTGTCACCCAATGTTAGAATTTCTTTCTCTCCTGTACCTAAATTTGAGAAGATATGCACAAGAACTGTTTAATTGAAGCAAGTTTCCTCACTGTGCTGTCACCATTTTTTTTTTTTTTCTTTTTTTCTGGTTTGCAAGTTTTCGGGAAATGACTTGCAACAATGAGTAAAATGAACCCACAATGGATTGTAGATATATAAATTGATAAGTATGACATGGAACCAGCAATATGCATGTCATGAAATTATATCTGTGGCTGCAGTTTGCTGGTTATGGAGGGAGCATTTGCAGCAAGGATCCATATGACAAGGATGATGAAGAAGCTGACCAGATCTATGAAGCAATTGACAAAAGAATGGATGAGAAGCGGAAAGAGAGGAGAGAAAAAAGACTTCACGAAGAGCTTGAGAAATATCGTCAGGAACGACCCAAAATTCAGCAACAGTTTTCTGACCTGAAGGTGAGTTTGAGGACTCCAGCTGTGATCTCTTGCAATGTGTCTAAGTCACATCTTATTGAGTATTTGCTTGTCAGAATGAAAGAAAAAAAAGAGAAAGCTATGCTTTAAATCTCATTTGACAGTTCTATGTAGTATGGTGCTGAAAACGGGTAAGCTGGTCTGGGGATGAACTAATTCTAGTGATTTTATGTGCCTTAAAATTTGGAGAAAAAATGATATGATTTGAATCTTAGATGAGCCAGTGCATCTTTGTGTATATATAGCATTACTCATAAATAGTTAGTGATATGTTAGGTGTTAAACACAGATCTGGTTTCAGTAAAAAAGAGGTAATGTACCATCGGTCATGTAGTGTTGTGAAATTAATCTTTAAGTGTACATTTGTAAATGGATTTGAAAAATCAGTGCTGTTATATGAAAAGCTTTATTTTATAAGACATTTTGGAGATGGGAGTGTATTTATCCAGGTAATAGATCTTGCTCATCTATCGTGTATTTTCCCCCAATGCCGTGCAGAGAAAACTCGGGGATGTGTCTGTGGATGAGTGGATGAGCATACCTGAAGTTGGCGATGTCAGGAATAAAAAACAGAGAAATGCAAGAGCTGAAAAGTAAGCACCCAACTAAAATATGATGTTCTTTGCTTCTGCAGTAGGCGTACAAACTTGAATACTGTAGTTCTAGAAATTTTCGCGTGTGTTTAATTTCCCGCAAACTCATTTTTTCTGAAATTTCAGAATTTTCGCGCATTTTAGTTTCGCGCAATCCAATGCCAAACAATGTAGTGAAATACAATGCAACTTATTTTCGCGCATTATAATTTCGCGCTTTAGGTGGTAGCACGAAAAGCGCGAAATTAAATCGAGCGCGAAAATTTCTAGAACTACAGTATTGCATTTCTCTTTTGATCACCTGTATTTGGCAATCCTGGTATATTGTGTTTCACACAGCTTTACCTAAATTGAAGGTGGAGAATGCATGTTCAAAATATATCATTACAAGAGCTTTCATTGTTGTACTAGCATACCCTGTCTGCAGTCAACCATTTTTGTATTACCTTGCAAGTCATGCTGCATCAGCAAGTGTGGCATGACTGACTGGCCAGTACCAGTGTGTTAACTGTTTTAGTGCCAACTGCAACTAAAATTGGACAACTTAAAACAAACTGCTCCAAAGTGCACTGAGAAAAGCTGTTGAATCAGTCCAAAATGTGGCACTGAAAGAGTTTAAGAGTGATTTTCTTGTGATTGATTTGAACCAGTTTCCTGACTTGACAAATGCAAACTCTAGATGTTTTCGAAGCTGTTATCTTGTAGCAAATATGTGTTTAAAGTGCTAGAAAGTGGTTACCGATGCATTTTTTTTAAACAATGTTCCTTTAAATTGTTCCGGCCAATATTGTACTCATCAGGAAAAGACCAACTAGCTGCATGTTAAGATTACTCTGTTTTTGGCTGAATTGTGCTTTTTACCCTTTTAGCCCAAAGATGAATGAAAACAGTGACTTGTGTCATAAGTGTACAGCATAAGGGAATAAAAAGGGTCAAATGTGAACACAAGTATGAATGAGCAAGGCCTTTGTAGTGTGGAGCTGTTAAATTTTCTTTTACAGTCAACATTTGTACTTATTTTGTTGTGTACAGATATACCCCTATGCCAGACTCTTTCCTGTCTAAGGCTGCAAAATCTGGTGATTCATCTAATGCAGTGGATGCCAGAGAGCAAAAATATGGAGGTATTGGCACACCATTTCCCGGTGACATGACACCTGGCTTTAACACTCCGGCAGGGGATATTGATATGAAGAAGATTGGGCAGGCCAGAAACACACTTATGGATATCAAGCTAACCCAGGTTACAGTATCAGCCTTTTGGTGCATGCATTCAGTGCTAACAGTGGGGCAGATCACTTAAATCTATCATCAGTTCTCTGAGCTAATCTTAGGATTATATATAATTAAAACACACACACAAAAGAAAATAGGAACGCGGGTAAAAGTTTTCAATTTTAAAACAGAATTCTGTTTTGAGCAAATTTTTTGCCAAAAAATGTTAATCAAGATAATTATGTTCTAAAACATGCAGATTTGGCAAGAAGTGAAGGCTGAAATTTTTAAAGGGGTGTTCTGTGTTTTTAGCAAAAAAATTGTTGGCTTTCACCCATGTAGGAAGATGGGTTCTATTACTATGTGAAGGACTTCAGTCAAACTTTGTAGAGGGTACACCTTCAAGCTGAGGTAAAATTAACAGTTTAGGAGGTGATGTGATCTTCTCTGTAAAACAAATAAAACAAGAGCTGAGTGGATAGACTTTTCGGGAAATATGGTGTTCAGTTTACAATTTTGAAGGTGTGTTTCTGTTATGTAGCTACTATAATCCTCTTTGGTTGCTGTATTATTTGCCATAAGTTGGCAAAATACAAAGTTAACATCACGATTCCAACTAAAATTTTGGCTGTCAAATTGTGCATTGTAAACTTATTCATCAGTATGTATGTGTGTGTGTGTGTGTGTGGATATGTAAATGCCATTTCTGTGACAAAAAGATAGATTTTTATTGGCTGCTTGTAAAACATATGGGCAGTGTCATGGTTACATGCTTGTGCAATTTTTTTGTAGGTGTCTGACTCTGTAAGTGGGCAGACCGTGGTGGATCCAAAAGGTTATCTGACAGATCTTCAGTCCATGATACCATCTCATGGGGGTGATATCAAGTAAGGATGATGTTTGTTAATGAAGATATATCTGTTTGAGACTTCAGTTCTGGTAAATAAACGTAAAGTACATAGAGTGGCTTCAAGCAGCAGAAGACGGATAACAATGGATTTGGGGAAAAATGGTGTAAAAAGTGAGGGTTCTATTCCATTAATGTAGGGAGTGCTGTCTGAAAGTTGGACACAGGAAAATCCATGTGTTTTTTATGATCAGTTTTAAAGTAGATCTCCCACTGTAATGGGAAACTTGGAGTCTCTGGTACAGCTTTGAGATTAATAGCAAAAAGAAAAAGAGTGTGGGGGGCTACTTAAAAAAAAATTATCATGAATGCAGTTATAAAAATTAATTGATGACCTGTGTTAGATGAATCTCTGAATGTTATAAGATTTAATTCATTCTCTGACAATGAACAAATGGCATATTTTACAAAATATATTAGGTAATTGTATCTCTACATCGTGGAAAAAATATCAGAATGTATCATTGGATATAAAAATTAATTTAATGCTTGAGATCAGGAAGATATGATATGTTTTAAGATTTGATAATTGAAAGGTGAACTTGCAGATTTAAAAATAGAAAATACATGTATTGGCTTGAAAAATGCTTTTCTTTTTTGTACAACAGTGATGTGAAGAAAGCCAGACTTTTACTGAAATCTGTGAGAGAAACTAACCCTAAACATCCGCCAGGTAATGTGAATACATAATATTGTGTATGGGATCAGTGGTTCTTTCGCAAGTCTGGAATCAGAATCAGTTCATGCATGTTTAAAGGATGTGACAATAAGGAGTTAGAAAGTGCTTAGGAATATTCCCACTAGACAAGTATGGCCACTATCATGAAAAAGTGGATGAGGGAGAAGGAATAATTTATCATGACATATAGCAACATAAAGAGACTGCCTTAAAGAATTCTACATCAGTCATCACAGGGCAAGACAATTCTCTCCAAGATATGTTAATTTTCACAAATTTTACTTGTTCTCCATCAATTGATACTTGTCCCGGACAATAGGACATACAAACTGGTGAGCCTGCATCATCGTTTTGTTTACTGTGAATACGGGGGGGAGGGGGGGCTGTTGATTTATTTTTTTATGTGTTACAGTATGATCTAATCTCAAGTTTTCGCAGGGGACAACTATTTCAGATTTGTTTTTACCATTCTGATTATGTGGATCAGGATTTATTTGTGCATGTAGACATTGACTCCCAGTTCATGATCAGTGTGGGAAAGGGTCTAACTGGGAAATAAAATTCTCAGGAATAGAAATGATTATACAATACCTGCTGAACTGATACTAATCACGGGGTATTGATTGCTTACACAGCGTGGATTGCATCTGCGCGTCTGGAGGAAGTGACAGGGAAAGTGCAGGCTGCCAGGAACCTGATAATGAAGGGATGTGAAGAGTGCCCCAACAGCGAGGATGTATGGCTGGAGGCAGCGAGACTTATGGTAAAACTGCTGGTCACTTTGATTTACCTTGAACCAGTTGCAAACTGGTTTCAGATTTTGGAACCTAGTTGATTGTGGTTTCAGTGCCTTACGCATGAACAAACAAAATTTATTTATGTTGTTATTTCTGGTTTCAATCAGTGTTCAGACCTAATTATTGAGTAGATAATGAATCTGAACTGAAGACTAGTGTTCACAGTCTTTATCCATATTTTGCTCATAATTGTCCCCTGCCATCAAAGGTGGCGTAGGGGGACATAGAATTAGTAGGGATGGGGGCTGTTTCCATCCATCCGTATACCAGTGTTGGTATGGTGGAATAGTGTATAAAGCTTATAAGTTTGAAAGGAGACGTCCGGGAGCATATCTCTAGAACCTTAAGAGATAGAATAATGAAATTTATACCAGAGATGCATCATATCACGGGCATGTGCGCTGTTTGTTGTTTTTGACCTTGAAAACAGGGTCCAAACGCATATAATTTATCCATTTTCGTGTATCTGGCAGCATATCTCTAGACCCCTTAGAGATAGAATAATGAAATTTATACCAGAGATACATCATACCAAGGGCATGTGCACCATGTATTGCTTTTGACCTTGACCTATTTTCAAGGTCACAGGTCCCAAGAACATATCATTTTTTGTGCATCCAGAGATGCTGTATACATTGTATAGCTTTCTTCTGTATATTGTGGCTGGGAACACGGATCCTTTGGATCACTATGCACTTATTTCTCCTAAATTTAAACCAATTTAATGTGAAACTGGGACTAGAGGACTATTGAATCTTGTATCATAGTTTTTGTTTCCGCAGAAACCATATTTTTTCTCTGACTGTAAAGGAATGTATAGATCTTGAAAATGTCTTCTCATCAAATCATTTTCAATAAGCCACGAGGCCGTGCATGTACACATTTCTCATTGTGAATTTAGAGAATAATTGCCGCAAAAGATCCAGTTTATCATGGAGGTACTAATCTTCAACACAGATGAGCTGTATAAACTGCATATCATGACTACACCTTTATCAAGCAGATTTCCTATGTATTTATTTGTTCTCCTGATTTCGTGATTTTCACGTCCAGCCATGTGACCAAGCCAAAGCAGTCGTGGCTCAGGCTGTGCGCCATCTACCTAATTCTGTGCGTGTTTGGATCAAGGCAGCTGATCTTGAGGCCGAACTCAAGGCTAAGAAGAGAGTGTTCAGGAAAGGTAAAACGAGCTTTTGAAATCGGGATGTTTCGGAACTATTAACCTCTTTGATCCACTTTGTGGTAGAGGTACCCAGGGTATTGTATAAATCACAGACCATACATTCATTTTAAGCTTTAGAAACAAGATGATAGTCAGAAAATAAATAATGCAGAGAAAAGAAAGGCTAAGACTTGCATGGCAGTTTGATTTTACAATCAATATGTAAAGTTTGGGGTCCTTTTCGTGATTACTTTCAATCTCACTTGCTCCAAGAGATGCAACTTTAAATGTCATATACTTGCAGCATTGGAACACATTCCCAACTCCGTCAGACTGTGGAAGGCTGCCGTGGAACTGGAGGGCGAGGAAGATGCAAGAATTATGTTGAGCAGAGCTGTTGAATGTTGCCCAACCAGTGTAGAGGTAGCTGTCATTTCAGTGTTACCCGATAACTTCCTCACAGGCAAAATATTTACGTACTTGCTCTTTCTAGATATTTTTGTCTTGCGAGCATAAGCTGTTGGTGAGACTAAGCAGTCATTTTCCAGAAGTCTGTCGGTTCATCCATCCATCAACAAAAAACTTAGGAGTGGCTTGAATTACGCTGGCGAGACATTCATGCCCCAGGGCGTGGCTGTGGTTGTATGATAGAGCACCAAAAGTTAAAAAATAACCCGTTGTGTGGTACAGGTTTTACACACTGATCAAAACAACAGGCCATAGTTGTAAATTACGACATGAAGCTACTTCAGGGTTATGCACAAACTTCAAAGCCTGTTTCAATATGATAATTCTGAGGACCAAAAGGGCCCAGCTTTCTTCTTTTTTTTTTCGAATTGATTATTTTTAGTCTGGTTGTTTAATGTGTGTCACAAGTGCATCAGGATTTCTATCATAAATTCATCAAATTTTATGTGATTAACTACCAAATGACCTACATTGTAATTGTAAGCTACAAGATACAATGGAGGAAGCATTGTTTGTTGCAAGAACATGGACTAAGAGTGACGAATTTCATTGACTTTATGTATCGTTTGCAGTGAATGATAGAAACGTACCAGTTTTTGAAAAGGAGGATCGTGTTACACTCTAAACAAATAAAAACTCTTTGTGAGACATAAGAACATCTTCATGGCAGGTCTGTGAAAACAATGGTCCCTTCTTTAAAAGACCCCTTCCTCGTAAGACTGCATTTATCTGATCTCTGTTGCTTTCTTTACGTTGTCATTTGACCTCCATTGAGGGACTACCTGCTATTGATCACATTGGTGCCTGCTTCTATGGTGGTCTCCCAAGGGAAGGAGGGAAGGACAACCATGTATTTTTAAAAAATTAGCAGAGGGCAGCACATGTCAAATGGATCACCTGACATCCTGAGCAACCAGATATGGAGGGAGGTGTCAAGTGATCCCCTGGACTACTGCTGCATTGTAGTGATTATATCATTATCCCATTTTATCAATCTTCATTGCTGCACGTATTTTCAGTTATGGCTGGCTCTGGCACGACTGGAGACTTACGAAAATGCCAGGAAGGTGCTAAACAAGGCGAGAGAAAATGTTCCCACAGATCGGCAGATCTGGATCACAGCCGCAAAGCTGGAAGAGGCCCAGAACAATGTCTACATGGTGGAGAAAATCATTGAAAGAGGTAAAACTATTGTAACAATAACCTTTCCTCCCTCCATAACTCAAAAGTGATGGGACCGTTCCTCATTAGGTGAAGGACAAGCCCAAAGCTGCAGAAAGTTGTTGACCTAAATCTTTGTTATTGATCTATAATTCTCATTCAAAATAATTGTCACAAGCAGTGAGACAAAATAAAATATATTGAGGCATAGGATTGACTCCCAGGGTCAAACCAGTCGTCATTCAGAATGGATACTTCAAACCTTGCAGGACGTGCCATAGCTAATGCACATCACTCTAACCTGCCAAGACGGCAGTTAGACCGGTAGATCAGTTCGACACCAAGGTGCTGTATTTGTGACGTTGCCTCACGGCCCGTAGCAACGTTGCCTCCTCGATATATAAGCGAGCGACGTAAAAGTGTTTTCAAATGTCCCCTGATGAGTTCACAGAGAACGAAACCGGTCGGGACTCCACTGCTATAGGCATCCCTGGCCACTGGTCTTGCCTGTTTTTTTATCATAGACAAAATAAAAACTGTGACTCAGTGACTTTTGACGCCTGGCCACATTCAGGTAAACTGAGCTGGCTGTTAAAAGGATTGATTAAAAAACTAGCATGGTATTTTTGTTCAAAACAGCGAGTTGTATGTTTTGAGGGTACTATCAAAACTCGCACTCTGTGTATATTGAATAAGGCATGCTTTGGGGAGTAGTAGAATAATATCAAATGATGCAAGACTTGTAGTGATGTGTAACAGAGGACACTTGGCAAATTTTGTAGCCATATCGTCGTTGCGGGCAAACATGGTAGAGATCAACCGGGAACAGTGGATTAAAGACGCAGAGGACTGTGAGAAATCAGGCAGCATACATACATGTCAGGCTATTGTGTAAGTATGGCATACATACATGTCAGGCTATTGTGTAAGTCTGGCATACATACATGTCAGGCTATTGTGTAAGTCTGGCAAACATACTATAAACTGGATATCTTTGCCTTATTGAGGGCGAGGGGAGCAAGGGAAGGGGTTCTGGCAATTAACTTTGCAAATTTAAAAGTACCACCGAATTCTGGGATCATGAACTTGTAAGTTCCCACTCAAAACATGCTATTTTTTGTGTAAAAGTGCATGCACTTCATACATGCAGGGAGTGTACAATGGAACATATTTGAGATCTAGTTTTTCAGGATACAGACATGTTTTGCTATATTTTATTGATTCAGAAGTGGAAAGCATACAGTTTATATCTGGGAGATTTGTAAACAAAATGATAGTTTTACCTGAACGCACACATATATGAGGTTATTGTGCAAGAAATATCTGACAGTTGACAACTAAAAATTCAGAAGTAAAGATAAAGCAGATAATCTTTAAAGCTGCTTTGGGTGAAAAAGTTTGAAAACATTGTTAAACCATGCAAATTTTTATGGTTTCATCTGGGAATGGTTAAGAGGTGAGATAGAAATGCTGTAGACGTAAATAAAATTAAATTGACAATTATTTGTAAAGGAAAATAATAACATCTGTTCTTGTTTTCATTGATAAACAGGAGGACTGTAATCAGTATAGGTGTGGAAGAGGAAGACAGGAAACACAGTTGGATGGAAGATGCCGAGTCGGTGGGTCTTTCATACTTGACTGGTTCCTTTTCCTGAGTGACATATTCTCCTGTGTACATCTAATTGTCTGCGTGCTTGTATATTACCGGAACTGCGAGACAAATTAAAATGTCAAACTCTTCATTAAAAAGAGTTTCATTGGAAGACTTGCTAGCTTCGTAAAGTTACCTGTTATTGCATTGCCTTGCTAATTATGCTGCAGAGGTCTGGATGTAACTGCCAGGCAGTGCTTTATGTTAGCAATTTACCGTAAACCTAGTAAATGTACATATTTACATGTGTATTAACTTTCAGGGGTTTTGAATTTCAGACGTTCAATTGAATTTAAATTTCACTTTGTTTGGCACAGTTCTTTATAATAGTATAATGTATTTCATTGTATTTTTATGAAAATTATTTTGAACATACTCCGTACTTAAAAATTGTTGGTGACATTTCTTCAGTCTTAGAAAGCCGCCAAATCTGTCCGGATATTTACCTGACATATTCTTGAAGAGATTCCTCTATCTCTTTTAAGGGAACAGTATTGGAGCAGGGTTAAATTTGATTTTATCCACTTGAAGAAGGTCGTTATTGAGTATTAGAGTCTATTTGCAGTGTGCATCCCATGCAGCCTATGAGTGCGCCCGAGCCATCTATGCATATGCACTCAGTGTGTTTCCAAGTAAAAAGAGTATTTGGTTAAGAGCTGCGTACTTCGAGAAGAACCATGGAACAAGGTAGGGCAAATGTTGACGAGAAGAGTATTGTATTGTTTATATGTGTGTGTATCATGGTACATGTTATTCTAAACACACTTTGTCTTGCTAAAAAAAGAATTTATGCCATTAAAATGTTAAATGTCTCCCTAAAAAATCCAAAACCTGCTGGTAGTCAAATGTCTGAAGCTTAATGTTTTTGACTGATTTCAACACTGATGAAAATTTCAAAATTGTAAGTGAGACCTGTCAAGAAAACACGCCTCAAGTCAACAGTTTTCCTTCATATGGGTTGGGCAGTTTTTATGCCACTGAAAGCTGATAACTCAGTCTTAATGCAAGGGGGAAAGGGTTAAAATTAAACTAAACAAAGAAATATTTTCGTCACGTTTAGTGCTCACTGGACAAATTTAAAATACACAGTGGAATCTGATCATTTACATGCAGCAAATGACCAAAAATGTACAGTTAAGCCCGCATTAAACTTAACAGTCAACAAACGCATCAACCTTTTGCAACCCTTTTTCAATCTTTTGAGTGAAAGGCAAACCCTTTTCAAACCCATTTCTAACTCTTTCCAAACCATTTCCTCTTATTGCATTAAAACCCTTTTAAACACGTTCAACCTTTCTGTAATGGTTAACAACCACTTGACACAAACTTTTTCAACCTTATTGATTTAAATGTTGAAATGGTTTGTAACCGTTTGATCCATTTGAAACCCCTTGTCAACCTTTTACAAACCCTTGGTCAACCTTTTGCAAACCTGTAACAACCTTCACAAACCCCAGTACAACACTTTGCAACCCTAAAAAATTCATTTGGCTGTTAAGTTTTAGATAGGCTTAACTGTATAAAGGGATCAGTTTTTCATATAAGCCACATTATGTACATGTAAATAGTGCAATTCTTATTTTATCTGTCTGCAAGTGGGTGCCAAAAATGTGGCATATGAAGTAAAAGAGAATAATCATGCTATCAACAATATTTTTTCAAGGTCTTAACCTTTTTGTATTTGTTCTTCCAAGTCAACTTGTTTACTTTTTTCGTTCTCAATCACTTACTGAAAATTGAAGTTTTGGCTATAATCTTACAACCTCCATGTCTGTTCCTTTGGCAGTTGATCTTTTTCATCTGAAAAGAAAGCAGGTGCTGCTACAAAAGTGAATTGTGATACATGAACGAACACTCTGAATACCACAATATCCCTCGTTGGCATTCCTGCCCCTTTAAGCATCAACCCTACACTTATGACCCTCCCCCCCCCCCCCCCCAAAATGCTGAAATAACGAAAATAATTTCTACTAATTATAACAAAATAATGTCATAATATTCAAAGCATAGGACTGCTGTAAATCTGAGCCTCATATTTTGAAAATATCTGCTTAAATGCTGTATTAGTCACTTAACTGGAATAAAGTGTTACTGTAAAATTTTTGACAAGGAACATCGGTTATTAGTATACAGAGAAAAGGTTTGGTCATTGTAGCAAATGCTTGAAATTCGTGGTTCGTTACCTCAATGCTGAACGACTGATTTTGTTCTGGCATATTTCAGGGAGTCCCTAGAAGCATTACTACAGAGAGCTGTAGCCCATTGTCCCAAGGCGGAAGTACTGTGGCTGATGGGAGCCAAGTCAAAGTGGCTGGCTGTAAGTATACTGCCCATCGTGGTGCAATCCTTATGGCAGAGAGTTATTAACTTGGCCACCCTATCCAAGTAAAAAGTTAACGAGTTTATGTGTTTCATCATGTTTGTGTGGCTAGCTGTGTATCAAGGTAGGACTAATTTTTCTTGATTTATTGTTTCTCCTACAAGTATACAGGACAAGAGCATTAAGAGACAAACACATGATTGCTTCTGCAAAATACTTGGAGTCCTGCAGTCGTGGTCCATTTGGCTTAAGTTATATATTTAGCTTTCATTGCTTTTTAATTCACTCAAAATAATGAAAATTGAGGCCTATATATGTGCCTGTCACAGTTACACAACATTACCCATCAAGCATTATTTGTATTATGAAAAAAAAGGCTCTTTTACATATATCATGTATATGGATGACGACTATGTATAACCAAGTACTAACTTGGAACTATTGAAAGCTCTGTTATTTATAACAGGGAGATGTGCCAGCAGCCAGGAGTATCCTAGCCCTGGCCTTTGAAGCGAACCCCAACAGTGAGGAGATCTGGTTGGCTGCTGTCAAACTGGAGTCCGAGAATAACGAGTTTGAGAGAGCTAGAAGGCTGCTGGAGAAAGCGCGTGCAAGTGCACCCACAGCTAGGGTATGTATTCACAAAAAGTGGGGGCTGAATTTAAAATTTGATTTTTTTTTCTTTGTTTGAAATTTTGATTGAAGCTACTGCTGATAGGTGATGATTGTGACTTAAAACCTGCTTCTTTGACAGGAAAATATATTCACGTGCATGCATTATTACTTTTGTTTTAATGAAATATGTTTTGAATGTAAAAAATCATTTGCCACAGTTGAAAAGCATTGAACTATTAATTTTATTTGAATTTGACTAATTCAAGTTTTTGCTGTTTCCATAAAAAAAAAAAAAAAATGACCAACGACATTCTGTCCTGATAAAATTTGTATACAATTTTCATGGAGACTGTTGTCAATTTCAACAAAATCTGCACAAAAACAATGAAATGGCAAACATTTGATACTCTGTCACCTCAGGGCAGTGTGTGCAGAGAAGGGTTTAATGTTAAGACTGATGATGAGAAATGCAGAACATCAAGAAATGATATGTGATTGGTTTATTTATTCTGTGGCACTTTGTCAGTTGAGCAATGCAGGAGTGGAGTGATCTGTTATTTAAACAAAAACACATGTCATTAACAGTAGACTTATTTTAAAGGGTAGTGTTAAATTGGATCATAGGTAGAATTTCAACAAAATATTACATTGTAAGTTAGAAAGGCCTTGAAAATATTAGAATCCAATGCCAATATTCATAGCAACATTCCTCGGTTTAAAGATCAGTTTATGCATAAACTTTTTCTGGGAGGGGAGAAATAAGCATGAATACCGATCACCATGGGCAGAGATTTTAAGTACATGTAACTGATAAATCATTTTTGTTCATTTTGACAGGTGATGATGAAGTCTGTTAAGCTAGAATGGTGTCTTGGGGCCATGAACAAAGCACGAGACTTGCTTACTGAGGCAGTCAAACATTATGCAGACTTCCCCAAGGTGTGTGCTTTTTGTGTACATGTTGGTGCATGTTGTACACATTAGTGCATTGACTTACTACTAATTTTTGTACCCGGGTAGCAGCCTCGTACAAGCTTGTACCCAGGTACCTGAACAAATACCGTACTTTAGATCTGTAAATTGTCAACTGACCTGGCTTGGCGTTTTTGCGCGGAAATCGTTTGAAAAGCTACCACAAAATGGTGTGAAAACCTATACCAGTAGCAATATGAGCTCTGTGAAATATCGAAAAGGAAAATGCTGTTTGGAGTCTTGAAATTTTACGGGTACCCAATTCTGGGGAGGTTTCAGGTGGGTACCCAGGTACCATGTCAATGCTCTAGTACACATTAAATAACCCATTATAAAAGTGAGTCTTTTCAGTTTGACCCAGCCTCATTTTTCTATTTGATACAAAACATATTTTCACTGGCTGTCTACATGTTTCGTCAGGTAAATTACTGGACTTAATGTTTGCAAAAAAAAAAAAAAATGGTCATTCAGGTAACATGGAAAATATGCATCATGAAAATGAGTGAATTACTGTACATCCATTTCATGACTTACAATATCATACATGTTAGACAGATTACCTTTCCAAATTCCAACTAATAGTACAATATAAATATACAGACAACAGATTTCTGTTTATCATAGTCAAATGTGTGATATTTTTTGTAATTTACTTTGTGTATAACTATGATGTATAATGTTGTATTTATATGTTTGAATAAAAGAACAAAAAATATACAGACAAGTTGTGATAACACACTAGATTATGTGTTTCAGTTTGAGGTGCTTGTGAATTGAGATTGATTTTCATTTAGTTCAGAACCTCTACTTTGGGTTTCTTCAGAGTTGCATGATGTAACATTGTCTATGTTTTGAATAGAGAGATGAGAACAAGCAGAAACTGTACTTAAAATTTTTATGTGTAATCTATAATAATTTATTTATAGCTATGGATGATGAAAGGGCAGATAGAGGAACAGCAAGGTCGTTTTGACCTGGCCAGAGAAGCTTACAATACAGGGGTAAGTTTTTTTGTTCACATTCAAGAAAACTAGGTAGATATGCACCCTTATGCACATATCTCACCCTTTCATTTTTTTTTCACAGAAATGATGGGTTTTGATCACTGTAGAATTAAATTGAAAAGTGTGTTGAAATACTGAATTGTTCTTGGAAGGTACAAAAGGGTACGATTATTTGCCTCCTTTTCTGGGCTTCATTGATTTCCGCCTGGACAATTTAACTCATAGGAGACTGAGTCAACAGCTCCCATGGATGTGTGATTAAGCACATTGCACCTACTGTGTGCCGAGGAAAGCTGTTGGCATATTCATGACCAAAAAAAGCCCCAGGCAAATAACATGTAAAACATCAAATGCATGCTTATTGTTTTTAACAGAAAAGAAAACAAAAACTTGCAGAATAACACATTGATATTGTGTTTCTATGGGTAGAATAGGTGATCCGACACTCCAACTCATTCCATATTTTATTTGTACCCATAGCTCAAGAAGTGTCCACATTCCATTTCCCTTTGGTTGTTGCTGGCAAGGTTAGAAGAGAAAGGATCACAAATAACCAAGGCTCGTTCTATATTGGAAAAGGCACGCCTCAAGAACCCGCACTGTCCTGACCTCTGGTGAGTACAGACTAAACTAGAGGTGCAATGGATGGCTGGAAAGAACACAGTGATAAAAGATCGTTTGTCTTCGTCTGTTTTATTGTTGCTGTCTTTTTACTGTCAAATTGTAAAAGAAACACTGGTTGTTGCGAGACATTTCCATCAGTGTTGTCACTTGCAGAGGTGGGCAGATTGTCACGAATTCATAAAACTGTAAGGGAATTTACTCTCAGATTGTCAGTTTCTGCAGAGTATCTAGTAACAAAGTTGACACATTGTGAAAAAATGTCTTGCCATAATGAAGGCTGTTGTTGTAACATGGAGTCTTGATGTGCACACCTCTGACATGGGTGCGTGGTGTACACTGTAAAGAGCGTGAATTAAGTCAAATATTCTTGTGCTATGCATGAAGAACATCCTGGAGTGTCCTAGAATTGCAATCAGACTGAAAACAGACAATAGATTGCAGATGTCTGTAAGGATTCCATCATGGCTGTACATGAATAGTCACCCAACTCTTCAGGGGAAGTCAAGCAGTGACTCTGCATCCCTCCTGAGGTGAGGGATGGTAGGAGGGCTGCCAATGGGCTTCCATGTAGAGCTGGGCCACATGATCATGTTACAGCCATGATGGAATCCCATTCTATAAGAGCAAAATAGCATCTCCACAAATTTTGTCATGGTTTAAGCATTAGAGACATTTTGCCTGATTGCAGACAACTGCTCAAAAAAACACACACACACAAAAAAAAAAAAAAAAAAAAAAATCCAAGCCCAAGCTCTGGCTTTTTCATACATGGTTTGTTGCATGTATGAATTGTGGAATTAAGAAGGGCTTACAAAAATGCTACAACGAAATTACCCAGATATTGTGATTGGGTATGATTTTTGAATAAGCAAGTGAAATGGTCTCTTGCTGTTTGGCTTTTCAATCTTACATTTTGCATGATTACTAAAAGTATATTACTCGACTTGGAAACAATAAGTGTTAGATCACTGAACCTTCTTCCACAAAGGATGCGCTCTATTCTGCAGTGACCAGTACAGTATGTATTCTCATGGTATATCTTTGCTGTGTACATATTTTCCAGGCTTGAAGCAGTCCGTGTAGAAAACCGTGGTGGTTTGAAAAATATAGCACAGACTCTGATGGCTAAAGGTGAGGCTACACTTTAATCAGTTATTTTTATCCATTCATTCTGTTGTGATATAAATTCTACTGTGCATTTACTAAAAGATCAATGGCCAAAGTTTTTGTTCATCACATATGATCATATCTCCACAAAAAATTGGGTACCATATAGATTTGTACATATGAAATCTGTTACAAAGGTTGAATTCTAATGGCAAAAATAATCTCCCTCACTTGACTGTGTTTTGGCTTCATGTCATATCCATGAAGCCAAAAGTGCAATCCAGTGAAACAACATGAGCCCAGCATTGATGGATGATAAATGTCATAACAAGGCTGTCCACAGTATGAAACACTGGAGCAAAATATAAAATGCCTGGAGCATATAGTATTTTTGGCTGGGAACTGCCTATGCTCCCAGTGGGGTCCAGGGGCAGTGCCCCAGTTGGCACCCAGGGGGTTAAGCCCCTGGAAGCTCATGAAATCCCCAGAAAATAAGGGCTTCAGATTAGCTCTTCTGGCAAAAATTTTTGGACACTTATACACCTCTTTAGGTGGTATGTTACAATAAAATTAAGTAAAAAAATACCAGCCTACATCTGTGTGTCAAATTATTGCAAATTACTCATCTGTTAAAATTTTTGTCACAATTTTTGAAGTCTGTGTCACATATTTTTGCAACAGTTGGACAGCCCTGCATAATCTGGAATGTGAAATTTCCAATTTTGTCATTGATCTTGAAGTGAGAACCGCTATTCCCATAGAGGGCTCCTTCATTATGACACTGATGGTGGGGTCCATGGACTACATTGTGTAACAGCAGAACCTCCTCATAAAGAGGGGACATTTAACATAGAAATAGAAGGAACAGTGATTGATTGGAAGCGAAAGGACCAGCCATGTTATATCAGACTCCCTTATAAGGAGGGAGCCCTGTTTTACTGTGAATTGCTTTTATTTCACTGCATTTCTATTTTTGCTAATTTCGCTGGTGGCACAAAACCGTGAAAATAAGAATGCAGTGAAATAGCATTTTAACATTGATGTATTAAGAATTATGTTCAAAACAGTGAAATTAAAAATTCAGTAAATGGCCTGAAATGCAAAAAAAATGTGAAAATTTAAACACACACAAAAAAAGTATGTTGACAGGATATTTCATAATTTTAGCAGTTTTCTATCTCAGAGTCTGTGAACATAACTAGGCATACAGCGTTAAACTGTATATTTCCATGGTTACTTGCAGCCATGCAGGACTGTAACCAGTCTGGTATCCTGTGGGCAGACGCTATATTCATGGAACCCCGCCCCCAGAGGAAGACCAAGTGTGTGGACGCTCTCAAGAAGTGTGAACATGACCCACATGTGTTGCTGGCAGCATCCAAGTAAGTGCCAGCTGTTGGCAAATGTCTGCACTAAATATGCAAGCTCATTTTTCTCCAATCCATATGACTTTATGAGTCTTACTCTTGCCTGCTGAGGCAAATGCCTGTCCTTTTGCTGCAAATGAGGAGGCCTTGAGGCTGTCACTTGTGAATATATCAGGCCTGAAAGGAAGCTTTCTATCTTGGGGTCTGTGAACATAACTATGCATATAGTGTTAAACTATATATTTCAGCAGGCAAATCTTACTCATATATATATATATATATATATATATATATATATTTATATATATGTAATGAGTTTTATTGACCAGTCTTGATGTGGAATTGGATTAAATAGCTACAGTTAAGGTTCTCTAAAATTTAACAGCCAAATAAATTTTTTGTGTTGCAAAGTGTTGTTCTGGGGTTTGTAAAGGTTGTAAAAGGTTTGTGAAAGGTTGACAAAGGGTTTATGAAAGGTTGACAAAGGATCTCAAATGGTTGAAACAGTTGCAAACCATTTTCAACATTTTAATAAGGTGGAGAAAGTGTGAAATGGTTGTTAAAAATTAGAGAAAGGTTGAAAGTGTTTAAAAGGGTTTTGATGCATTAAGATGAAATGGTTTGGAAAGCGTTATAAATGGCTTTGAAAAAGGTTTGTCTTTCACTCAAAAGCTTGGAAAAAGGTTGCAAAAGGTCGATTTGTTGGGTGACTGTAAAGTTTAATGTGGGCTTAACTGTATAATTAGGAAATATTTCCAAAATCAAATTTGCCCAAATCGACCTTTTTTGAGAAAAATCAGGAATGTTTTGCCACTTAGTAAAATTTACGATTAAACAGTATCATTGTAGAGGGGCTACCGTGATATGCCCTCATGCTTAATTCTGTATCATTATGGAGTGTTAATGGTCTTGATACATATATTTGGGTATGACGTGTATCATGGAGGAAAAATAGCGAGTTCATGGTCTTGATACATATTTCTATATCATTATAGAGGGACTTCAGTGACTTAATGGCTTCAATACACTGGTTTCTGTACATTGGTTTTGGTTTTCAATGTTTAAATTTTGTTCATTACAGACTTTTCTGGTCAGAACGTAAGCTTGGCAAGGCACGAGAGTGGTTTACCAGGACAGTGAAAATTGACCCAGACTTAGGAGATGCCTGGGCATATTTCTACAAATTTGAACAGCAGCATGGTGCAGAGGTATGTGGGATCAGGTTCTTTGCATTCCAGTTAGACTGAAGCCAAATGGCTTTGTTAAAAAAAGTAAGATGAAAGTACATTGTACAACTTTCTGTGCCAAGTTTTCACAGTCAACAGCTTTCCTTTGCAAGCGTGCCAAGGAAAGCGGTTGACCATGGCCATTCATATGGTCTCTGCAGCTGTAGGCATGCTATTACTTGGGTGAATGGTCCATTTACAAAGATGAAACTGATATCTTTCTGTCAATTAACTCTTTCAGTGCTACAGTTTGGACCACGCTTTGGGTGCAAAGCTAGGAAACTGTTAACCTGGACTTTTATATTCTATAGAACTTCAGGCATGCTGGTACTTGAATAAAAGGTCTTTTCACAAGGAGCATGAAACTAGCAGCCTTATTATAATTCATCACAGTTTGTGTTAAGTACTTCAGCTTTAGTTGCAGTTGACCCTGAAAGGGTTAAAGTACATTAACTTTTGCTGATATTGGCAATGAAAAATTTACCCACCTTTATGGCAGCTGCAGCAGGACTTGCCAGGTATTGACTTTACTAAAACTTGTATGCTGGAACACAAATCAAGTTTTTTTGGTGGGATGAGACTGAAACCAACGACGACCCTCGGGGCTGGGTGTGGATCCGATTAGGATACAGGGATTGGAAAATAAATCAATAAATTCTGATTACGACTTCCAATCACACTTGTGTGGGTTGGAAGTCATACTCAGTTTTTAAAACTCTTTTTGTATGGAATTTGAATGTGGAATATTGAACGCAAGTCCAGCTAAATACACAGGAAAAATGTTTCTGGCATGGGATAAATGACACATTTGCCGTTTGTGTTTGTTGCAGGAACAGCAAGAGGAAGTAAAGAAAAGATGTGTAAATGCTGAACCTCACCATGGAGAGGAATGGTGTAACATCTCAAAGGACATTCGCAACTGGAGACTCAAAACTGAAGAGTTGCTTCCCATGGTTGCAGCATCCCTAGCGATACCCTCTTAAGATCAGAAAACTATGTACCTGTAAAATATTGAAAACACAAGCCACCTTGTCTGTTGAAGATCTGTAGTTTGCTTAACATGTCAAGAGGATGGAGATTCGGTTCTCAAATATCGTTATATAAAGGTGTCTCTGTTCTCGTCTATTGCACGTATGGAGCAGTAGCAAGACAGTAAGTGCTCAATTGAACTGTCGGGTATGTTCTGAATGGGAGAATCCCCAATGGAGCAATATGATGGAGTCCTGGACTTGATTTCATGCTGCTGCTTTGCGAGTAGGACTACTCACGACATTCTGGAATCCCATTTGTGCACAAGGACAGCCACACTTCTTTTAGTGACATCTGGTGCCCAAAACTTGTATCATAACGATGCTGCATTTTTCCCTTCACAAATGGAACATTCTGTGTGGTCAAGGAGTCCTAAAACACAAAATCTACAGCAGAACTTGCTTCATATCTTGTATACGAGGACAACTATACACAGTGCTCGTGTTCCTCCCAGGGCAGACTGAACCATTACATACATGTATTTCACATGAACAGTTCTTCCAGGTCTGATCAACACAATGTATACATAATAAATTACTTGAAACCTAAAAATCATACCAAATACTTACAGCAAATTTACAGATGTTGCAGTGTAATTTTGAATGCATATAGATTTCCTACTCTGGAAGTCTAAAAAGCCACCTGCAAACGAGAGGGGGAAATGTCACAGAAGGAAAGTGGACAATATCATAGAAACTTTCAACCTCTTGCATACAATTGATGGCTGTTGGGAAAAAATTATCCTTGTTGAAAAGGAGACCACGATAATCAGACTGTAGGATGAGAAATTACACTCTTAAGTTAAACTTTATAATGTTGTAACACTGTCATACCCATTCATGTATGGTCACTTCAGTGTGTTCCACCTGATGGAAGGAAGATGTATATATGATGAAATGTAATACTTGTAAGATCTGATTAAATGATTATGTGAGCATTGCTTTTTTATTTGATATATCGTACATCATAAGTCATCAATTACAATGTCTAATAGACACAAAATCAAGATGCTTTAAACTCCAAATGGGAAATTTTCAGATAAAAAGAGAAGTTACTTGTTTCTTTTAACAGAACACTTGCAGCGTTTTTCAACCAACACATGTATGTCAGAGTAAACTGCTTTGCATAATTTCTGTGTAACCCTGTGGTGAACAATATCCAATCCATTCACAGGGTTAGGAGAGAAATCGAGAGAAGGCCAAGGTAAGATCATTTCCATTCAATGATAATCAGTTTTATTGAAACAAAAACATAACTTTTTCCACATACAAAATGTCCCATCTCATATTTACAGAGCTATTAAACAATTTTATTACTAGGTTGCATCGAAAAAAACAAACAAACCAAAAGGTACTTTCTCACATCAATATCAGCCATGTATAGTGATACACAAGTCCATCTGCACAATTTTGAAACATTCACACCTGTTCGTCCTGCAATGTGGCAGTTGTTATTCATATCGTATTATGTACATGAATGTGCAGTGTTGCATGAATCTCTATCACGCTGCATTTGATATAACTTGCAAAATTAAGCCATCTTGTTGGACGACAAAACCTGAATTTTTCACAGGAAGTTCCGCATTATTTAGAATTGCAGAAACAGTTGACATAAAGTGCTCCTTGTTTATTATAAAGGCCCTCATCACAAGGTGGACTTTGGTATAACAAGGTGTGTCCCTTGGCTCCAACTAAGCACTTTTCCTATTCTGTGTTGTGCCCACGTTACAAGGCAGTTTTGCTGTAACAGTCTACTCCATATAGATCCCACTGTCAGTGACCCGATGACAGAGCACCGGTAAAATGCACATAAACTGGTATAAAACTTCTATACGACAGATAAGCAAAGACGTCTGGTTTTAGCCACATTACTTCCAATTACCTGTGATGGTAGCTAAATTCTTACATGAAATAATTTTGATGCGGACACAGTACTGGTCTTGTATGTACAGACAGGCAAAATGAATAGAACATGCATCATAACTGCAATACCACCTGCTGATACAAGTTCAAGCACACATACCTATTATATTGGAAAATATATATCATTTAGATACATGTAGCTATCATTCAACAAACGGTAATGTGTAATTGACACCCATATGGAAATTGGTGGCATTTGGTGATGTAGCCACAGATTTTCTGCATGAAAACATGCAGTACATCTCTCTACCCTTTTTGGTCTTCTCTATTAGATCCACAAGAAAATTACTTTGTTTTATATTTCGATTTGTAGTTCAACAGGAAACCCTAGAACTTGGGTCCACAACTTGTTTGGTTTGGTTTTCGGATCAGCAATGAGCATAATTTGTGTCTAATATATTATTTATCCTCTTTTTAATGGAAACAAAGCAAAGGACTGATATACACCGATTTGAATTTCTGAAAAATGTCTGGTCACACAGAACACCAACACTGTGATCAACAACAAAACTATATAACAAGATACAGTTACAGAATGTTCTCTTGGTACAACATGTGGCCTGACAGCTGTAAATATAAAAAGCACCTCTGGTATGCAGCTGTTGCACAAAAGGTTAAGTTTAGTTACTCTTGAAGTTTTGTGTTTTCCAGCTCAAATTTTTTGTACCCATTTCGTATCAAATCTCACTTAGAAATAGCATGATCTTATGTGCTAGAGTCTTGCAAACATGCACATATACATAATCATGATAAAGTATTTTATATCTAAGGTTAAATCAATCTACATGTAGGTAATACTGACTTTGATACAAGGTTATGTCCAAAATTGGTTGCAAAAGTAGCTCTTGTAAATTGTATATTCTTGATGAGAAAAAAAGAAGAAAGTCTTTGACCCTGCCCACACACCTGTTTTGGAGCCGTACCTGGCCTTTTTAGTTACTTAAAAAATACTTAAATACTATATTTGTGCAATTTGACCTGTCTGAAGCAGTGTAGTCATCTTGTTTCTTTTCCTGCCCTCACGATTTTGTTCAAACTATGCCCTGTCACAGTCCTGGTCTTAATTAAAACTGCATTGTTAACCCAGTTCGGTTGATAAGAGATGCTTAATTAGAACATGCAGAAGCTTTCACGATAGAAACTTGTGTTTAGATACATTTTATCTTTTTCTTCAAACCGATTGAAATTATCCAGAAACACAAAGCATACACCCTATTACCCAGTTTAATTGGCATCATGTCCACTTTCTGTGATAACCTTTTATTTCTGGTGAGGTACTCTCCAGTGTGTGAACAATGCACTGTTATACTTTCTCACCATGTTCAGCATCAAAACACCCCAGATATGTGTTCCTCACAACACTCCTAGTGTTAACCCTTTCCCCGTCAAACCGGCCAAAACCGGCTGGTGGTCAAATGTCGTCTGCTTCAGCGTTTTCAACTAATTTCAAGAGTTATGAAAAACAATTTGGCTGAGAAACGTACATGAGACTTATCAAGATCACATGCCCCAGGTCAACAGCTTTCCTTGGCATGGGTTGGGCACTAAGTGCCCAACCCATGCCAAGGAAAGCTGTTGACTCAGTCTTAATTCAAGGGGGAAAGGGTCAAATTACCATAAATGTACATATTTCCATGTGTACATTTCCAGTTTTTCCATTTTAGACATCTGACTAAAGTTTCCATTTCTTTATTTCAGACCTAGATCCTCCAATCTAAATCAAAATACTATTTCACTGCATTTTTATTTTCATGGTATTGTGCTATGAGCAAAAATAAAAATACAGCAAAAATAACAGAATTTACAGCAGTATTTGAACGACAGCTACATGTACGCCCCATGTAACCAAACTACTGCTACGGTTATATTTTTGTGCTTTGGACTTGAAAACAGGGTCTCTGCCCTGTAGGTTACACACACATGCCCCAATCTTTTTTTTTTCTTTTTTTTTTTTTTATACATTGTCTCGTGCTGCACATTTACACCCATTTAGCACATCTGTTCAACAAAAGATAGAGTTCTGGTCCAAAATGTAGAGACTCCCAAGATTCCCAATAACATGTGAGATCTCCCATTCTCTTTGGTCATAATATAAGGATCATTTGGATTTTCCTATCTCCTGTTTTTAGAATGTACTCCCTGCATGAAACAAATACATGTTGGACTCCTGCTTTTGTGTCATTTTTCAGCATAACTTCCTGTTGTCTTGTGCTACTCAGAGCCTTAAAGAACGACCAAATTGTACCCTACAAATGGCCCTTCCTACTATTAATTGCTGAACAATTATGTTCAGCAAGAGAGAGGGAGGAAGGGAGAGAGAGAGTTGGCAAAAAAAAAAGAACTTTGGCAAAAGTTAATTGCACTTTGGGGTTTACACTGTTTTTCTCATGAGATAATGCCTGTGTAGTTGTAATTTTTTCATAATTTATTAATCATCCCTGTTTTACAACCCATGATGTTTTATAGAGTTCTCCTGGAAACTCTTCCATGTGAAAAGAAAACATTATTGTGAAGTTTATCTTTTGTGCAATAAGTTACTGTCTGATGTCCTCGCCACTTCACAAAGTGAGTAAATATCCCGGCAAATAACATAAGTTCTGAGTCAAAATACGTATTGTATGATAGCATGTCTGTGCTCATGTGTCCCTGTGTGCGATACTGTTGTCGTGATGTGTTCAAGACGGTACAAGAAATTAACCCCTTTCAGTTTGTACCGCTATGTGGCCCCTCACTCACTGAAGGCGAGTTAAACCCTTTGCAGCAGACACCTCTAAAAATGCCGCTAGGACCATCCGATGGAATGTATTGGGTAACCAGCTTTCCAAGACTCGGAAGATTGTATGGTACAAACTGCACCACGATGATAAATTTTATCAGTTCGTGATCACCTTGATGCACGTCTCATAAAGCTTGTCCGTCAAGTCTATTCTTTTGTTTACAATTTTCACATCAGATGGCTGGAGGCAATTGTTTGGTAAGCTTTACCTTGATTTGCCAATCTATGAACTTTGTGGCTTACACAGGGTAAACTTATTTAGGAAACTTTTTCTTTTTTTTTTTTACTTAAAAACACCTCGGGACACTCCTGTAGTCTTATGTTCTTCCCAATTATTGTAATTTACAGAATCTAACCTTTTCCATGTTTTTTCTCCTGCTAACAGCTGTGTTGTGCATTGCCTGCTGAATGGACCCAGTTCTGCGTACTCTCCAAAAGAAACACAAAACTTTGTCAACTTAGGAGGCAAAGCTGTTTTCCGTTTCTGTAATTCCCCAACAAAACTTTCCCTCTGTGCTGGAAGTTCCCCCATACCAATATACTGCATTCTGTACTTTTGGTTTGTTTCATTATTAAAAAAAATGTTTGGTTGTGAAATCAATTTTCCACACACATATCTAAGAGCCTCATTTAATGACGCAAACTAAGTCTTTGGCAGGAACACAAACTTTTTCTTGTGGCGTATATTTTCACCAGCTGCTGTAGTCTGCTCGACAAATGGACACAGTTGCCTTGAAGTCCTGTTGTAGATCAATCCTTGCAACACAATTCATTGGTTTCTTACACACCCTTGGCTTCTCACAATAGCATCGTATGGGGTTTCTCTAAAAGTTTCTTAAACTCTGTCAACCATTGGGCGCCAACGGCTCCGTCCACCACCCTGTGATCACAGCTCAGAGTCACACTCATCACACTGGCAGCACTGTAGCTGAAACACAGCATTCAGTGATGTAATACAAAGCATTCAGTGATGTAATCACATCATTCTGTGATGTTAAATAAACACAGCATCTTGCAATTTAGCACACAAACATGGACATGCAGCAGCATTGTGTCCATACTCCACATTATATCCATTCCTACATTTTTTATACACTTTATCCCATCATACTACACATCAGAGTTCCTAAAAGGAATGAATTCTGGACATGTCTTGTCTTCCATAATATGAAATGGGTCAGAAGAAGCGGGTGAAGCCATCCCATTGCCAAGTTCATTTGCACCTCACCCGGCTGCTTTCGTGGCTGGCTCGTTCATGCCTTGCAGACACGCACTGAACACACAGTGTGACATATGTCGGCTCATGTCGTGTAGGATAAATCAAATTTCACTTGGTGGCAGCACTGGCCCTTTGCGACATGTTTTGATCGGACCAAAATACCAGGCAAGAAAAGTCTATAGATATTCTTATACGTGTTCAAAAAACAAGACAGTACAATATCTTTAGATTGTGTTTATATTTAAATGGAAGCAACTGATTAATTTTTGATGTCATCTGTGTGGGGAAAAAAAACTATTTTCAAGTGCTGAACTGCCGGGAAAAAAATTCATGTTTCAGGAACAGTTGTTCTCTGCTGGTATGGTTTCTCCAAGCTGGCAACACTATGTGACTGTGAGTCATGTTCTTCACAACTTCTTGTCCCTATACCGTAAGAGTGCAAAGCCCGCTATTAAATTATGACAAGGCCATGAGACCTTGGAGATTTTGTAGGCAAGTCTGCCCAGGTAATGTAGAATGCACAGTTATTTCTTGAACAACTATTATGTTGGTGGCCGGTGTCGACATGTTTAGTCGTAATAGTGTAATTAATTTAGGACCCCAGATGGCAACACATGGGGGTGATGAGCAAAACACAGAATCCAAAGCAATTTGCACTGTCAAGTGCTGCCCTCTTTGGGCCTTAAAAGTTTCTATCGCAAACGAAGTATGCATGGGTTCATTTTTCCAAAGGTGGTGTCCTAAATATTGATTAACATTGGGCCTATGTACGGGAAAGTTGATTTGAACCACTTTCTGATTTTATTCACAACAAACTGCTGGAAACCATTCAGGTATTACAGCAATGTCCAAACAGTTCTCAATTCAATCTTATGAGTTCAATATTTTTAAACAAGTACAGGTATTTGTACTTTCCTATTTCATATCTGATGAAAAAAAGTGGTAACATGTTTATTTGTTAAGACCTTTTTTATGACCATTGAAAAAGAAATGCTAGGTTTGCAATGTAACATGCCTTGAATGCCTGAAGTGTTCTCCGATTCATGTTCATGCGAAATATTGACTGCAAAGGTGTTACATCAGTATGAAATTTTTAGTGTGACAAAATATCAGTACCTAGTTTTTTTGTTTCCAATCAGTGCTACTTTATCAGATAATTGATTGATCATGTTGGTAAGAGAAAAAATCCAACATTCATATGCAAGGTTTATGGTCAAAACTGGAGGACTTGTTCCTCCACAGGACATGCTCATCACAAGCAGCCGATGGGTTAGACAGTGGAAAAATAATGTTATACCAGCGACGAAAATGCTCATGATGGCTTGTCTCTATATCAAAACCTACAAGTTAATAGATATTTCAACATCAAAAATGTGAATTTTACCATTATTCTACAAGCTTTGTTTTCACAGTTTGGCCTTCCCTGACAACATGCAATGGCTCCTGCCTTGAAGAATATCACATACCTTTTAAGAGGATCTTTTCAGAGATCTTCACAAAGTACTTTTCACATCAGTTAGACCACCTATGTGGGTGAGACCCCTCCCCCCCCCCCATCTTAAAAAACCACCCCTAAAGATGATCAAAGTGTGGGCTTGCCCTTGTCTCTATTGTAATGCAAAATGCTAAATGTCAATCTGACAAATGTGTGTAATTTTTACCCTGGCTTCTCACCTGAGAGTTTGCCACCAAAAACCTTTCTCTAAAAATCAGTTACCAGCAAAAAATCCTTTGTCTAAAACTCAGTCTCTGACGAAAGGGGAACTTTGACTTACCCGTGTTCATTCTCTTCATTTACCACTAATCTCTTTTCTGTTGTCCCCACTGCCAAAATACAAGCCTGAAAAAAAGAACACATCATCAGTGTTTTCACCTGAGACTTGCCAACAATCCAATTAAAACTTTGAATGACTGCACACCTTGTCAACTTTCTTCCTCTGCAATTCTGATTCAAGAATGAAACATACAAATATTTTGTTGTAATGAAACTTGCAAGATTTTACACCCATCCCCCACCCCCACCTCCTTACCATAACAGCGGGTGGCATCTGCACCAGAGAAAGGAGGAGTAGTGACGTAGCACATTAAGAAAATGCTTTTACAAGACTCCCGTACCCACTGGTAGACTTTTTAGAGACTCAACAAGTTTTTTTAAATGAAAGGATTGGGGGGGGGGGGGGGGGGGCACAAATTGTCTATTTTCTTAGTTTCCATGCACCTTTATGTATGAAACTCCTGATCACATAGTTTTGAAGGCTGATATTCATACTTTCATTGGGGGTGGAACTGTGTTACCTGCTTTATGTGGCCATCATTATGAGTAGCCAGACTCCTTTTGGGGATCACATTTCAGGATCACAGGATTAAGTTTCTTTGTAAATTTACATGCAGTGACGTATGTGGCCAATATTTTTTATTAAAGGGGTGGAAATATGCAACATGCAGCCAGTGCCAATGTATTATGTAACATTTTAATTTGTCTTCACAGTACACGCTCTAGTGGGTCATGCACACATTGTCCTTGTCTACAGACCTCGTGCAGGTTGACAAAGAATGACATCATTATCACCTACCTAGCACACTTCCAATGTTGTACATTTCTAATGACTTCATTTTAAGTTCAACTGTGTCACTGACCAAAGAGTCAACTTCTGCCACCAAAGTCTTTCTCAAAATCTAGATACCAAAATTGTGCACAAGCCATAATGTTGAACACTTTTTATTATAAATTATGTAATGCACGCATGTGTATTGTGTTCACGCCAACAATCGCTCATGTAAACTGTGATTAGAACCTTTTCCCTGACAAAGGAAATTTTTGGTCAATAACATACCTGTGGTGGATTAATTATTGCTGAGAAATTCTTTACTCCAAACATGCCTAGATTTGAAACTGTGATGGTACCACCCTGAAAAAGAGGCAATTCAGATATTAAGCCTGAAGAATTTAGTAAAACATGCTGCACATATGCTTCGGCAAATGTCACACATTACTTTTTTTCCAAAACAATTTTCATTGATGAGAATATGATGAAGACAAAAAAGTTGTACTTTTCCAGTAAACCTACCCCAAAATATAAAATACAATGTCCACCAAGCACTATTGCGGATAGAGATTTGCATGTTCAGTGAGCAGTGCATTTCAATATTTCTTCTTTTTGTTGTGAGCACACGAATAGATTACCCAGGGTAAATCCAATGAAACAAAACATTACATTTTTGGGGGGCTTCTAACATTGAAGATTTATTTCTGCAAAATATTAATGCATATATGCATGACAGACTCTTGATGGGGTAAATTTAATCATGACCATTGCATACATGTTACAGAGGTACGATGTTCATTACAAACACGCTTTAATTTGTACATTTCAATTACAAGTTAAGCTGAGAGAGAAAAAATTACCTGGAATTCCTGGGGTTTTAACTTTCCTTCCCTAGCTTTCTGTGCTAATGTACCCACATCTTGATGAATACCAGTCAAACCCTACAACAGGCGGAGAAAGTTGGGCCACGGAAAACAAATCTTTGCTGCATCTCATTTACCTTCACACATCATAGTATTTACTTGTTAGTTCTTAAATGTGAACATTATTTGGGCATACAGATCAACTGTGGTCGCAAGATCATGATTATGGTGAGAGTGCCACAGATTTCACAAGGTTGAAAGGAAGATGGATGTTTTTTTTTAATAATGTTTCATATCTTCACCAATGTATCCAAATACATTATCTTATCATTAAAATATGCATTGTTGCAGCCCTAATTACAAGATTTTCCATATTCATAGAAATACTGTTGTCTTTCAAGACTATGAAAATCCTGGACCAGCAAGGTGGATACACTACTGCACTATAAAGAAGCCCATAAGATTCGTTATTTATGAAGCACTGAAAAAAATAGTAACAAGTGACCAGGATCTCACCTTTTTGTCAGCACCAAAAACTATGGGTGTTATGAGGCCAGCATCTGTTGCCACAGCAACACTGACATCCACGCTGTGATGCCTGCAACATTATCATACTCACATCAGACATGTAAATTGAGTCTGTTTCTTTTCAATCTTCAACAAGAGATGATGGTATCTGTCTTGCAGAATGGGTACAGCTACTTTCAGTTCTCATGGTAAATTATATTAGGTATTTAATGTCACTTTCAGAATTACACTTTTTCAAGTGTCCATCAGTACAATTAAAACTCGACTTGCATGTGACTGCTTATGACGTGAAAGCTGACAGGTTATATCAACTCAACTTCCGTGCTCATGAGAATATATACTTTTGACAGACAGTTCCACCCAAATAATCAACAATGGTTTGCATTATAGGAATACAGATATAAAGTTCACAGTTTGTTAGCTTCACCCTTTTCACCATGCATGAACACCGAGTCAACAGCTTTCCCTGGTATGGGTTAATAGGAAACCCATACCAGGGAAAGCTGTTGACCTGGCTCCTATAAATCATGAAGTGCCCAAGGTGCTCACTAGGAGGAATACAGTACATCATGAAGTGCCCAAGGTGCTCACTAGGAGGGATACAGTACATCATGAAGTGCCAAAGGTGATCACTAGGAGGAATACAGTACATCATGAGGTACCCAAGGTGCTCACTAGGAGGAATACAGTACATGTACTTCATAAAGGGAGCCATGACACTAAAGACAGTGTATACTTTATAGTACTTTGTAAGTGCATTGGGAGTTATATTGGACAATACATAAAAGCATAGCATGCATCCTCAACGGGACAGAATGACATATAAACAATGGCAACACCGTTGAAAAGGCCTGTCTCAGAGTTTGGGTTGAAATACTCACTGCCTGATGTAAGTGTCTTGCCAAGACGAGTTGCACTCCGGCACTTTTTTGCATGCTGCGGCCATGGCCTTAATCACAAAGTCATTCACCGACAACTTTACCTTGTCCTTAGCCAGCATCTCGTTAAGCTCTTTGCGCATGCTGCAAAAAAAAGTCTTTTGATATGGACCGTAGAGAACAGAAACACGCACTGAAGATCCTGGTTGACCTATGTCAGCATGGACTGGCTCATGTATTTAAGTTACACATTCAAAGAGATAAGCTAAACTTTGACATTGTTTCAGTTTAGTATACAAATTTCAACAAGTCACATATTTGGAACTGGGTTAGATAACTAGAATGCATTTTTTTCAGTGGTAACACATTATCATTTTGAACTCTGAGGTTTCCATTAAATACGAAAGCAGTGTTGACAAGAAATTATCCAATGAAATTTTTAGGCCCTTATTAGGCACACCTACTCGAAAAAATGCTCAAGGAAACCTGTGTTGACAAACCATCTCTACTGATGGCCAAATTGTGGTCACGAAAGGCAGGTGGTCTCTCATAGGAGGTATAAAGTATACGAAAAGAACTAAGTGTTCATAATATCCTGAAATGGTGGTCTTTGAAGACAGGGACCATGGTACACATAGAGCGAGACAAACCAAAAAAAAAAAACAAGAGGATCATGATGATCCTGTGCTCTGCTGACTGGGATCTGCTTTTACAGGATTGGAACACATGGACTGCAGTCTAGATTTGAAAGTTTGTCCTTAAAATAAATTTTGCGGACGGACGGATGGACGGACGGACGGACGGACAGACGGACGGACGACGGATGCAAACGGATTCTATAAGCTCTGCTGATGGTAGTACATGTATTATCAATTGACATACCTTGCTGTTTCAATGGCTGCCGGTGTACAGTGGCAGCACTCACTTACAGTCACCAAGTCTGATATCGCATAACTTTGTCTCACATGAACATATCCACATTATTTTCACAAACTTTCATTGTCTAATGTCCAACTATATTTTGATAAAATTTTAAGCAATTCTATAATGCTGTTCTGGAGAAGAAGTCGAAAATAGCCTTAACACGCAAAAATTCATAAAAATATAGGAAAAAATTGCAGCGCCACCTGGTGGCCAAATGAGAACTAGACGACTCCAGGTGACCCTATGTGCGATATCAAAGCAATTGGCCAGGTAGTTCTTGAGATGAAGAAATTTTATTTTTTTTAAAAAAAGAAGACGAAAATATAAAAAGTCTTACGACAGACGGAAGGACAGACGGACAGACAAACGACGGACGCAAACAGATTCTATAAGCTCTGCTGACTGACAAGTCAGCAGAGCTAAAAATCAATGTACAGATGTCGCTCCATTGACAGAGCACACCAATGAGGAACCACCTGACTTTTTTTCAGACCATATTTATCATGTCCCTACCTTTATTTTTCTCCATGTTACTTACGTGTAGTTTACTTTCACTAAGAAACTGTCTGGTTTATGTGACCACCTCTGAACCTGTGCCAAGGGTGGTTTTTCAAACGAGGGTCTACTGTGCCCATACGGCAGTATTCATTTTTTTTTTTCCAATCTCATTTATGCTAGATGATAGTATTAATAGATTGTATTGGTACCAATGAATGAGGAGCTGAATGTAGCATAAAGTTTGTGCCTGTATCCTAACCCAGATGCTGGCAAAACATCTGATTCTATGATGAGGGCATCATAATCGCACCCGGGTCAAGGCACAGACATAAACCCGACTTGCAGGTTTTTATCACGTTTCTATTCAAACGAATCATTAAATGGTAGGTCATAATAGTTTCCAGAGATCATAATATAAGGACCTCTCATTCTGTGTTCTGATTGGTCTGCCTTGGGCTATGAGTAACATCATAACAGGATGCACAACTTACGCTAGGATGTGGTCCATATTGACATCTATAGACAGGTAGTAGTGAGGAATTGTTTGTTTGGCCTCCAGTAATCTCTTAGCTATCACCTACAACACACGAGAAGCACACTTCAGAACTTGATGGATGTGGAGAACTGGCTGAGAAAGAAAGTGGAAATAGAAGTTTTCTGAATGTGTTTTTATATACAGCTTAAATGATATAAATTGGCAACATCTGTACTTTGACAGAAAAAAAAAAAGAAAAACATTAGGGCAGGAATCAAGAGCCTGTTCTCCATTGGCCAACATAGGGCATTGCCTCTCAATCCATGTGGCTAAACACAATCCAGCTGATTAAGAGACAAAACCAGAGCCCTGCATGCAATATGTCAAGGGGCACTTCTTTGAATGATACACATAACCACGGTAACATGCTTTGCCATACTAAATTTGCTAACACATTTCATTCTATGGATGTTCCGAACTGTCAAAGGTGCCAAGAACTTAAGGCCCTATGTTGAGCAGCTCTGGATACGGAATCTTTTACAAGCAGTTTCATTTCATATACATGGCCTCAAGCACTTTTCAGTCCTTTGATCCCAGACCTAAAATGGAAATGGTGTATTCTGCCTTACATTTATGGCATACATCCTGAATCAAAAAGACTGCAGGCATTTTTATTTACTTTCAACAGACTTTCTGAAGAAGTTGGTTTAACCCCTTTCTAGCCAGAATACAAGGTCAAGAGCTTTCCTGGACACAGATAAGGTGTACTGTATGACTGTACCCCACCAATGCTAAGGAAAGCTATGGTCCCAGGACATATCATTGGGGTGGGTTTTACCTACAATCCTTGGCAAAAATGCTTTATACTAACACAATATTTCAGTGAAAACATTGAAGCACAAGATAACGTACAACAGGATGCTTTTCAGTGATTTGAGTGGAAATGTGTTTAACAATTTGGGAGTGTAAATGTGTTAGACAATCAATTTTAGTTTGTGTTATGTCTAGCCACATAAATATAGGCAACAATGTGTCACAGAATTTTTTTTTCTCTGGTGAACACAGCAATATGTTTTGAACAATGTGTAATTTAACCATACTGACATCAAAACAACTGCACTGATGTTGGCTTTGGAGATTCCAAGATATTTTCTCCCAATTCAGGAGATGTTCTTGATTTATCAGTAGGAATTCAGGATTGTGCAGACGTGTGTGTGGTGGGAGGGGGGCCCGGGGCTCAGGAAGGGGGGCGTGAGCAAGACATTTTTGTAAATATACAGTGAAAATCATATGGTGCATTCTGGTGTTTTAAAATTCTAAAAAAAAATCAGTTGTACGAAAGGGAATAGGAAAACATATTTAAAATGCTGTTAATCACAGCGAGTTGGCAGTATATACACAAAAACACTGTCACAGTACACGCAATTCATGCAAAATGTACACTTTACACTTTTTTTAACGGAAAAAAATTAATAATACGGGAGTTTTTTTTCGTGATTTGGGAGATCGGGAGATTTTTTTTAAAATGAGCCAAATTTTGGGAGATCTTTTTTCAAGATTTGGGAGATCGGGAGACTTTAAAGAAATGAGCTAAATTTTGGGAGATCTTCTGAAAATTTGGGAGTTCAGGAACCTCTGTGGCTTGTTCCTCTTGAATAAATGTTAGCATAAAGTAAGGAATGAATCTGTCCTCTGTTATAAGGAAGCAATCACTTGACAGACAATGTAAAACAATTTGACATTTGAAATTACCCAGGCAAAGTTACTTTAACCAATCAATTTCACTCAGTGCTATATCTGTAAAAGTCAACTGAATGTTCACCCAGTCCCTCTTTGTACAGTACTGCCACATGCAAAATACATTTAACAGTTTTCAATCTTCAACTCTTTCTCCAAAATAAAAATCATGATAGGTAATGACTCCCTGTTGCATACCTGTCGCATATTTGAAGTCGGGAGATCAGTATAAGCTGCCCCCGGCACAGGTGAAGGTGCTGCCACCTGTGGGGCAGCTGGTGCAGCGGCAGGAAGAGGTGGTGTGAAGCTGAGCACATCCTCACTGCGGATCCTACCAGCTGGACCGGTACCAGTGACTTGCTGCAAATAAAAGGTTAACAAGGGATCAGGCGTTATTTCTAAAAATTACATATTGTCAACATGAAGAGAATGCAATATACTTTGTGCTATTTTGATTTGATCAAATTCAACAGACTGATATAGCTCACTTGTTAATATCAACCTGTACAAAGGCTTATAGGTTTACTGTAGCTATAGTTGAAACATTTCTGTGAGGGTTTAAAATATGTTGAATATATCAATGATGACATTAACTGAAACCCCCTCCCTCCCTCAAAAAAAAAAAAAAAAAAAAAAAAAAAAAAAACTCACCAAATTGTGACAACAGCTGAGTCTATAAACACCCTGTGCTTTTTGATATTTTAACCTTTTTTACAAAATGGAGGTTAAGTTAAAAATGCCACAATATAGGTGGCATAGATCCCTGCTATATCGTGTTGTTGTACACTGTGGAGTTTCCACTGTTACTACAGGTTAAAAACAGTCGTACACATCAATAAAAAAAAAAATACTTCCATGTAGCACCTGTATGTACTTACACTTAAATCAATGCCTTTTTCAGCAGCCAGTTTCTTAGCTAAAGGACTGGCAAATACCCTCCCTCCTGCTGCATGCGGTACTGGAGCTCCTGGGGTGGGGGGTGGAGCCACAGGCGGACGGGCTGGAGCTGAAGGGGGTGGAGGAGGTGGGGGTGGGGGTGCTTTAGAAGGGGGAGGAGCTGCAGCAGGGGGTGCAGGTGCTGCAGGTGCCACAAAGTCCTTGAAGGCTGCAACATCTGACTCTGATTCCACTATCACACAGAATGGCTGCAAAAAAAAAAAAAAAAAAAAAAATAGACATGGAAATTTTCTCATGAAGTCATGTCCCTGTACATTACTTTGTCCCTATATGTATGCTATCAGGCAGGAGTAAACCCACACATTATCAAATTACTCAAGAAAAGAAAATAGCCATGAAAAGTTCCGTGGTGTTGTGAAATAATAGTGCTGTACCATTTCTAAGTCATTGATAAATATATATATATATATATATATATATATATGATATATATTTGAGAAGATATTAATGTACATGTATTTAGAAAGTTTTGTGTTCTTTCTGTCAAATGTGCTGAGATCAGAAATACAGCACACCCTACACCTGGGGCCACAGCGATACAGTTCACTTGTCTGTTTTTTACTGAAAATCACAATATAGATACTGCCGCATGCCTAAAAAGCCCTACAGCATTATATATTTCCCCCAGTTGGCACTGTCATCATGTTATTCTGAATCAGTAGGCTTATATATCAAACGTATGGAAATATACATTGAAAGATGCTCATCAGTTTCATTTGATGACATTTCAAGACAAATTTTTTGAATTTTTTGTGTTATTGTGTAAAAATTTCCATAATGATACATATCACAATACATATTTCCATATCAATATGATGCACCAGAAAGCAATGTATCCCAATACATGTACATTGATATATCCATGAATTGTACCAGTCCTACCTACAACCAGTTTGGTTTGATGACTTTACCAAATAGTTACACTTACAGCTGCAATATGAATTCAGTAATACTATTCTCTTACTTTGTGAACATTTTAATGATCAGGTTTTGTTGAATGTGTATGGATGCAAACAAATTATAAAATACACAAAGTTAGCAGTTCATTTCACCATCATATAATTTTGTAAGCAAAATTACCTGTTTTTTTTTGTCTTAAGAATTAATTGTAGGTACATCGATTGTTTCTCTGAGTTCAAACGTGTCTCAGTGAAAATAATGAAGACTTACTTTTCCTATTGGTATATCTTTAGTGCCTTCTGGTATCAGAATCTTGGCTAAGTATCCCTCTTCTGGAGTTTCAAAGTCCATGGTGGCTTTATCTGTCTCTATCTGGGCCAAAACGTCACCCTCATTAAGCTGGTCTCCTTCTTGTTTCATCCAGGCCTGGAGACCACCACGTTCCATGGTGGGCGAAAGAGCGGGCAAGACCACTAAAACACACAGTTAGAATCACAAATCAACTTATGTCCTAAGGTTTTGTATTCAGCATTGAATCCAATTTCAGAATATGCTAGCCCAGAGAGAAAATGTCGGTCCCTGGTTACCAGTTCCCAGCTGACAAATAGTGCCTCACAATCTTGGTATTTGCAACAATCAACAACAGGATCTTTTAAAATCACAAATTACTCACATGCATCTGTGGTTTGTCTCAATCGAAGTTAAAATGATAATTGCACTGTGTGGTTTTGATACACTTACCGACTATATGCTCTGGGTAATCTTTGGCTGGCGCAGCAGGTGGCGCTGCAGCAGCAGCTGGGGCTCCTGCTGCATCATCATCTGACGGAGAAAAGTCTTTAAATGCTGCTATGTCACTCTCTGCACTGACAATGATGCACAGAAGCTGTAATAAAATAGAAGATACTAAAATGTATTTGAGCACTGACACACACACATAGTCTGATAATATACAGATCATTCAAATTTCTTCCATTTGGTAAGGGTCTCACATTTTTCAGTCCTAATTTGGGGACTTTTACTGCAATTTAAGTCTATTTAGGACATATCCCTGATAAAATAATTTGTATTCTCCTTTATCACTTGTCAAATATAAAATCTCTCCATGTAGGAAAAAAAAGGGAGAAAAAAAACTTGGTACTTCTTGTTAAAGGATGTTGAAATGCATGATCATGTAACATTAGAGCATTTTAGCACAAGTTCACAAGAGAGAATTCACTCTTTAAAACACTTAAATTCATCATCAATGGAGAGTGATGCATTTAAATATCATATAAACCCATTTATTATGAATATATTTTGACCTGCAAAGTCCACCTGCAATTTTGCATTTTAAACTTTTTTCGTAATGCTATTATGTTGGTGAAAAAGGAACCTGATACAAAAGTCTGTGTGAAATTTGAGAAGGAATGTGCACTGCTTCTTTCACACCCACCATTAATCTTCTGTTCCACACATACATCTTCCTACCTGCCATACTCCTGATAAATGATCACCCTAATTCATATCCGTCAACATTCTGTTGTGAGAAATTGGGAGATCCTTTTGTTCCCATGGGGCAGATTTTATTTTTAAAAAGAAAAATTAAATGGATTTTTATGGACAGATTGTCTAAAATTAACCAAATCTGCATCGAAAAGTCTGAAAAGCAAGGTCAAAAAGTTGGAAACTCCTGCCAAATAGGGGAGACTTGACAGGTATGCTAATTTGTCTTCATTTTTTGTCCCCAGCATCAGAGTTTTCCCATGGGAACAACTGAACCATTTCTTTCACGTGTATATTCTTAGTCAATCAAGGGCATCTGGGCTTAGAGAACACATCATGTACCATGTAGACTGACAAAATATTGCTTATGGGAGGCATTCAAGCTTTATGGTCATGATGAAGAAAGCTTGATGAGACTTTTTAAAAGCTTGATCATGTTGATAGGGCCAATATAATTATAAGACATAAAGTTTTGGGAAAAATGTTGCACCATCTTCCAATGGGGCCATGATGGGGAGAATAAGACAACCAAGCTTGTAATTTGCATCTTCACTTCTAGTTCTGTGAAAGCAACTGGAACGTGTTTTTCACTTCTATACATTTATTTAATTTGTTTTGCACAGGTTAAAAATGTGATGGCTTGCCCACATTATTTAGAGATTGGAAAGGTCATTCCGACCATAGGTTCAAAAATTGCCATGCATCCCTGACACTTGTTGCAACTATACAGGTATGCAAATTTTTCCTCATTTTTTGTCCCCATCATCACGCTTTTTTCATGGGAAGAACTAAAGCATAAACGTCTAAACCGTTTTCATGACATCTTATTACTTATCACAGTGTAACACTAAATCACGTAATGTACATGCCTTGCCTATAGGTACATCCCTGGTCCCCGCTGGTACAAGGATCCTGGCCAAGTAACCTTCCTCTGGAGTCTCAAAGCCCATAGTAGCCTTGTCTGTCTCTATCTCCGCCAGTAAATCTCCTTCGGCTAATTGGTCTCCCTCCTGCTTGGCCCAGCTGACAATGCTTCCCCTCTCCATGGTTGGTGATAGGGCAGGTAGAGGGATCTTGTAGTGCTCAGGAAGGGAATCTTTTAATCAGAAACGATGAAATTTAACGCTTCAATTCCCATGAAACAGTTTCAATTTTCTTTCAAAGGAAATGTTAAGCAGTCTGATATCTCATAATTTGGACCCTCATGTTTGAATGTAGTACCCCAAGGCTTCATGAACACTACTTTTAGGCAAATACAATATGTGTCAAAATCATATGGTGTGGATTAAATGAAAGTATATATTTTTTTTTTTTTTTTTTTTGGTAACACAATCTTCAGGTTTTATACTGTAAATTCACTTAACTTTGCTATATTTTCATTTCCACTCACTTCACAAAACTGTGCCAATAAAAACATATTAACTGAGTTAGGTTTAACCCTTAAAGTGCAGATTTAAGACTGAGTCAACTGCTTTCCTTGGGGCACTTTGCGCGCAATGCACGCAAAGTGCCCCTGTTGACTAATTTTTGGTTTACACTAGGCTTGCTGGTACTTGAATAAAAGGTATCTTCAGGAGGAATTTGAATCTTTTAACCGTTAAATGTTTTATAGAAGTGAGAAAACAACTATAGCCATGATTAGCACTTTAAGGATTAATAGCAACATCTAAAATGGTGAAATTAAAACTTCAGCTAAATGTCTAAAAGGCAAAAAACCCATAAACGTATACAGGTGAAATATGTACAATTACAATATTTTCTGACAAAGCTTTCATGTCAATGAAAGTATGAACTGGAAAAAGACATGGTTATTCCGGGCCTGAATACCCTAATTATTTTTCAACACACTTGTCCTCAGGGCATGTTATTTCCGATATCCCTTGCCAACATTTCTAACTAACTTCTCCTTCCACTGAAATCGTACATGTATATATAGGAAAAAATGGTGGTTCTCTTTGAGATGAGTACTGTAAATTGCAGCATCGCCGCCAGTGACCGCAGTTTTCCGCCGAAGGTGTCCATATGCCGCCAAATTGGTCCAGTAGTGATGGTTTGAGGGATTCAGTTTATAGACTGTTCTCACTATAATAATTTTGAATTACTGGGTCAGGAAAAGTATCACCTATTAGTAAAGTTCAATGTTTGACTACGTTGTACATTAATTCAGAAACATAAATTAAAAATCGTTGGGCTGATAAAAGAGACTTTATGTTCATTTGGATTGTGGACTGATAGTGCTGCAAGTTACCTGAACTGTAACTGACTCTGGGCTGATACAACTGTACTCTGGCATGATGGCACTTTTTGACAGCTCTTGTGGTGCATCTGAAATTAAGTTGTGACACAAGTTAGACCAGCTTCCTCCGGAGCTTTTCTTCCCAGCCAAAGGCTAACATTTTGGCTACATCTTTTATGACGCCAGCTTAAAGTTTATAACATGGGAAATACAGTGACAAGGTTTTAGTTGTGACCTTGGATGCAAACTTGGCTACAATTAACTAAAATTTTCGGAGAAACCCTGCATTAGAAACAGTTGTATGATAATTAACCCCTTCAGTGCTGGATTTCAGGGTAACAACAGCTTTCTTTATCGTGCATAGTAAATGTTAAATTGCACCTGCAGCAGCTCAGGGTAGCTGATGGCCTGTACCATACTGCTTACATGCTTACTTACTTAAACCAGCGCTATGCCCGGGGGGCATGAATGCATCGCCAGCATAATTCAAGCCACTCCGAAGTTTTTCTGCAATGCTCATTGAAGCATGATATAACAAACTAGTGTGAAAGTGATGGTACAAATCTGTAGTGACCATAACTATCAATCATTTACCCAAGTATGAAAGCCCTACGCATTGTAGTTAGTGAAATAATGCCCCTCCAAAGTTTTTTGTTGACGGGCCGAAGGAGTGGTGCCTGGACGTCCAGACAGTGATTGCGAAGTCTCACCAACAGCTTATTCTGGCGAGACAATGAGGAATTTAAATCTGAAATATTTTGTCCTTCTTGATGATATACCACCTCTTCTAAATGAGCCACTTCTACATACAACAAGTGCAATATTTTCATTTTATTTTCCCCTTAAGAGAGGCAATCCCTCTTATAAGGCCACACTGCATAGACACATTTGTTTTACATGGATTGTGAAGGAAGTCAAGCTTGTCGGTTATTACTTTTTTTTTATGATAAGCACTGACAATTCAAAGATTACTTCTTTTCGTTTTCAACACTATCAACTTCCCACAGTTGGTCATTTCTGATTCTGTTGATGTGGTCACTGGCAACTGACATCTCCCGCATTCTTATCATGAAAATCAATCTGACTTTACAATCTCTGTCCTAATCACAGCGGCAACCAGCAGAATGGTTGTTCTCATATTCTGGTCAATACGAACCCATTCATACTGACAGCCAAAGTCACTGTCCACCAAAAATACTAATTAGGGTAATAGAAGGGAACAAACAAAAATTGGCGCCTCTGACGCTGTTTTCCTGCTTTAAACACCTTCTGCTGCCCAACACATAGAATCTATATACCAAAAGATTCGTCACAATCCACTCATTCAATCCCAGCCCAGCAATTCAGTTCTCCAGTTCTCAGATGTATTTAGCCCACTTGTGCCACTTTATTTCTTGCAAAGTGTCTTGATTTCAAATGAGCCACTCTTCATTGAACGGAAGTGACCCCTGCGTATGGCTTCAAATTTCTCCTTCGCTCTGATTGGCCGCCAGTGAATAAATTTATATATTCGTTTACTTTATAAATCATTTTATTACAGATGTGTACACAGTTTAGCAATTAAAGTAAAGCTGGTAAGTAAAGGAAAATATGAATTTATTCCCTGTCGGCCTTCAGAATGAAGGAGAAAATTGAATCTGTATGCGGGGGTCACTTCCGTTCAACGAAGAGTGGCTCATTTGGAGTCCAGGCACTTTGCTATGAATAAAGTGGGCCAAGTGGGCTAAATACGTCCGACAACTCAATCATTAGGCAGGGATCGAGAGAGTGGATTGTGACGAATCTCTTGATATATATATAGATTATATGTGTCTGGGCAGCAGAAGGTGTTTAAAGCAGGAAAACAGGGGGGGGGGGGGCTGATTTTTGTTTGTTCCCTTCTAACCCTAGCTAATCAGTAATGTCGGTGGACAGTGACTTTGGAGGTCAGTATGGATGGGTTCGTAGCCACCAGAATATAATGACAACCATCCTGCTTGTTGCCCCTGTGGTCCTAATTGAGGGTGTCAGTGACTCCTCTGAGAGCAGCTGTTTTTTTACAATTATCAGATTATCTCCCGTTTGCTGCGTTCTGTAGGTGGTTAAGAGTCTCCGTAAAGCAACTGCGGATAGGATCTAATGACAATGATTCCACCAAGTAACTTGCAGTAGCTGCGGAGATTAATTATGTGTGAAACCTATCCGCTGAAGTACTCAGCTCAAGTGATCAATCAATGAAGTTATGACAAGACAGTGGGAAAGTGAGAGTCACTCGGTGTGACCGCGAGCTTGCTTACCTTGCCAGGCTAAGGTTAGCCGGGCCTGTTGTGACCAGTGCTCTCCTTGCATGACCAGACCATAATTTCTGGACACATTTCTGCCTTGTCACGGACCGAACAATCGATGCAGAGCGAAACATTCTGCACAAAATGATGCAGAAGGGACACACTCAACTGTCAAAAATATACCGGTCTGTCAAGGTCAGTGCCCAGGCTAAAACCTCCCGGCTGGCTCTGCTTATAGTTGGGCAAATATAGAATCACGGACATTGGAGTCTTATGCCTGCCGCGTATCGTGCACCACCCGCTTAATTCCACCAAAACAAATAATTCTTTCTTTCTTTCTTTCTTTCTTTCTTTCTTTCTTTCTTTCTTTCTTTCTTTCTTTCTTTCTTTCTTTCTTTCTTTCTTTCTTTCTTTCTTTCTTTCTTTCTTTCTTTCTTCCTTCCTTCCTTCCTACCTTTCTTTCTTTCTTTCTTATCCTCCCTCTCTTTCTTTCATTCATTTTCTTTCTTTCTTTCTTTCTTTCTTTCTTTCTTTCTTTCTTTCTTTCTTTCTTTCTTTCTTTCTTTCTTTCTTTCTTTCTTTCTTTCTTTCTTTCCCATCTCATCCTCCCTCTCTTTCTTTCATTCATTTTACTGCTGCAGAGCCTTCAAGGGATATATACAATGAAAAATTATGTATATGATTTTGTTCCGGCGTAAAGTTATTGCATGGGCATGAAATATTTTTTCACTACATGACCCTTGGTGGGTGGATGGGTGGCTAGGGTGTTCCATATTTATCTATTTATTTGTTTGTTTGTCTGTCTGTCTGTCTGTCTGTCTGTCTATCTCTCTCTCTATCTATCTATCTATCTATCTATCTATCTATCTATCTATCTATCTATCTATCTATCTGTTTATTGATTTATTATCATCATCATCGTCTGTTTATTAAGTAATGACCTCGATATTAATCAGATTGATCCATGCAAGTAATGGGATACTCCAGTAGAAATGCACATACATTTTTCTGACCAGTTTGAGGCATAGTAAACGATTGAAGTATAAGCTGCACTCAAATTGTGTGTGGGTCAGTTATTGCTCAGAATTGCCTCAAATTCATTTTCCGACCAAAGGACACAGCTAATTTATAGTTTACGTCGGTTTTCAAACTCGAGTAACACGAGCCCGAGACAATAAATACATTGGAAGTCACATCCATCAGCCGGATAAATATCCCTCATTATTAATCCGGCAAGTGGACAGACATCCATTTCTCTGAGGCATAGTTATATTCAATCGTCATTGACTATCATATATGGCAATCATTCATTGCCAAAGACAAACTCTTACCCTATAGTCCCTCGAAGCGTGGAATGCGTTGTGACGCCGGGAATTTACTGCACAATACTGATAGGTCCGCCCGGGGTGGGTGGGCGGTACTCCAAATGTGGAGGTACGTATGTAGACGCCGCAGGAATGACACCCCATGTAGAATTTTGACCTCCGGTTTGATGTACCCAGGTACAAAAATTGACCCTCCCCCTTTCTCATAGGGAGAAAAATTTAGTGATTTTTTTTTTTTTTTTGCTGCAAAACTTTCTAAATGACAAGTGCTCCCTTTAATTGGTGCTGGATGTGTGAAAAGCATCATTTTTTAAAAATGAAAATGTTGCGTTTTGAACCCCCATATTTGGGGGAAAAAATGCATGTAGAATAAAGGGTTCAAGCCTTCCAGGGCGCATATCTGCTCTTTAACAGTTCAAGTGCGGCCGTCTGCCAAACATCGATCACGATAGGTTTAATTTAGTTGGCACGTCGACACAAGTTTAGGCATGCCAGTATTAGAACCGTGCCACTTTTTATTTAATTTAACTTTTCGTGAATGACATCGAAATGAAACAGCTGGTACATGGTGAGTTTTAAAAATTCACATGGCAAGACAATGACACTGTATAATTAGGTAAAATACTTTCAATGTGAGATAAACAACAGTGACTGACGACAAACTATATATGTATATAAATTACACGGAAAATTTATTGGACATACGGATAGGTCCTTTTTTAGAACTGCAAAGTCTGTTGCTGTAATCTGGAAAGAGTTCACTCCACAGTTCAGGCATGTCACACTATAGATATATCCCAGATGTTTTCTTGAATTGCTTGTGGGAACTTTTTTTTCGATCAGCAGTCATAGAACGTATGTTTGTTCCAATCTAATTATACATAAAGAGCGTAGATTCAGTGAAAAGATATACAACAAAGAATCACAGCGCCTGGTCTTTTCAGTAATATGCGCATCTCTGGTCTGTTTTTGCATGATCTTTAGAAATATAAAGATACTGGGAAGATGATGTAAAAATACGTTGCAGCTTATGTAAGGCATTTTGAAGGCCATGATTTGTGTCAGAGATCAGGAAGATATCATCTGCATACAGTAAATTGCTTTATTTTAGCGTGTATAAATTTTCACGGTCTTCGTGTTTTTGACATTCCACTGTAATTTCAATTTCACTGTTCTGGACATAATTCCTATTCATATAATGGTAAAATACTATTTCATTGTCTTTTTATTTTCACGGTTTTGTGCCATCATCGAAATAAGTGAAAATAAGAGTACAGCGAAATTAGAGCAATTTACAGTACATGATGCAATTGATGTAGCAATCAGAAGTTTATATTGGAACACCAGTGGCGTCAAAGATACCGAGAAGATCATGTGAAAATATGTTAGAGAGACTATAGGACTTGGTACACAGTACAATACAGATGTAATGGATTTTGGCTGGTATATGATCTCTATATCATCTGTCCAATCTGATCTTAAAACATTAAACTGTAAAGTGTACTGGCATATATGCAGTCTTATTTTAAGGGATGATTATGAAAATGTTCATCAAGATTCGATGTAAATGAATTTTGTGAATTGGCCCACACGACATTTAGTGGTAATTTTCACAGATTTTTGATACACGGAGAGTAAAGTAATTCTTTTTGTAGTTATGCCCTCTTTTTGCTCTTAAAACCTGAAGTTTTTCCTATTACCCATAGTGTCTGTTTCTCCATTCAAATGTATATCAGGTACAGGCCCAGGTCAGTTAATCCTTTTAGAATCCTATACACCTCTATGAGATCATCTGGTAGCGTTTTGTAGGCCAAGGTATACATTTATAATTTTTCAAACTTTCTTGGTAAGAAAGATGTCTTGATCCTGGTATTTGCTTGGTGGTTCTTTTCGCACTTTTACTATTTGGTCAATGCCCTTGGCTTTGTATGGTTTCCACACTGAGTTGGCATACTCCAAATTTGGACTGACCTGGGCTTTATGTAAGCTATGTCTAAAAACTGAAATGTTTATATATATATATATATATATATATATATATATATATATATATATATATATATATATATATTTATGTAATACCCATGTTTCTATTTCCCAGGTTTACTATTTCACTTATGTGTTTGTCAAATGACCATTTATCATTAATAATGTTGCCAAGATCCTTTCTTCCATTGTTCTCTGAAGGTTAACTGTATTATCAGCAAAGTCTTTCGTAGTTTATGAAGTTTCTAGAATACTTCTTTTCAGGCTCGATATTTTACATTTTTCAGGGTGGAACAAGAGTAGCCATTTCTTTGACAATTCAGATAGCCATCACGTCCCTCTGAAGCAATTCCATATCGTCGAAAGATGAAAATCCTTTGGGATATCTTTGAATCGTCCGCATACAAAAGTATATGATAATGAACAATACGTGGGAGGTCACTGAATTAAATGATGAATAATGTGGGCCCCAAAACAGGCCCTTGGGGTAAACCACTTGTTACAGAAATACTTTTTGATCCTGTGCCATTCGCAAACACTTGCTCGGACGTATTTAAAAGGAGGTCACTGATCCAACTGATAATTTTCCTGTTCAATCCATAAGTTTCGCATTTACCAATTAGTCAATAGTGTGCGACTTTTTCAAAGGCCTTCATGAAGTCTATAAAGATGGTATCTACTTGACCACCACTGTCTGCGATTTGTCCACATATCGAGAACCTGAAATAACTTGGATACTGTATAGCGACTTCCAATAAATCCTTTTTTAAAATCCACATCGTTCTTTACTAGATTGTTTATTCACTTTCATATAATTTAATGTTCTGTCTTACATAATAGACTCCATTATTTTACATGGGTTCCTTGTTAGACTCACTGGGCAATAATTAGCAGGTAAGTCCTTCTTTCCTTTTTGATGACGAATTTCTGAGATATTGGCTTTCTTCCAAATATCTGATGCTACATGATTAAAAATGATGTTTCATATGTTTTTGACAATGGCTGTGCCAACACATCTTAAAGCTCTGTGGGTATTTTTGGTGAAGCCATATCTGGCCCGGGAGCGTCTCCAGGATTAAGATTTACATGTCTTTCCCTGACTTCCTCTTCCCCAATTGATACTTTATTCATGTCTAAACTAACCGGAAATGGCGCAAGTCTTGGTATTTCACCTGCGGGTTTTTCAGTACCTCGGCTTGTTTTTTTTTTTTTTTTTGGACACACACGTTAACCGATTCATTATGTCTGTGTGCCAACACAGACATATTGTTTTTCTAGGAATTCTTTCTTTCTTTCTTTCTTTCTTTCTTTCTTTCTTTCTTTCTTTCTTTCTTTCTTTACAGGAAAATTTGTCTGACATTTCATTTGAAAAGTATTACAGGTAGAAACTCCAAACTTGGCACAATTATACTTCTATGGATAAAGTCTGGCCTTTTTATAATGAAAGGTCATGCTTTTCAAAATTTTGCAAATGAGGGCTAATTAAAGTTTTACATCTTCAATATCTTATATACTATAGTAGATGTGGTTCAGAGTGTAAGGAGTTCGATCATAGCAAGGTAAAGGTCATCTCAAATGTCAAGGTCATGTCAAGGTAAAAGGTCAATTTTAGGCCAAAATGTCATTTTTGAGGTCAAGGATCACTTCAGGTAGAGGTCATATCAAGGTGAAAGGTCATTTCAAGGTCAAAGGCCACTTTCGATGGTGGCTTTCTTCTAGCCATAACTTGGTCAATTTTTATCCAATTTTGTCATGTTGGGCTAAAATTGTAGCTATTGTAACACTGCACATTTTTAAAACTCAATGTGACATCTAAAGGTTAAAGGTCAGGTCATTTGGACTTTTGAAAGTTTCATCCATTCATAACATGGCCAATTTCCATGCAATTCTTATCATGTTGGACTCAAATTGTAGGTATTGCAACGCTGCACACTTTTGTAAGAACATGTAACCTCAAAAGGGCAAAGGTCAAGGTCATTTGGCCCTTTGAAAGTTTCATTTTGCCATAACTTGGTAAATTTTTATCCGATTTGGTTCATGTTGGGCTTAAATTGTGGGTATTGTAACACTGCGCAATTTATATGTGACCTGTAAAGGTCAAAGGTCAAGGTCATTTGGAGTTTGAAATTTGCATCCACCCATAAGCTTAATACAATGTGAAGTACCAAAGGATAAAAGTTGTAGCATTGAATCTTTACAACTTTTGAAGGCACACAGACAGATTTGCTTTGAAGCAAATCTTCTTTTCTAGTTATGTTTTTATCCTTTGTAAATGCAACTGAGAAGTAGTTGGCTGGGCAGTCGATCAGCCTTTTCACTGCCATTGTCAGTCAGTATTGTTCATATCTATGCATTCACTTCCAGGTCAGGTATACCAGCTTTAGCCTTGGATTTTTATTTTTTTATTTTTCACATTTTAAAATTTTACAATCCAGTACAAGCAAGTGGAGTTGACGAGATAAAAGTTTTTTTTTTTATCTTTGTCGGCTTATTTTCTTTGTGACACACACGTTATTATATTTCCCTTCCAATAAATGTTACCGCTTATTGACATCATTTTTGCACCCAAGGTGTTAATTTTTTCTCGTAATCTAAGTTCAACATATCTGTAAGTTGTTGAAAGTTTATATATATATATATATATATATATATATATATATATATAGATATATATATATATACATATAGAGATAGATAGATCGATAGATAGTTAGTTAGATGGACAGATAGATAGATGGATAGATAGATAGATAGATAGATAGATAGATAGATAGATAGATAGATAGATAGATAGATAGATAGATAGATAGATAGATAGATAGATAGATAGATAGATAGATAGATAGATAGATAGATAGATAGATAGATAGATAGATAGATAGATAGATAGATTACGATTCTTAAATCCTATTGTAGGCTCTGAGTAACTGCAAATTTTGAAATTTAACACACTATGGTCGCTTGCTCCAAGTGGACGAAGATATTCTGTTTTATTTATAATCTCTTCCTCATTAGTAAGGATCAAATTTAGTAATCTTGGCTGAACACTTCTTCCAGGTGTCGTTTCCTGGACGTGCTAAAATAATAATAATAATGATGATGATGATGATGATGATGATGATGATGATGATGATGATGATGATGATGATGATGATGATGATGATGATGATGATGATGATGATAATAATAATAAAAAGGTGTCACCGCCAGATTCTAAAAATATTTAACCCTCAGCATTGGCATTTTGTCCTGATGTAGACCAGTTTTTTTTAATCAAACAATTGCACTACTGTATTCTGTATTTATGATCACCGGCTTAGCATATAAGGACGCTAGTGTATATATCGCTACTCCTCTCCCACGTTCCAAACTACACCATAAATCATAATCATTGAAATTGAACTCTGCCTCAGTTAGTTTATATCTGGTATATCAAGGATTCGCTTCTGTCATACATATAAATCTTGATTTAAGCTTTTGATTTGTTGTTCCAACTCATTAATCTTTTCAGGTATTTGATAAGCATCAATTGACAAACATCTTAGCAGATTTTTGTGTGTACAATGTTTTTCTTCATGTTTGCTTGTTTTTTCAGCAACACTATCTTTAGTTTCCGGGGAGGGCCCCAGACTTGAAACATCCAACGCCCCCCTCCCCCATCTGATTCTTTGTTTTCCGTGTCGTTGGCTTTGGCCACTTTAGCTCTTAATGCTTCCATATTTTCTTGTGAAAGATCATTTGACACACTGATAATTAAAAAATATATATATGGTCTGCATTTTTCAACTTGACAGGTCTACTAACAATTTTTCCCTCGTCCTCCTTAATTTTTAGGACAAGCTTCAATGGTTTTTGCCGACCACACTTGTTCTCCTTGTCAAGTCGAACAACACCATTGAAATGAATGTCTGGTAACTGAAGAGTCAAGTGCCTCATTACAAAGTCACTTGAAGCGTCTTATAGAGCTGTATAAGATCTTAACATGATTAAATGATCCAGAAACTGCACCTGACTTTGTATCTAACAGGTGAAACAGATACTAGAGACAATGGAAGAAAATTCAAGTTTTAAGAGCAGAAGGGGGTCGTAACTGTAGACAGAACTACTTCACCCTTCGTGTATCAAAAAATGACAGAATCTGGAATAATTGACCATGTAATGGTGTATGGGCGGAGTTATTAAATTAACTGAAATTAAAACTGGTTAAACAGTTTGACAGTCATACCTTAAAATGGGACTTTAATATCAGACACATATTTGTATAGTTAGGACTAAATTGGGCTTTTGATATGGATATAGAGGCTACAAGCCTAAATCCATGATTTCTTGGTGTGGTATGGATTTGTGCTAAGCACCCTTCTGGAGCGCCATCTTTCAAGCAGTATGGCAACTAAAGATTGAAATTTTGTGAATCGATAGTTCAGTCAAAAAAGAAAAAAAAAGCGTTCCTTGTCGCAGCAAAGGGTGACAGCGTTTAATAAGATTGATATGTATACTTATGCAAGATAAAGTATTTTGTATGCACAGGATGACTGAATAGGGAGGTAAATCTCGGTTAACCAAGACACTCTATACGAAACTACAACACACGTGGCAGCTCTGTACAATATGGTCACCATAGTGAGCGTCAAAATGGCGACCGGGGAGACCCCAGGTAGCCAAAGATAGAAACTTGGTGTTGGTTTTCGTCAAAATTAACACTGATCAGCAGATTTACTCTGTTTTCTAGAAATTAGTCTAACAAGTGAACATGCCTGGAGGTACGTTAACATTTTCTTAACACGTTTCAGCATCTTTGCACCACTGTCAACACCGGGTGAACAGAGTCAATGATTGAACGGTACAAAGATTTCGTGATGGTTGTGGCAACTTGTGCGACAAGCACACGAATCTCTTTCTGTATATAGTGTGACAGTAACTCATTTTTAGGAGGATAAACACAGCTTGCATGTGTGGAAGCCAGATGTTAGTGATGATTTGCGTACGTGTGTTGCACATTTTAGATTCACTTTATTGAGCTACAGGCACAGCCACAGGTGTCCAAAACATTTGGTTGTGCCTTGGCTTGAGGTAGATAGAAACCAATGGCAATGGCGAATTAAATAGATTTTAAGGCCACTTACTTTGGATCTTTTTCTAGGTAGTATTTCAGGTATCTGTGACTTCAGTTGAAAAAGTCTGTCATCGTATTCAAAATTTTACCCAGCGTCGTAGTTGCATTTGCTGCCTTGAACTGTTGAGTATATGGGCTTGCTGTGGCACTGCACCAAAATAAAATCTGTGCAGTGAAAATATGAGAGTTCATTTTCCTACTAGGACAAACAGCATGGTATCAAATAGACAGGGAAGTTATTCCCAGAAACTTCAACTAGCCATGTCCAAATTTTAATTTTAATGTTCTGACGTGTAGTAAATGAGCACCAGGACATCATTTACTCAGCATGGTGCATCTAACTATCATCTACTACAATTTATATAAGTGTTATTAGCAAAATAATGGGGAAGAATTACTTATCTTTATTCATTAAAATTGATGATATGGGACAATAAGAATTGACTAGTTGAAGCATAGTGACACCACATCTGGTCTTGGCAGCAACTACTGATCTGGCTCAGCAGCCACAACTAAATATTTATACTATAAAAGACACAAATGTGCATTAAAATAGACCCCCCTTCCCCCCCCCCCCCATTTACATTGGTAATGAATGAAATGTACATTGTTGGTATATTACCTCAGACAACTGCATAACCTTCCCCTGATGTATTCTAGAAAATAAACCTTCTGGTTCAATGTATATCATATATATGCATGTGATTGACTCAATGTCATGTGCTGCATGTGTTCTGGTAAGTATGTGTTTCCTAACAGCTAGAGTGAACACTAATTACTGATGCTTGTATTTACCTTCACTTGATACCTGCAGGCAAAAAAAGTATGTATTTTTGTAGAGTATTTTTTATGTTAGAAGTACCTGGTTCTTTAGCAATTAGCTGTACAGTGACCAATGTGAGCCTTGAAAACTGCTCTGGCATAGTAGGGCCCATAGTAGTCTTTCATAGTTATAGTTCAATGAAACCAAATAATTTCTTTCCCAGGTCATTTTAAAAATCAACATGTATTTGTTTTGATGTGTAAGCTTTGAAGTTCAGCAGTGGACATGTGCATATGAAATCATTGTCAGATTTTCTAGTGCCACGCTCTTCTCAAGGAGTGTACATTCTTTAACACAAACACACACACACACACACGCGCCAACTTTCTGATTGATTAAAGCGGACAAAATTATGTTGGCCCCCAAGCAAAGCAAAGGAAGCAAAGTTTCTCAAATTCATACCTGTATTCAACACAATAGTTGGCTTTGCAATTTGTAAACCGTCAGGAAGAATATGCTATAATTATATGGAGGCCATCCTATATAGCATATTCTTCCTGATAAATATCATGCTTAAAGTGGTGTACGCCATATATACAAATATTTTGTTGTCAAGATTGTGTTGTGAAGTGCCATACATTGGAGCTTTCTGCAAGTAGTGCATGGGACTATCTGCTGCTAACATGGCTTGGATGGATGCTTTATCAAATTATACCAATAACTTTTTTTTACATATTGTGTTGGTAAAAGAGATATTGATGCATCTATTGATCTATTCCGAAATTAACAATTTGACCTTGTTATTCCCTGTCTTGGCAACACTTCAATTTCGACATGGACATTAATAACTCCACCAAGTTGTCCATTGTTATCACACAAACATCAAATACATGCATGGGTTTCTTTTTAATTGTCTTTCCTCTGTCAGAATAATTTTCATAATTTTAGGCTACAATAAAAAAAAAAAAAAAAAATTTCAATCTTGGATTTGTATTTAATTGTAGACAGGAGAAAGGCATTTGGCCATCATAGAAGAGGAACCATATTTATTTCATTTTGATGCATTTACAGATGCATATCATTTTTATAATAAATGTGATTTTGATTTACCTTATACATGTACAAAGATAGTACTTTTGTTTTTTGGAAACTTACAGCAACCAAGATATATTTAAAATGCTTGAAGTTATCAACTTTGGGTAATAACTCTTTTATTAATAACTTTTTTTCCCAGAAAAGAAGAAGGACAAAAAGAAGGACGATGCTGGACCCACAATCTTAACTGGGGTGTACATGTTCCCCAATGGGGACAAATATGGTAACTTTATTTCACATTTTGTAAAAGTTGGAGAAAAAGATCTTGAGCATTTTTCTATGGCATATCTTCAATCCTTTAGAGATATTGATGCCAAAGCCCAAAGTTAGTTTGACTATAATTATAAATAATTATCATTCAAAATCTCTCACACTAATTTTTAAACTAGCATCTTTGTGGTGTGTAACATGGCATTAATCAGGATTCCTATTGCCAATTCTCTAATGCAGTTTATTTTGATGTAAGTATTTACGCTGTGCATTCACTGCGTTAAAGAAAAGTGACTTTGTGCAGACTGACAAAAAATACATGCAGTGACAAAAAAAAAAAAAAAAAAAAAGAAATGTGCATGTACATTTAAGTTCACTTGTAATTTGTTTATGGCCAGCTTGGATGTAGAAAACTGGGAATTTAATGCAATTATGGCTTTGCAGAACTGACACCAGTCACAATGCAGTAGATTTACTGTATGTAGAAATTTTTTTAGAATATATAATGGAATAGGCATAAATGTAACTAGGCTTGTACAGACCTTACTCAATGGTCTTCACATTGCCTAATAAGTCATGCTACAGATGTTCTTTCAGCAACAGTTGAAGAAAAAAGGCAATGAGTGCACAAAGTTGTGATGTACAATGTATACACTTATACTTGGCATGTTGGTATTTGAATAAAAATAGTTTTATGTGGAATTTGAATAAATATATGCAGTCACCAACATATGTCCAAGGGAACATAGTATTACAGAGAAATCTTCCCTATTATGGAGTGAGATAACATTTAAAACTGCAATCTTACAGATGGGGAGTACACCCAGTCACCAGATGGAGTCCTGGAAAGAAATGGCACTGGAAGTCACTCGACACCCGATGGGATTTGTTACGAAGGTTCCTGGGTAAATGACAAAATGAATGGAATTGGAAAACTCAGCTTCCCATCAGGGGCTGTGTATGAAGGAAACTTTGTGAACAATCAATTTCAAGGAAAAGGGAAATATACATGGCCAAATAGTTCATTTTATGAAGGGGATTTCACAGAAAACAAGTAAGTTTCCAATGTGTATGTAAAATACTGTATGTTCCAACAAAAACCAAAACAGGTTGATACAGGGAAGTATGATACACCTCCAGCAAAGGGAGCAAAATGGGGTTTAAAAGAAAAACTGAAATGCACATTGGAAGCAGGGTGGTGGGGGTAACAAGGAGTCTTCAAAAAAGACCCAAATTCAAAAATGTATATTGACAAACACCACAGCAAAGCAATTTATTAACCACCCACGAGGAGCATTTACAAATGTCAGTTTGCAATACTTGTACAATGATTTGCATGACAAAACCTCATTATAGCTACGCCTTCCAACTTTTTACTAGTCTTAAATTTAAAAAAAAAATAGTAATTAAATAAATTAATTAAATTCAATTTGAAAAAGTATAAGTCTTAAGATTGAATAATTCTATCAGCATCATGGTTCAACAACTGTAGCCTCCTTGACACCCTTGAGGGGCCTGTTTTTATGGGAGGTAGCATCTGATCACGCCACTGAAACATTACTCACACATATATATGTTGGCTGGCTGTCAACAGTATTAGAGCCTTTTCAATTATTAGGTCAGCTGAGCTAAAAAAAAAATCTCTAAGATACAAGCAGGCCTACAGGGCTATGTCCGACAGAGTGATACTCATAGTTGGGAAATAAAATAGAAATGTCACATTAACATCCCTCACTTTTTCTACCCTCGGCACATAAAGTGCCACATTGTCCCTCCATCCTGTCGATGTTAACACAATATCTAAAAAAATATTCCCTGTAGCTTTACCAAATTTTAATCAGAGATGCACCTTATAATGGACTAGGTTCCTATTGAAAACCAGTTTCCCCTGATTTTTTAGAAACTTTTTTTTAAAATTTAATATATTTATTTGAAGGCCGTCTCAGTGGTGTAAACCCCGACCACATTACTGCCATATGTCAAAAAAATATTCACCATAGCTTTACCACATTTTTATGAGAGATGCACCTTATAATGGACCAGGTTTCTACAGAAAAGCAGCTTCCTTTAATAATTTCTTAACTTTTTACGAAACTTTTAATGTGTTATTTGAAGGCAATCGGAGTGGTATCAACCCTGACGACATTACCGCGATATCTAAAAAAAATATTGACTGCAGCTTTCCCAAATTTTTGTCAGACATGCATCTTATGATGGACCAGGTTCCTTATTAAAACCAGCTTCCTCTTTGTATTTATAAATTTTTATGAAATTTTTAAGTATTTATTTCAAGGCCGTCTGAATGGCCCACAAGGGGATGACGTTATCATATCTTAGCAAGGATGCATTCCAGCGCCACCAATTTTTATCAGAGATGCACATTATAATGGACCATGTTACTATTGAAAACCAGGTTCCTCTAATTATTTTTAAACTTATGAAACTTTTGAAGTACAGTGAAACCTGGCTTGAAGACCACCTCAAGGGATGATCAAATTGTGGTCTCTCAAGACAGGTGGTCTCTCATAGGAGGTACAAATAACAAGAAAAGTACTAAGCATTGTATGTTGAAAAGGTGGTCTTCCAAAGCAGGTGGTCTCTCAAGACAGGGACCACTGTATTTATATGAAGGCTGTCTGCATGGCACACAAGTGGAAAATCTTCTTACCACAATATCTCAAGGATTCATCACAGCTTCATCAAAGTTTTGGTGCAGTTATACCATATTATGGCACCTGTAAATTTTCAACAACAACAAAAAAAAAAGTGAAGAATTGAGGAAAAGAGGTTGTGGGCACCCATGGTAATCTGTTCTCTGAATGCTATTTTCTTTAAAGGCAATGAAGTGACCAGAATTTTGCTACATTTGATGATGATGATGATGGTGGTGGTGAATGTTAGAAACAAATAAACTGAAGAAAGACTCTCGAAGTCACAAGAATCTGCACTTGGTGAGAATTCAGGTTTCATCAGCATAAGTCTTATGTCTGAATATTTTGGGCCCTAAAGCCCAGTCGTGTGTTGTTGAATTTAGATTTGTTATTTGTTTTCAGAATGGAAGGTGATGGGGAATTTACAGACACAGACGGGCAAATATGGACTGGTACCTTCAGATATAAAGCAGCACCTGGCCTGCGATTCAAACTGTGCTTATGAGCATTGAACATTCTTGACAACACTGCTACTGAAATGTTACAAAAAAAAAAAAAAAAAAAAGAAATGAAAGAAAAAGTGATACTGTGACGATTCCTTAATGAGTTCTCTGGCTTGCCATCAATTGTCTAATTTGTAATACTTAATTATGTCTGGCAATGTGTACAGTAATCTTGTCATGTTGATCTGATATTTTGAGAGAATGTTCATGGGATACTTTGCATCTTTGCCAAAATGACTACTGCCTAGTTGGCTCATTTGATGCTTTCCCATTAATAGTTGAGTGGTAAATAATTTCGAATATCATGTACTTTTTTTAAAACTCAATCAATGCATCTCTGATTTTCTTTTACATGCAGCAGTATTTTTAAAACTCAGATACCTAAATTAACAATGGCTTTCCATAATGTGAGCTTTCTATTCCAGTGGTTTTCCATTACCTGGCAAAATCCACTGATGACGGCTGTTACCACCACAGCATATCAAACGAGTTTTAAACTAAACTTTAGATTATGGTCAAGTAACCAGAGAGAAATCTTTTGTCGGCTGTTTTCCCTGATGCTCCTTGTATCTGCTCTTGGGCCCACCAGACTTTACATGAAAACAAAATCTGGTTTAAATCACGCTTTATACTATAGAAATTATTTTGCCGTCTAGCTTAAATTATAAATTACACTTTTAATGAAATCAAACAGAACCTTTTTATTTCATCACAGGGACACATATTCTTCAGGGGAAATAATTACACATCAAGTCATATTTTAATCAGTTAGAAACAATTTTACATGTTTATAGTTCTCAGCAAAGAACACAGCGTATGTCATATATACACATGCAGCTGCTAGTTTGTTTACACTTTCAATTGAACTTATCAAAACAGAAGTATACTTGATACTCAACCATTTAAGTATCATTGCACTGGAATGCTCCATCCTTCTATTTCAGGCTGCTTTGACTCCAATATTTGCGTATAATATGGGGTTTGATACTATCTGATTGGACATGTAAAAGATCAAATCAATACATGACAGTTTTGTTGTTATAATTTATTTCAATAACATAAAATCATGAAATCAGAACCAACCAAATATAGAGTAATGAACATTTCATTGTGGTTAAAATGTATGTATAATAAATATAGAATACCTTGTTCTTTTGTGAATAACTTTGACTTTTTTGGCTACTGCTTGGTTTCATACAATAATTACACTTGTGTGTAACATATTATAAGTTACATGTTCACACGATGTGTTCCGTGAATGAAGCAGGCATAATCATTGTTTGTTAATCCTTTATATGTGATTTCTCCTACCTTGGTGGTCACTTCAAATCTTGCCACTCTGAGACAAATTTAGCAGATCTAGAGAATTTTAACTTGTTCTGTCTCAACTTATATTTATAGTTGACTCCAGACTTAACCCTTTCCCCCCTAAACCGACCAAAACCGGTTTCTGGTCAAATGTCGTTTGCTCCAGTGCTTCCCACTTATTTCGACAGTAATGAAAAACAATTTGACTGAGAATTGTATATGAGACCTATCAAGATCACATGCCAAGGAAAGCTGTTGACTCAGTCTTAATTCGAGGGGAAAAAGGGTTAAATATCAAAATAAGGTTATTGATGGCATTAATTTAATGTCAAAAGGGAAAAGTATGACAGCTGGTATGTGCTGAAAACATGCTGCATTCACACACATTATATGAAAAATATGCATATGTATGTATATATGGAAATACTATCAAGTGAACTGTATTTGGTTGTAAATAAAATAGATATAAATGGAAAAAAAAATTGTGGTGTTTTTGTGTGTTACCAGTCATCAAGCAATTCAACTTTTCATTTAAAATTTCAACTATGGTTCATGATCTTTCTCCTCATTAATAGGCTATCAGCGGATACTAAATCCCATAAATCTAAAAATAAGGCAGATGTGATCACTTCTTTATCATCATCATATTTTATTGTCATCTTAGTCAATAGGATTAGCCTGCTTTGGTGACCCTTGGTTACTGAATAAAATACTACATCTGTGTCCGGGTACTTGACATCTAGAGTGACGTGATAGTTATGATGTCATTATTTTCTGAAAGAATAAGGCTAATAATACCAAACATACCACAAATGTGTATCATATGCAGAAGTCTTGTGTTGTGTAATATAGATGACCTTGACCTACTTTAGGAAATGGTTTTTCTTTTTGTTATGGTCACTACATCTGAACTTAAAAAGTATAGACCCATATCTTTTACATGGATTGCGAAGGCCAAGCCTATATTAAACACTCTCCATGGCACAGATGTTGGTGTATACTTTCCTACCCAACTGTTCAGTGGAGGAAACCGTAGGGCTCAGAGAAAACCACCTTGCACAGTCCGAGTGGTAGGAACTCTTTCCACTTGCATCCCCAGCCTTGAATCAAACCCGGGCTGCAGAGGTCAAAGGCGAGCATGTTGCAGCTCCGCCAACCATGCACCCACTTTTTTTTTTTGTAAACTGAACTTGTGCACGTTTCAGTAGACCAGTACAGGAACATTTTACGGACCAGTCTATGATGTGTGGAGTCATAAGTACATTCAATTGTATATTTTGCTTATGAATTGAGATGGAACTTCTAACTTTACAACAAATATGCATTGGGCCAATGGTTAATTTTTTTTTTTCAAATTTTGAACGACTTGCACTTATCTTCAAGGTCATTAAGGACATGGTAACGGGCACTTAACTCTACATTCAGAGAAATGAGACTTGCAATACCAAATGTACCGTAACTGTGTATTGTATAAGGAAGTTCAATATTGCATAATTTGGGTGACCATGACTACTTGGTTTAAACATATTTATTTCCAAAAATACAATTGGGAAACAGGGCCGTGCCCGATAAAATTCCCTCTTGCGCATAAGGAAAATAGGCGGAGAAACCGCACTTCACTGACATAGAAGAGGAGTAAACTCCAAGAGGTGACATCACAGTACAAAAACAGATAGAGTGGCGCTGCCACATGAGTTCAAGAGAAATAATACAGAACACCACAGACACGGAAAGGGGTTTTGAAGTACGCCTTCTCTCCAGCAAACCAATAAATAGTGTAGTGAACTCCTTGAATATCCTGTATTAGAGCCTATGTGACTGCTCCCAGTCTACCTATTGCCTTAATGTAATCCTGGACTGCATCCAAAATTGTTTTGTTTTGCTGGGTTGTGCACGTTTTTACGCCATATTTAAACAGAGTTGAAACTGTAAAGGGTGCGAAAGACTACTTTTTCAAGGTCACCGAGGTAATACATCTGAGGAATGATTTTTTTTTTTGTTAAGGTTATTACATCTGAACATGTACACATTTATCAATATACCACTACAGGAATATGATGCAGACAAAATCTATGTGGTGTGGAATCATGGTGGTGCCACTGGTGGTAATAAGTGCAACTAGTATCATAGGTATTAAAAGTACATAAAACTAATTATTTTGATTATAAATTGAGATGTCACTTCAAAATTTACACCGAATATGTGTTAGGCCAATCACAAAATTTTGGGTGTCATTGGCCTATTTTGAAGGTCATTAAGGATGTAGTTAAGGACACTAAATTTGACACATCGAGAAATGAAAAGGCTAACAATACCAAATGTACCATAAATGTGTATCATATATGGAAGCTAGACATTGCGTTGGTAACCTTGACCTACTTTCTCAAGTTTACGGAGGGAGAGCATATCAGAAAATGATTTTATTGTCATGGCCATTACATTACATTATTGAACTGCAAAACTTGCACCACGTATGCATTAGGCCAATGGTAAAATTTTGTAATATGTTTTGTCACATTGACCTATTTTTCAAGGCCATTCACTTAAAGGAAGGCTCTCATGAACCTTAAATTCTAGCTTATCAGCACAGTCACCCTAATTACTGGATATGTGTTGAAGTATTAAGACATTTTTGTATCATATTCTGTATTTTTAGGAAGATAAAATTTACATTCCATATAAAGCAAAGTGTGCCCCATAAGATGAAACCACGCAAACATTCCAACCAACAAGAATGTTGTGCATTGAGGTTTATGGAACATCCACAGTAACTACCAATGAATATCAGTATTGTTGGTGCAACTCTGCAGAAATATGCAACATAAGCAAGCTGCAGCTATTGTTGGTGCAACTCTGCACAAAAATGCAACATAAGTAAGCTGCAGCTAATCACACAATAAAGTGTCACAACTACTCTAGCCTGTCAGATTAGCACTCAGGCATGTGAAATGGCTGTTACAAATATATATAACATATAGTTTAGCTGTAGTATTTCATTATTCGCCAGAGGGCAGGACCTTTTGCCTGCAGTTATAGTGGACGCACTCGCACCTCTGGTCAGCAGAAAGGACAGAGAGCTTTCGGGGGTACAAGGCAGGGAGCTGAAGTGTTCTCTATGTGCACGTTAAAGCAGCGCTATAACGGCGAAAGTCATTTATTCGACAGAGCATTGTTTCTAATAGGAGCGGCTGGAAGGGCCAACAGTTGTGAGTAGTTGTCACATCAATAATTTTACGTTTACGAGAGCTTATCTGCCAAATGTAGTAATGCTATTCTTTTTCTTTAATTGGTGCTGTGTTATCCTATATATATACAGTCGGTGCTATACTTAAAAGTGTTAAAATCCAACATAAAGGTGCTAGAAACGAAAGAAGTTATGTATAAGAGTAATATATTAGATATTTGTTTACCGTAAGAGAGTTAAAGTTAGTTTACGTGGGTTTCTGAGGATATCGAGGGATCAAACTAAACAAAGAGAATATGCCACGAGGTTTTGGAACGATTGTAGCGACATCTATTAAGGGGATTAGAAATATTTCTGCAGAATTGACAGTTCGGGTTAAACCACAAGAGTGATTTGTAAGGAATATACACGGTTATATATGTAACAGTTGATTCAATGAAAGTAACCGAATTATATCTTAAATAGTAAAGAGTTTGTTATTGGTTTGTTGCAGTTTGAACCGCATTCAACACATTCTACGCATTGTATGGCATTTACCACGTTAAGTCGCACATCGACGCCCATCAGTGCATCTGAGTGAAATGGCGTGTGTCCTAATGTTGTGCTCGACAGTGGCAAAGGAATAAAGACTTAGCATAGAAAAGTACCACACAGTGACGTCGTTAATCTGTTCTTGTTGGTATATTTTGTGAATCCAGCCAAATTTGCCAACCGCAGGGCGGTGTGAAAGATAACATCTAAAGTTCAAAAACTGAAGACACGTATATACCATAAGACAGCAAAAATATGGCGTCATACAGTGAAAGCAATATTGACGGGTTAAAGCAGGCAAGGACATCTGCTAAAGCCCTTATTACATGCAAAAGAAAGGAATTGAATGAACTTGTTAAGATTGAAGCAGACGCTAAGCATATTGGAGCAAAGGTCGCAGAACTTAAAGGTGCATTTCAAAAGTTTGAACATGCACATGAAGCCTACACAGCACAGGTAGATGGGGATCCTCCTGCCTACTTTATCAACATACGAGATGAAGTTTCAATCGCCATACAGCAGGCAGGCGTTCCCGATTTGTCAGATGAAATTGAGCCAAGGGACTGGTAGCCAAACAAAGTATGGAAGCAACAGGTCTCGCTCACGAGTGTCTGTGAGCACTAGTTTGGTTAGTGAGAGAGCTAAAGCTGCAGCCCGCAAGGCTGCATTGCAAGCAGAATCTGCTGCATTAAAAGAACGACAGCGTTTAGCACAAGAAGAGTTGGACATAAAACACCGAAAAGAGGCATTAGATCTGGGAGTAAATCTTGCAATGGCAGAAGCAGAAGATCAGGCATATCAAGACATGACAGGAATAAGTCAAATAAGTGGGCGCAGACAGGCATTACCACCGAGGGGCAGATCAGATTTGCCACTAGTTGACCCAACGCCTCCTCCTCCTGGCCTAAATACAAATGCGTCAGTGTTTAGAAATAGAGATAACAGTGATGTTGCTCTTCTAGAAACTATGCAAGCAACTCAACAGCAACAGCAGTATATGTTGTCGGTTATGCAACTGCCTAAAGTGGAACTCAAAACCTTTGATGGTGATCCGTTGCAATACTGGGTATTCATTCGTGCATTTGAAAACACTGTAGAGAGAGACTTAGTGGACGATAATGCCAAATTAGCGCGTCTACTGCAGTACTGTGTTGGCAGAGCATACAAAGTGATAGAAGGCTGTGCTGTTATGGAGGCAAGTCAGGGCTATACTCGGGCCAAGCAACTGCTCAAAGAACGATTTGGTAATGACTTTTATATTACAGAGGCCTGGGTTCAAAACATCACACAAGGACAATATATTAAAGCTAATGACAGGGCTGGGCTGCAGGACTTTGCAGACAATCTGAAAAGCTGTCGAGAGGTATTGAATGCAATGAATAGGTCAAGTGAGATGAACAATCAAACTAATCTCGTAAGAATCATTGAGAAACTACCTGTATATTTGCAAAATAGATGGAAAAAGCAGGTCAGGGACATACGGAAAAGAGGTGAAAGGGTTCCAGGGTCTGATGATGTAGTAGAGTTTGTGAGTGCAGCAAGTGAAGAAGCAAATGATCCAGTTTATGGTAAATTGACTGACAACAGTCGGGAAAAGATCAATGGAAACAAATTTCAAAGACCTCCAAAAGGTAGAGGACGGTCGAATTTTAGTGTTATGGCTGATCAAAGTGGTACAAATGTAGACCAGCAACATGCAAATGACACAGTTAAGAGGTGTGTATTCTGTGAAGCTGAGCATACTCTTCTGGATTGTGATGGGTTTAAGTCATTGAAACCTGAAGAAAGGTTGAAGTTTTCTCGTAGAAAGAAACTTTGCGACAATTGTTTATGGCCAGGCCACATGTCGGCAACATGCAGACGTAAAACAGTTTGCACTGTAGCTGGCTGTGGACGCAAACATAGCAAGTTCTTACATGTGTCCAAAAGAGAGGTTCATGCTGGTGACCAAAATACAAGTCTAAGAGATGCAGTCAATGATCAAACGCAAACAGATGTAAAGGCAGTAAATGGCTATTCTCATTCAGAAGAATCACTGTGTAGTGCCACAGGGGCCGGCGCTGGTAGAGTGGGGCTCCCTATTGTACGGGTAAATGTAATGACAATAGATGGTAGATGCACTGTCAGTACTTGTGCTTTGTTAGATAGTGGTTCAACAAGTACATTTTGCTCAGCTAGCCTGGCAAAGAGACTGGGTATCAAAGGTAAGAGGGAAAAATTGACACTCACTACACTTACCTCTACTTCAAGCAGTGTTAGCACAGAGGTAAAAGGGGTAAAGGTATGCTCCCTCGAAGATCAGGCTGAATGTATTACAGTTCCAAAAGTGTTTGTCAGAGCTCAAATGAGTATCAATGGTGACAATATAGCAAAGCAGAAAGATGCTGACAGGTGGTCACACCTAAATGGTATTAAGTTGCCAGAGGTAAATGAAGAAGTTGAGCTTTTGATAGGACAAGATGTTCCAGAAGTGATGATCCCACTTGATGTAAAACATGGCAACAAGGGTGAACCTTATGCAGTGAAAAATGTGCTAGGATGGACCTTAAATGGTCCGCTGAATGGGTCTGATAGCAGCAAGAGCTCCAATGCGGCTCATAGTAATTTTACACAGGTTTGTAGCCTTGAAAACCAAGTTAAAAGGTTCTGGGAACTAGAGGCATGTGATATCATGTATAATGAAAAAATGGCATTGTCTGTTGATGATCAAAGAGTACTGTCAATATGGGATGAGACAGTGAATAAAGTGAATGGGCATTATCAGATGGCAATTCCCTTTAAGGACAAGGTTCCCCATCTTCCTAACAATAGGAAAATGGCACTCAGGAGGCTAGAATCTCTAAAAACGAGATTACAAAGGGACAAAGATCTAAATGAGAGTTACTGTGCAGAAATTCAAAACTTGTTTGAGCAAGGATTTGCTGAAGAGGTTCCCAAGGAGGAAATAGTAAATGGTAGGGAAGAAAAGGTCTGGTATTTGCCACACCACCCTGTTTTACATCCACAAAAACCAGGTAAGGTGCGCATAGTTTTCGACTGTGCAGCGAAATATAACAATACATCTCTGAACGACAAGGTGTTACAGGGACCTGACCTTATGAACAGCCTGATAGGGGTGTTACTTAGGTTCCGACAGGAACCAGTGGCCTTAATGGCCGATGTAGAAGGAATGTTCAACCAAGTGCTTGTTGATCCTAAAGACAGAGATGTACTAAGATTCTTGTGGTGGAAGGACGATAACTTGTCTGAGGAGCCACAAGAATACAGGATGAAAACACACATTTTTGGTGGGGTTTGGAGCCCCAGTTGTGCTAATTATGCACTGAAACGTACTGCTGAGGATGAACGAGTTGACTTTGACCCTTACGTCCTAGATACAGTGAAACAAGATTTCTATGTAGATGACTTGTTAAAGTCAGTTAGTTCTGTGGACCAGGCCATACCCCTGGTAGCCAACCTGAGGGAGGTACTGGCCAGAGGGGGCTTCAGGCTTACTAAGTGGGTAAGCAATAGCAAAGCAGTACTGAAGTCAATTCCAGGGTCGGAATTAGCAAAGGGTGTAAAGGATGTTGATCTTGAACAGGAGTCTCTGCCTGTAGAGCGGGTATTAGGGGTACACTGGGACATTGCTTCTGATTGTTTTGAATTCAAAACAGTGACAAAGGACAAACCACTTACCAGAAGAGGTTTGTTGAGTGTCATTAGTAGCATCTATGACCCTCTAGGTGTCACAACCCCATTTGTTTTGCCAGCAAAATTGATCCTTCAGGAGTTGTGTAGGAAGAATTTACAATGGGATGAAGCTATACCTGACATGCAACTGTGTCAGTGGAAGAAGTGGGTGAAAGACCTTCAATTACTCGAGGATTTCAAGGTTGAGAGGTGTATAAAGCCTAAAGATGACGATGTAGCCCACTGCACATTGCACCACTTTAGTGATGCTTCATTGAAAGCCTATGGGGTGGTTTCATACTTGCATGTAGAAAGGCAGAAAGGTGAAGCTAGAAACTTTCTGGTTATGGCTAAATCGCGCTTAGCACCTATCAAAGCAATTACAGTTCCAAGGTCAGAGCTTGCAGCTGCCACATTGGCTGTTAGGCAAGATCAGTTACTAAGAAGGGAGCTGACTATCCCTCTGAGGGACTCAGTGTTTTGGACTGATAGTGAGATTGTACTAAGGTACATTGCAAATGAAAACAAACGTTTCAGTATTTATGTTGCCAATAGGGTGGCAGTCATACATGACCACACAGCAAGTGAGCAGTGGCACTATGTGAACACAGAGCAGAACCCTGCAGATGATGTTTCACGCGGGTTATCTGCCAGAGAGTTGCTGGAAAGCAACAGGTGGCTCAATGGTCCTGGGTTCCTGAGCAGGAACGAGGATGAATGGCCAGAGAGTCCTTCTTTACAGGATATTCCGTATGATGACCCAGAGGTCAAGACAAAGGCTGATGTTTATGCAGTCAGTCATGATGCACAATCCGTAGATTGCCTGTTTCAAAGATATTCCTCCTGGCATGCTTTGAAGAAGGGCGTGGCCTGGATGTTGAGGTTGAGGGCATTTCTAAAAAACAAAGTTGTCCTTAAACGCAAAGACCATGGTGATCTACTGCCTGAAAATAAAGGCTCAATATCTGTAGAAGAGCTACAGGCAGCTGAAAGGTATGCCGTAAGTTATGTGCAGGGCCAGTGCTTTGCTTCAGAACTTGCAACACTCAAGCGCTCAGGCAAAGTAAACAGGTCTAGTTCTATTGTGAAGTTAGATCCTGTAGTGATTCAGGGCATCCTTTGCGTCAGAGGACGTATGTCAAATGCTGTCCATGAAGGGATTGGGAAGTATCAAATGATACTACCAAAGAATCATCACATTACTGACCTGATAGTAGGCTATTATCACCAGCTCTCTGCTCATGCAGGATGTGAGCATGTCTTGTCTTTGGTCAGACAAAAGTTTTGGATAGTGAAAGGAAGGCAAGTGATTAACCAAGGGCTCAAGCATTGTATTTTGTGCAAGCGGAGGGCAGTTGCCCCATGCAAGCAAAAGATGGCTGACCTACCAGATGAGAGGGTAACACCTGACGAGCCACCATTCACATTTGTGGGCATTGATTACTTTGGCCCATTCCAGGTAAAACGTGGCCGCGTTTTGGTGAAAAGATACGGGTACACATTCACTTGTCTAGCTTCTCGCGCTGTCCATATAGAAGTTGCGTCAAATCTTGAGACTGACTCATTTATAAACGCGCTCACCAGATTCTTGAGTAGAAGGGGCCGGCCAAAGATGATCATTTCAGATAACGGCACAAATTTTAGGGGAGCCCAGAAAGAGCTGAGAGATTGCATTGAAGCTTGGAATGTAAAGCAAGTTGAAGAGTATCTTCTTCAAAGGGAGATTAAATGGAGATTTATTCCTCCCATGGCATCGCACATGGGAGGGGTTTGGGAGAGACAAATTCAGACCATTCGGAAGGTGCTAGGCGGTTTGTTCAAAGAGCAATGTATGGATGATGAAGGGCTACATACCCTCTTATGCAAAGTGGAGAGCATTGTAAATAGTAGACCCCTCACAAAGGCTTCCAATGATCCAAAAGATGATGAGCCACTTACTCCCAATCACATTCTATTGCTTAACGCCAATACTCCTCTACCACCAGGGATATTTGAACGGTCTGATGTATACCCCAAGAGAAGATGGAGACAGGTCCAATATTTGTCCAATCTATTTTGGACAAGATGGATGAGAGAATATTTGGCAGAACAGCAAAGTAGACAAAAATGGTTCAACAGGGAGAGAAACATGACAGTTAATGACTTGGTGCTACTTGTAGATCAGCAAGCTCCAAGACATGTTTGGCCATTAGGGCATGTCTTGCAAACCTTTCCTGGCAGAGATGGCAGAGTTAGAAGTGTGCGAGTAAGAACTCAATCTGGAGAGTTCATTAGGCCAATCCACAAGCTGTGTTTGTTGGAAGCATCAAGAAATGCACATTAATGGGTGTAAACCAAAGAACACAAGGTAAATGATAAGCAAGGCACATCATTTAAGGGGCCGGAATATGTTACAAATATATATAACATATAGTTTACCTGTAGTATTTCATTATTCGCTAGAGGGCAGGACCTTTTGCTTGCAGTTATAGTGGACGCACTCGCACCTCTGGTCAGCAGAAAGGACAGAGAGCTTTCGGGGGTACAAGGCAGAGAGCTGAAGTGTTCTCTATGTGCACGTTAAAGCAGCGCTATAACGGCAAAAGTCATTTATTCGACAGAGCATTGTCTCTAATAGGAGTGGCTGGAAGGGCCAACAGTTGTGAGTAGTTGTCACATCAATAATTTTACGTTTACGAGAGCTTATCTGCCAAACGTAGTAATGCTACTCTTTTTCTTTAATTGGTGCTGTGTTATCCTATATATATATATACAGTCGGTGCTATACTTAAAAGTGTTAAAATCCAACATAAAGGTGCTAGAAACGAGAGAAGTTATGTATAAGAGTAATATATTAGATATTTGTTTACCGTAAGAGAGTTAAAGTTAGTTTACGTGGGTTTCTGAGGATATCGAGGGATCAAACTAAACAAAGAGAATATGCCACGAGGTTTTGGAACGATTGTAGCGACATCTATTAAGGGGATTAGAAATATTTCTGCAGAATTGACAGTTCGGGTTAAACCACAAGAGTGATTTGTAAGGAATATACACGGTTATATATGTAACAGTTGATTCAATGAAAGTAACCGAATTATATCTTAAATAGTAAAGAGTTTGTTATTGGTTTGTTGCAGTTTGAACCGCATTCAACACATTCTACGCATTGTATGGCATTTACCACGTTAAGTCGCACATCGACGCCCATCAGTGCATCTGAGTGAAATGGCGTGTGTCATAACGTTGTGCTCGACAGTGTCAAAGGAATAAAGACTTAGCATAGAAAAGTACCACACAGTGACGTTAATCTGTTCTTGGTATATTTTGTGAATCCAGCCAAATTTGCCAACCGCAGGGTGGTCCTAGATGAAAGATAACAATGGCAATTAATTGACCCACTGTGTTTCTTGGAATTATTGTGTTAACAGCTGCAGAGCCTGGTCTTTGATAAGAATTCTTTTTTTTTTCGATGATCATCGAAGCTTTACCCATGATGCCTGAATATTCCTTTAAAGTTCCATACATCCTGTAATTCCTGTGACTGAAATAAACTAATGAATTTCTCTAAGAAATTGGGCAAACAGACTGAAACATCACTCTTGCATTTTTCCATAGTTTAAGTCATTGTTATCAGTAAAATTGTTACACCAAACATGATAATTCATAAGAGCCTTCCTTGAAGAAAAGAACACAAAATTCAATATGCTGATAAAGAATAATGGGAATGATCCCAAATATATCATAATTATGTGTTTCATGTGAAAGTTTGATGTTGCATCAAATGGATGGCATTGACTTATAGCTCAGGGTCATGGAGGAAAGGTTTTTCAGAAAAAGAATTGTTGTTAATGGTAATCAGATTATATGTCAGAGCATTAGGTCCATTTGCCTCTTGTTTGAACCTGGAACCAGTTTCTAATACTGTTCATTAACCGACAGACATAGGTTCTTAAGGAATTCTGCATAAAACTGATCTCTTCTTCTCTCACAACATTTGGTTTTTGGTTTCTTGGCAGCATTTTGGTACTAGTCTCCACAGATTTGTGGTTTTGCCACTTTGGAAGCCAATGTTTTTGAGCAACCTAAAAAATTATCCATTTTCCTTTCAAAGTTCAGTTTGGAGTTTTCTTGTGCTTTTTCTAATAGTGATACCACCACAAGAGACATAATTTTGGTGTTTTAGAAACCATTGTTGGTTCTAAAACCCACAGTTCTGTTGGATCCAGGGGCACCAGGTACATGTAGTTGAGCCAGATGGGTTCAGATATCCAAAGGAGACCATGAAATTGATTCCTAAAGTATGTAGTGTCCACTGTTCAAAGCTATGGTTGGTCTTTGTGTGCTACCTCTTGGTGAACTTCAAAATGTGTATGTCATCACTTCTGTATACCGGATGCTGTCGATCGAGGGGAACCTTGGTGATGTGGAATTTCTTTTTAATCAGCTGAAAAATACAAAATAGGAAATTGATTCCACTTGTTTTGTTTTTTAACGGATCAAAATTGAATTTATTTTGGTTGGTCGTTGTCGGTATCGAGATCAAGAGCGACAGTGAGAGAGCAAAAGAGAGAGGTTTCGAAATGTACCCAAAACTTAATATGATAGTACAAGTTGGGTACTAACAATATCTGCAATGTTTAACCAGAAAAAAAATTTGAAAATTACCTATAGAAGACTATCTGCTGTAAGCAGTCCCCAATTCTTCCAAGAAAATAGTGGCCACATTCAGTAGGTGACCTTTCCTTGCAGCTAAATTAATCAAGAAACAGGACTCCTGAAAACTGTGTCCACATAGAGCATATGACTTTCACAGCGATTGCCTTATTTCCAAGAAAAATATAAGTTCACAAAATTGTGTTTGGTCAGAAGAACAGCACCACAGCAGTAATATGAATTACTGGTACAGAAACAAAGAAAGAATGTGCAAAATTCGAGAGACAATGTGTTACATTTTATTTGAACACAGAACATGTAATCTATGGCCACAAACACTAAAGATAGTAATATTACCACATCTTGCATCCGTCCTGACTGAAGACTCTTTGAAAACATTGTAAAGGATCAGTTAAAATCAATCTATGTACAAAATTAAGATGTCACTTGATTCATTTCTTGTTATACCTCAGGTGTAAATCTAGTCCTCTGATTGGCTCAGCAGGTGTATCAGTCTTGACTGTCAACCTGCAAGAAGTTTACTGTCACACGTTGATCATTTATGCCACTGGGGGTGCTGCATTCTTGACATGGCCTTGATATTGTTGATTTGCTGTTCTTTGGTATAATAAGAGAAATTGTGCCCATTGACTTTTCGAGACAAGGGGAACTGTAAACTGAGCCATGGGCCATTACTCTTCAGCTTTACTTCGGTTGGACAGTCTATCCCTTGGATTTACACAGCCAAGCAGGGAAGGTCACCATTTCATTATTGACACATTCAGATATTACCACACCTGTAATGTACATGTATGCTTAAATGCTACCATTTACTTTTAACTAAAAAAATTGTGAACCTACCTCAAGGAACCGTCTTTCTAATTCGGGTTTATTTCCTGTGGTTCTTTCTTCATAACAACAGAACACTGTGGTGCAAGCACCAGTCAGATCATCTATGGTTTTCACAAGTGGTTCCAGTGACTGGAAAATAGATTTATAGTTTCAGCATGAAACTAGAAGGAATTGTTTCCTCTCATGAGATCATTCATAAGAAATAGAGGTTGAGGTCACTTGCCTCTAAAATGAAGGGTCAGTGTTGTGACGGGAGGGGATATTTTAAACCATAACTTCACTTTTGAGATTTTCCAGCTGTGCAAATGTACCAGATAAAAAATTTCTGTATATACAGCTCGGGAAGTACTACATGAATACCAGTTTGGCATTTGTGAACTTAAATTTCTCAAGAAAAAAGCTAATTTTGTGAGAAAATGAACACATGGCCCTGTCTGTGACAGTGATGTGACCACACATCCCCTGTGATCACCTGGCGTCAAACATGTGCTTTGTGGCGGGAAATTAATGTGCATACGGCGTAGTCAACATTGCTGTTTGGAATCATGGATGATTGATAAGGATGGGCAGGCTGAAAACATAATGAATCTCCCCATGATGACAAAATGCATACTTTTTTCTCCCTTTTCACAAGCTAAATTAATAAATCAATTTTGCCAGAATGGATGAAAATTTTTTGAGCTATGTTGCCTCCTGAGCAGCCATTCCCTCATTCCCATCAAAAAATGTCTGCTTGAGAGCCAACGAGTTATGAGAGGAAATGAGTTTTCAGACAAGTACACTATGAGACACGAAAAGTAAGTCATGCCCACTAATACACTGTTAAAAATACCAGGCATCCAAGCTCACTACTAGTTTATTATGATGCAATGACACTTGATGGGCAGGAAGACCTTGACTAAGTACATGTACGTGTACTCCAACAAGAAGACATATGATTGTTAAAAAATAGGTAACAGTGGCCAAGAAATCTAATCAGTTCACGTTTTAATTAGTCTCAGAAGCGCTAAGAGGCAGTTGCTTTACCAAATTTAAGCACACATTTTTCAGATGTCATGGTAACAAACATTGATCAGAGGTAAGCACTGACCAATGAGAGGAAAACATGCATCATAGAAAAGACACCTTAACCTGTTTACATACCTGTTCATAGTATATACAGTCAGCAAGCAAAACGTAGTCAGGTGAAGGGAGGAATGACTGTACATCTTCACCCCAAGAAAGTTCTTTGGCTTCAACCTTACCCTGTGCATTCTGTATGTGATCTGTGTTCTCCTCTATATTTAAAGTCATTAAAGGGACAAAATCTGGTAAATCTGTGATCACACTTTGGGCTCTGCAATAAAAAAAAAAAAAAATTAGAAACTTCACAAATTTTGGGCCCACGTTGAATGGTAAACATATGTCATTGTACACACTGTCTGCTTTTTTGGTCATAATAATATGCTATTAATAAACAGCTCGGCTTGACACAATACACTCAGGTAGCTCAGTCCTCAAGGGGTTAAGCTAGCATTACATTTATCACTATTAATGCCTTTTGTATGTGGCTCAAATGAACAAATAGCTGAGGTTCAAAGAATAACAGGGTGTGAAAATTCCATCATGGCGGTGCTCATCAGAGGACAAGTGCCCCTATCTTTTACATGCTGTTTTATGAATTTTCACTTGTCCTGAGCAGGCATCAAAGTTTACTTGTCCCTACGATGGGACATAGGAGTTTTCTCACCCTGAATAATTTCAATCCTGCAGATGTACATGTAACAGAATTTAGAATTGAAAATCTGTAGGTGCAAGTGGGGGGGGGGGGAGGGCTAGACTCAAGCATGGGTCCTGTGATGGTGCCTGTGGTGCAGCTCTAAGGAGTGGAGTGGCTGGAACCTCTCAGGTTCTGACAACAGAAAAGTCTATTACAGGCCTCTTCTGCAACTTAATTTTGAAATATATGAAATCTTTATTGTGCATAGACCAACATTACATCAGTATGGTACAAAGTAATACATAAATAAATATAAACTACCATACTACAATTATTATCTTTACATCTGCAGGATCATACTCTAGATATATATATATATATATATATATATATATATATATATATATATATATATATATATATATATATATATATATATATATACATATATATATATAAATATATATTTTGGACACCAGTTTTAAATGAACTAAACCCAACAAAAGCTTGGGATAATTTTATGAATATCTTTTTACCAATTTGTGACAAACATGCTCCTATTGTTAACATCAAAGTGAGAGACGGTGAACCACCGTGGGTTACTGCTGAATTAAGGTCCCTATGTTGTGATAGAGACCATTTCAGAATGAAAGCGGAAGACTCTGGAGCAGCAGAAGACTGGGCTAAGTTTAGAAACCTGAGAAATAAGGTAAACAACATGGTATGTCATTTGAAAAAAGAATATGTGAAAGATGCTATAAGCAACAGTGGCAAAAATCATAAAGATCTGTGGAAAGTTATTAAGAAAATTATCCCATCAAATGCTTCAAAGTCTTCCAACTTTCCTTCAAAACTGGTGAATAACGACACAGAAGTCACTGATGCTGAGGAAATGGCTGAGACTTTCAACAGCTTTTTCGCCAGTATTGGTGATCAACTAGCTTCTAAATACCCAAACAATACTCCCCCTAATATTGGTAACAAAACTGAAGCCACATTCCACTTTTCCCCTATATCTACAGATTTTGTGTCACAACAGTTAAGACACCTAACAATTGGAAAAGCAACGGGCCTTGATAACTTAAGTTCACGTTTGCTAAAAGCAGGCGCCAATAGTCTATCTCTGCCCCTTACTCATATTTTCAACAAATCACTTGTTACTGGCATAGTCCCCGATAAGTGGAAGGTGGCCAAAATCACCCCCATTTTTAAGGATGGTCAACATAGTGATGTGAACAACTACCGTCCGATTTCAGTTTTACCAGTATCAATGAAAATTCTTGAACGTGCTGTGCATGATCAGTTTTACTCTTTCCTAACTAGTCATAATCTTATTCATGAGTCCCAGTCAGGTTTCAGAAAGGGACACTCCACGGCAACGGCCCTTGCCCACTTTGTAGATGTTCTACAGAATGACATTGATCAGGACCGTTGTTGTGGAGTTCTCTTTCTGGATCTGAAAAAGGCGTTCGACACTGTTAACCATCCTATTCTACTTCATAAGCTCAAGAGCTATGGTATCTCTAATGTCGAGCACGAGTGGTTTAAATCATATTTGTCCAACCGAAACCAACATACGGTCATAGATGGTAAAATCTCCAAACCACAGACGGTCACCTGCGGAGTTCCCCAAGGTTCAATTCTGGGCCCGCTCCTCTTTGTACTCTACATAAATGACCTTCCCACTACTATGACCAATTGTAGCATTTCATTATATGCGGATGACACTGCTCTTTATTTTTCAGCAAAAAACACCGTCCAAATTGAAAACGTTCTGAACAGTGAAATTGCCCTGGTTTCTGAATGGTTTGGAAGGAACAAATTGACCCTGAACACCAAAAAGACAAAAGTCATGCTCTTTGGGACTCCACACAAAGTTACATACAAACCCTGTTGAAATTAAGGTTAATAATGAAACCATTGAACAAGTTCATGAATTCAAATATCTTGGTGTTATACTTGACAGCTCACTCAAATTTGCTAAACATACTGACTACATCACTCGCAAAGTAAATGCTAAAATAGCTGCTCTGGGTCGAGTGAGAAACTACCTTCCTAATGTTCTGATGCTTACATTATACAAATCCCTCATTCGTCCACATTTTGACTACTGTGATATCGTTTGGGGGTGTTGCCCCAAGTACCTGCAAGACAGACTCCAAATTCTACAGAACAGAGCACTCAGAATCATAAACAAAATGGACCGATATACTTCAATAGATGACCTACACAATATGAGTCATATTCCCACCCTTAAAGAAAGACGCAAAATCCATCTCCAAATTTTCATGTACAAAGTTTTTCACAATTTGGCCCCAAATACTATCACTTCAAAATTTAAACGAACTAACGATGCCTACTCTCACTCTACCCGAGCAGCCACCTCAAACTCCTTCTGTATTCCTTCCATAGATAAAGATTATGGCAAAAATAGCTTATCGTACAGAGGAGCTATTTGCTGGAACTCTATTTCCCCTGAAAATAGAAAACTACCCTCCCTTCCCCAATTCAAAAGAGCTGCCAAGTAGATCTTGACTATCTTGTGATAGCTGTATAACTTTTTATCAAATTTTATTTACCCAGATATAGTTCATATTGTCATATTGATCTACATTATTTGTGGTTATGTACTCCTGCTATTTTATGTTTACTTCTATACTTTTAATTGTCTTTCAAAGCTTTTATCACATTGTATTTAACTGAGTTGTGTTTATTTTAGTCATCATCTCATATTGTCATTTTATGTATCTTCATTGTACCATCCAGGGCCTGGTGGGAGATCAGTGTCTGGTACACTGAACCAGTCCCCCTGGTAAAATAATAAATAAATCAAATCAAATCAAATCATATATGTATATATATATATACATTGTACATGTCAATTGTGTAGAACACTGCTAGACTACACATCATTTCAATCTACACTGCAGCCACATAAGGGGCAACCAAAGCAGCTGGTAGTAATGGAGCCCTATGTCCATGCAACTAATGAGTGGTCAATGTAATTAAGGAAATGTTTTAGGACTTGATGGTTGGAGCAAGACATGAGAAAAATAAAACTTTTTATTGGTCGACATTGAAGACACATTATGTTGTTCCAGTTTTGTGAACAATACATTTCTGATGAAATCATACTTTGTACAGTGAGGCATGAAGTGCACTGCATCTTCCAGCTGCGACTGTGTGCAGTAATTGCTGTTCTGTTTTGCAACTGTGTTCCTTTATACTGGTGTTAAGGAATATTTGTTCCTCTGAATATCGGTTCCCCCAGGAAGAAATATGTGGTGAATATTGGTTCCCCTGGGGGAATGAATATTTGTTCCTACCCATGAACATTTGTTGCCCCTGTGTGGGGAACCAATATTCGGCGAATATTTGTTCGTACTCATTAACATGTTTGCACCTCGTTTCACTGTGCATCTCTACCTATGTGGATAAGGAGTGAATTAATATTCACTAAATATTGTCCTCATGCTCACAGCACTCAACTATTCATACTTTTTACACATAAGTATTATTTTTATGAAAACATCCTATGTTACATACAAATATTATATTACGTTATGATATACATATATATGTTCACCATAATTTTTATGAAATTAATGTAGTTTACTTCCTTACTTTTTTCCTATTTTTATTCCTTTGAGCATCAAATTTCACTGTGGTGTAATTTAACTCTTCCTTTATACCATTTTATTAGATTTTTTCATAAACATTACCGAGTTTCTCCTGCATGATCAAAATACATTGATCTTTCCACATTACTGCCACCTGTATTTTCCCAGTATGAAGATAGATTAAATTTGTCAAATAAAGTATATGTTTATATTTATGGAATAAATTTATATTTGGACATTTTGTTCGACAAGTTCGATTGTTTGAGGTGGATGATAAAGCAGGGTTCTCAGATTTTCCTTTTCTGGGGATTAACTTTGTGATTCTTGTTCCTTTGTTTTTGATTCCAGTCAGATTCTTTGTTTTCTCAGTTGTCTCATTTCTTTTTCCTTTGGACAGATCGCTGACTTGTCTCACTGTTGTGCTGAGAAATTTGTTGTCCAGATCATTTTTGATTTCAACTTTTGGGCACCAATGGATTCTACAATATGTGAGCCTTGATTATGTTTGTGGTGCTTTGCTGGTTTTTTTTTTTCCTATAGATTTGTAATAAAGCTTTGTAGCTTATTGAGGGCTTGATTATTTCTGTATGTGTGGTATATTAGAATGAGACATGATCTTGGTTTGTCATACATGTAGTTTACCTCCATGTTTGTGACAGGTTAGTCATGTTTCTGCTTGATGCAGTTGGCAAGGTGAAAGAGATGTGATATGAATTTGTTTCTTTTGTAATTGTGTATTTTGTTTGTTTGGCCATTTTGTTTTTGGTGGTTTTGGCTGCTCAGCTATGGTTGACAATGTTTGTTTTCCATTTTGTACTTGAAAAACATTATGATCAGTCAAATATTCATTAGGCAATTTGGATATTTTTTTCATTCAAAATGTTTGCTTGTTTGAGATGGGCGATAAAGCAGGGCTCTCGGATTTTCCTTTTCCGGGGATTAACTTTGTGATTCTCATTCCTTTGTTTTTTTTTATTCCCGCCAGTTTCTTTGTTTTCTCAGTTGTCTCACTTCTTTTTCCTTGGACAGATCACTGACTAGTCTTGCTGTTGTGCTGAGAAATTTGTTTTTCCTGCCCGCCTTCCCTCCTCTTTTATATATAGTTTTTTCTTGTTTGTCTTTTCTTTCTTTTGTTTTACTTTCTTTTATCTATTTTTTCTTTCCTTCCTATTAAGGCGGTTTTGACTGCTCATGTTATGGTTGACAAGGTTTTGTTTTCCAATATGTATTTGAACACATAATGATCAGTCAAATATTTATTTGATGGCCAAAAAATAAATATTTTTGTTAATTTGTTGTTGTTGCTTATCCTTCATCTCAGACAATTTTCTGATTTTTTTCTCACTTTTATTTTCTTTGTCACGCTTTGAGCAAATTAACGTCAATAAGTGATGATCCTCACCCCCCTCCACCCCTTAGGACCTAACGTCAAAGCGTGAAAAGTGACATCGCCCCTGGCCTGAATGACAGGTCTTTCAGGTTTTTCTTGGGCTGTAGTTAGCACTCGCGTCTCACGTTACTACCTCCAACTTAAAAGCCTACGCCTGACGGATACAAGATGGCTGGTTTGCTGTTGTCAAAGGCAAGAAGGAAAAAAGATCAGCGGGGAAACAAACTTGCCCTTGACAGCCTGCTTGGATACCAACGATTCCGGTACCAGAACCAAGTTCCAAAATTCTGGTCCCTTTTAGCAAAATTTCCCCTGAACTGTCTCGAAAATCCGCAGTTTCAAGATATGAAGCTAGCACAATTGCGGCATCCCAAACTACACAACCAACATCACCAATTTCAGACTGGCTGATACGCAGGATTTTGTCATCTGAACGTTCAAATTCTCTGACGAAAAGTTTATCTAAGGGCGCCGACATCTTGTTTCGCTTTGAAGGCTGGGATAATAAACAAGACTAACCGATGCGTACTACACCAATATGGTTTTATTTTCTCTACAGAAAAATGCACTTAAGGCACAGTAATGTGCGTATGATCCTATAAAATCATCAAATTTACGATTATTTTACATTTCATGTCTCATAGGTAAAATATTTAGGGCTACATTTATCTTGATCGATTACCTTTGCCTATTCGGAGCATTCGGCGGGAATTTCAACCAGCAAACTTTCAGCTGTTTGGTGTGTTTGGCTTCCTGTCCAGTCACGAATCGCGTCTCCAGCTGTCAAACATATTGTACAAGAGAAATCAGTCAAATGGCGCCGGTACAACTAACATGACAGATTCAGTTGAAGTCATCGCATTTGAGAGGCCTTGTGGGAATGAATACAGCCTGTATTTGACAAATATATCCAGGAGGTTTACAGAAGTTGAGCTTCAGGTATCGGACTTAATGCAGTTTGCACAGTGCTGACAACAGTCAACACATGTCATGTGGTCTGTTTGAACCGTAGAATGACACAGTAGACTATACAAATTATACAATGAGAAAATGCTAAGTATGCGAATGCTTTGTACCCTCTATCGGCATATCCTTGATATATGTCCATGTACATGGTATGATGTATTGACTAAATATTGTGAATTCAGTTGAATCTAATTAAGCCTAATTAAAGTACACTCAAATCACCCTATTATTAAGACCACATAAGAGACTGAAAAATGTGGTATAAATAGGAGTGGTCGTAATGGAGGATATAATTGGATTAATGATAAGCAAAAAGTGTCTGTAAATTGGTGGTCTTAATGTAGAAATGGTCTCTTTATGGAGGTGGTCTTGGAGATTCCACTGTAATTCAATCTGCAGGGGCTGACTGGAATTTGCGCCCAACAACACCTTTACCTTATTTCTGACAAGCTTGATGGCCTGGGCCTGTTGAAAACTTGAAGGGATTTTTTTTGCAGCTTTTTGGTGCTGCTAGGTGGAAAGCATCAGGTACAGCCCAGGCTTTTGTAGCTTTTATATGTAGTAAAATCATGTTAATCATGCATGCATGTTGCTCATTTTAAATTCTGCAACATTTCTGTGTGTGTATACTTACATCTATACTATAGTATAGGCAGTAACAGGTATGAATATGGAGAGTATATAGACCTTGGCGAACAGATTTTGAGATAAGGAAGTGCTGCAGGACCTTTTACTTTTTGAGATAAGTTACAAATATTTGGAAAGTGATGGGGATAATAAAATAGTGTTTTGATTTTTATAGCACTCTTACTAGTCTGTTTAAAACTAACAGAAACTGTATTGTTTGATCAACATTATTGCCTCATTCCATTAGGGTAGTGTTGCCACAGTAAAAGCAGGTAGTTTTGAGCCCTGGCACTCAATATCTGGACTTTTAGCCTAATGGCAAAATGCTGGCCTGGCATGCGAATACGTGGTCTCGGGTTCGATATCCGGCTGAACCACAACAGTAGTACAACAACCGTGTGCAACATGAGCGGTCTTCTCAATGTTTTGATATAAAATAGGTTTTGACGAACACCTTAAAACAGACATTAACCTGTCATTTCATGTGAATCATCAGAATTTCATGAAAGAGCTGATGTAGGAAAATGCTATAGTAAAAATGAAAAAAAATCTAAAGTATGTAATATGATATCATATACTGTAGTTCCAGAAATTTTCGCGCAAGCTAATTTTTTTCTCAAATTACCAAATTTTCACGCAATCCGATGCAATGTAATGACATACAATGCAATTTATTTTCGCCCAATTTAATTTTGTGCTTTGAGTGGTAGCGTGAAAAGCATGAAATTAAATCAAGTACGAACATTTCTAAAAGTACAGTATATTTTTGATATATGAAAAAGTGAAATTCATATAGAATTCTCTTGCACACACAGCAATATGCTTGTGTTGACTTCAAAAGCCTAAGGGGAAAACTATACCCATATGAATATACATGTGTCTAAAAAATTTAATCACTTCTGTTTCAGGAGACTCTTACAACTGTATTTTCTCGGTATGGATTAATATACCACATACAGATCTTTTGTTCACCATGTAGCAACTTGGCCTCAGAAAGATCAGAAATAGTTGTTGATGGAGACCCACTTGGTCAAGATCAACTTCAGAGTAATTCTGGATGGTATGCATTTGTCAATTATTATACCAAGAATGCAGCATCAAAAGCCAAACGAGACTTGGTCGGCAGGCTGTTTTTGAAGGGACAACATGTGAAAGTAAGTTCCGAAATTGTAAATATTCAGGGCTGAGCTACATGTATCATATTGTCAGGAAGATATTGAAATATAACAGCAATCCATGTTTGATACATATACATACATGTAGCCTATGTAGATGATTATACTCTCATTAAATTGATTGCATATAAATTATATTTTGACTGCTGTAAATTCTGAATGTTTTATGTAAAAAAGTGTTTTGGCCCTTCCAAGATATTTGTCTTTCATTTTCCAGAGAATTTAAAGTTTACTATTTAGTATCAGTAAGGAACCATGTATTTTTATTGGAAAATTCAATTACACGCACATATCAATTTTACAAGGCATATTTTTTATTTTGAAATTTTATTAGCATTTCTTCATGGACAACCAGTGCAAATTTATGAGTACTACAAGTTAAATAATTGAAAAATGATAAACATTTCTTGAATTTTGAGTTGTAAATTGACATATAGTACAATACCAGTTAAAATGTGCCTTGTTTTATGTAGCTGCCTTTTACTTTAACTGAATTATTACTTTGTGAAAGCTATAATTGTATACTTATTTAAAGGGATCGCATGAAGGATTTTGAAGATTTGGGTTCATTTAGAAGCAATTTGACCCCAGATACATAATTAAGACCATTGTCAATGATCTATATCTTGGGTGGGTCCTGGTCAGTATTTAGGTTATTGTGGGTCTTATTCAATTTTTAGGGGATATGTACCCAGGACCCATCCTGAATGTGATCCTTGTTCTCATCTGAGCTGCTTCCAACTGACCAATGTTTCCATGAGAAATCTGAACCCCTTACAGTGTTTCTGTTAACCCCCAAATAGGGGTATTACCCTTTCAAAACCTGAAATACCCTCTGAGAAAATTCCAGAGGGTCACAAGTCTTGTTTATTTACATGTAAAATTGGTGAAAATCTAGTCTTCTCCCCTGAATTTTCCTTCTCGTGAGCTCCTGAAAAAACCCTTACAGAAGCTTACACTGCCTTATAAGTCCCAGTTTTCAGTGCTTAGTTCTTGTTATTAAAACAAACATTTCTGATTAGGAACTTGGACCACAACCATGGTCACCCAGAACCCTGGAAAATTAGAAGTTGAATTTTTTTCCCACAATAAACATTCCTCTTAATCATGCTAATTCTTTCCCCTACCAATGAATTATAATTGAGTTTAATGCTGAGTTAATAGGTCTACTTGGTGCAGGTTAGGTGCTATTAGTACCCTACCCATATCAAGTTGAGGTGTCAAACTGGTTCATGTTATCTTGTGTATGTCTCCTTTTCAATTTGCATTAAAATTTTCATGACTATTGATATTAGAAACATTGAAGCAGAAGACACCTGACCACCACCTCTTTTTGCTGCTTTACAGATACAGTATCCCAGAAGGAGTAAACCTGATGGTTTTATTAAGTCCCTGTACATTAAGAAATGCTATGAGTTGGCCAACTACTATTTAGGATTTAATGGCTGGTCCACAAATCTTATGCTGGTAAGTGGATAATATTAAACCTGACTGTGTTAGTATTTTGCCTGCTTATCACAACTGAATTTTTGCTGATTAAATGATAATATTTGGACAAGTCCTTCCCTCAGGTCTCAACATCTGATATGTTAAAAATTGAATGCATTGTATGATTGTGTTTTGTATATATAGCACAGACTTTGTTGAGTGAGTTGATGGCCCTGTTGTATGGCTGATCAGTGTGCTGTGCAAACAACGTGCCACTACATGTAGCTTTCCCCAGGTATCCACCAGCTGCAGTTGAAGACATCTGGGGGATAAATTGAATGAAAATGGTATGTTACTCAGGAAGCATGTGCTGCCACCAAGGAGAATAATGTATTTGACATGCCCTTTAACGTACATTATAAGCAGGGACGTGTTATAGCACGTCCCTGGTATAAGTAATTAGCCTAATTTTTGTTTAGTAAAATCCTTTCTAGAGACAAAATGCTTTGATGTTTTAGTTGGAAAATTGCTCAGAATACTCAGCAACTATTTGAAGTATTATTTGAATTACAGTGGTCCCTGTCTTTAGAGACCGCCCCTAGGGCAGGTCAAAATGTGGTCTCTCAAAACAGGTGGTCTTTCATTGGAGGTAAAATAACAAGAAAAAGATAGCACAGTGTTCTGAGAGAGCAGTCTTAAAAAGATATGCTGTCTCTCATTGGAAGGGTCTCTCAAGACAGGTACCACTGTAACAAATAGTTGGAGGATAGAAAGCCTGACTGAACAAAGAAAATAGTATTAAAGTTGCACTTTTATTTTAGACTGTTTTTAAAGATTATGCAAGAAACGACAAAAAGAATTGAAGCTGTGCAACTCTTAGTTTTGCCCCCTCCCATAGAAAGAAAATTCCTGACAAAGCAAAGTGAAACATGGTATCAATGAAAAAGGAAAACTTCGGCTCAGATTTTTGCCAATGTATTGGCAAGATATAGCCATGCAAATATCACAACCCTTGATGTTTAAATGCCTATAAAAATGATAAATACAAAAAAATATGAGACACAGGTTTTTAGATATACATATTTGCTCCATTTATTAAATATTTGCCTTATTTTTTTTCCTCTCTCCAAATTGGTTAATAAGAGTAAAGTACTCTCATGTGAAATAAAGATAACAACTACAGTAAAATTTCCCAAGCTGAACACCTCCGTAAGCTTAACAGTTTTTCTCTCTACCAATTTTCTTTCAGAATACTGAAACATTCCAGGTCGAAAATATCTCTTTGGTCACAAACTGAGGCATTCAGCCAAGAAATATTTGACCATTCATTATTGTTGGAAAAACAACAAAACATACATAGAGCTTTTCATCAGGATTCTATGTGTACATGTATTTGTGATATCTGTGAAACTCTCCTGCTGTGTTAAGGTATGAGATATCTTTCATAAAAAGCCTATTTTGAATTGGTACAATAACATTGGTTATTTTTTGACAATATTCAGATGAAGAACTGCAGTGATGGTCTTGAAGAGACACCTGGTGTCAAAAAAGTACTTTACACAGCTGTTGTGCAGGTGCTTCTGACGAAGTCCATTAACAAGGGACTTCACTCAGAGGGTGTTGGTTCAGCGGAAAAAAATTGGCAACCATCAGGTATACAGTGAATTTACCAGTGATTCAAGTTGCAAACCAGGACTTAGAATTCCCACCCGCTTTCAACCAAATACTGTTCCATATTTTGCGCCTGGCTGGAAAATGTTTGTTGGTGAACCAACTAAGGATTATTCATCAAAATTTTAAAAGCTGTGGCAGATTTGTGAAATTTAGTCATTGGAAATGCTTGTATTAAGGATATATACTTCTGCTAAAAGAAATTCATCAAAGTATATATTTTTGGAAAATACAAAAAGTAGAGAATTGTGTTTTGCCATTATCATCTGTGTCACTTGTGTTTTGTTTATGCAGCTATTGTGCAAAGTGAACATACAATTTACCCAATTTATTAGTTTGAAATGGATTCAATTTTTTTTATTTTTCATTCAAATCTTGTGGCAACACAATCTGCAAGAAGTGAATACAAAAAGCAGGTCTCACTTTTTAGCTTGGCTGACTTGTCAGTAGCTGAGCTTATCTTTGTCTGTAGTCTGTCGCTGTTATCCATCATCAACAATCGACTTCTCCAAAACTGTCGGCCAGATTCACTCCAAACTTGGGGCAATGTACCTTGGGTGGGTCTCTGCCAAGTTTTTTCAAAGGGCCACGCTCCAATGATTTTTTTGTTCTTTTTTGGGGCAAATCTTACAAAATCTTCTTCTCTGTATGAAACTTCAAAGGGGTGGCTCAGAGATCATGGTTACTAATAGAGGTTTCATAAAAGAACTGCCAGTCCAAGTGTTTACATAATGATTTAAGGGGTCACAATGGGCTAATTAACTTTGAATAGCCTTTATGCCTGGTTGATAAACAGAGAGATGAGTGCTGTGATATTCTACTGGCATGCATAGTGTGCTGGAGCTTGTTTATGTTGTCTTTTCATAAAAGTTTTTGTGACCATTCTGTCCCTTGACAGTTACTATGGTTGTATTGTAAACTTCGTTAACGCTGCATTCCTATTGGTAGGTGGCGCGCATGTTTTCATGTAATGGAGGGTACCTTACACATGTAGTTCAAAATTTAACTTCTTAAAATAGGGCTTATGAATTAAAATATAGTTTTGAAACTAAATGCATATGCTGGGTATTAGCTGAACAAATCTAAAATTGACCAAGTTCATTTAATTGGAACACACACAACCTTTGGAAATCATCTTTAGTATTGATAGATGAGCAGTTAAAGTTCAAATGAGATATCTTCCTCACCTATATTAGATGTGTTATAATTGTATCGGTATGAAAACAAGTTCCTTACAAAACTTTTGTTTTAAACCTCTTATTTGTTAGACCCAAGGAGCAGAGCATCAGCTACATGTGCAGCACAGAAGATAGCCTACCAGAGGGCGGTCGAGGCTGCTTTCAGCAAGATTCTCTTGGTGCTGCTACCTGGTGGCAGAGTCCACGTGGAGATAAACACCACTGTGGAAGAACAGTTACAGCAGGACACTGACTTGGATATCAAGAACGTTTTGAAGGTATTTACCTCAACAAATAAACAAAATAATCCAAGTAAAGTTATTAATGACTTTCTGGAAGTATTGCTATGTTGTTTTAACAGCCCTGCCTGACCCCTTGTTTATCTGTTGCCACAGCTAATTTTCCTTTCAGGCCTCTCATTGTCATTAGAACAGGCTATATCTTGTCTTATCATAATAATGGAAGTGACTGAGCATCATGTGTGTGTAAAACAGGTATCATTGTTGGCAACAGATTTGCATCCTGTTGCTATGACCAGACCCCATACATGTAGGGGAATTGGATCAGGGGTACGTGGAAGTTCTGCATGTTCTTCCATGCATATGTCTGAAACATGAGGACTGTGACGGTTCAGTGCTCAGCTGACCTAACATGCACAAACTGAATTTCCATTGCAATCCCCCATTTACTTACACAGGAATGCACGCATTTACTGACAGGTACCCAAATTGAAAAATTTGTTTAAAATCAGGGATCCCGATTATCACCACCTCTTGAAGAGCTGCGTTTTACCTTCCAACAAGGTACGTTTTTCACAAGTTTGAGAACAAACTGAGAAATGTTTTTGGAGAAAGAGTAAAAACTAGCAGAAAGACACAAAAGATCATTTCAAAGTAGGAGAAATTGCAGTGCCCCCTGTTGGGCAAATTTAGTTTTAGGGGTCCCTAGAAGTGTCCCTATACAATTTGAGAGCAATTGACTTGGAGGCTTTTGAGAAGACCCTTTTTGTCTTTTTTAGATTTTGCCCAAAAATGCCCCCCCCATCCCCCCCCCCCCCCCCAAAAAAAAGAAATCATAAAAAAATCCCCAAACTATCATAGCTTCACCATTTTAAAGAACTCGGTGGAGGCCCACCCAAGGTATATCCCCACCAAGTTTGAAATGAATCTGAGTGACAGGTTTGAAGAAGTTGAAAATATGACTGTCCATAGCCTGACAAATTAATCAACAGGAATGCATGCATTCACCAACAGGTACCGAATTGAAAAAAAGAAGAAAAGCAGCCCCACCTGTTGAACATATTAAGGTGCAGGGGTCCCCCATAGTGTCCCTATGCAATTTTGAAACAGTTGGCAATGTTGTATCAAGAAATTTTTTAAGATGTTGCCAAAAAATAAACAAAAAAATCATTAAAAATCCAAGATCACTGCAGCATGACTGTTGGAACAAAGTTGATAGATACCCACCCAAGGTACATGCCCACTAAGTTTGAAGTGAATCTGGCCAGTGGGGTTTAGTGAAGTAAAAAAACTTAAATTGTAGACAGATGATGTTTGGATGACAGACAACTGACCATTCTAAAAGCTCTGCTGACCAAAATGGCTGCTGAGCTACAAGGTTAAAAATAATCTCACCACCTGTTGAACAAATTAAGGTTCTAGAAGTCCCCTGAAGTGACCCCATTCAATTGTAAAGCATTTGGCTTGGTGGTTTTGCAGAAGATTTTAAAAGATTTGACTGAAAAATGATGTGAAAACTCTTAAAATTATCGAAGCGTGATCATTCAAACAACATGGCAGAAACCCACCCAAGGTGAAGTCTCCTGAAGTGTCCAGGGCTGTGCAATTACAAAGCATTTGGATTGGCAGTTTTACAGAAGATTTTTCAAGATTTTACTAAAAAATGGCGTTAAAACTCTTAAAATCATTTGAACAACATGGTAGAGACCCACCCTAGGTACATACTCATTTAAAAGGAACTTGAAAGATCATAAATTTTATTGTACAAAATTAGCTTATTTCTTATTCCTGCCTCTTCCCCCTCCCCCCCCCCTTTTTTTTTTTTGCTAACTGAGTTCCTTGTGTGTTTTTCTCCATATGAAACAACAATTTTGATCCAGCATATGATTAATTGGGTACAGTATTCATATGATACATGTGCAGCCACTTCTTGCATTGATTGTGTAGCTTATTTCTAGGGGATTCTTATAAGCCGTTACGAGTTTCTGTCCCCATACATGTCATATTTGTAAATTTTTCCAATGTACATGTGGAAACTATAAAAATTCAAAATGCAGTATATTCGGTGTCAAATGAATAATAGAAATCCCCACCAGCTTTGAAGTGAGTGTGGTTGACAGCTTTGGAGAAGTTGAAAATATGAGTCTCCATTGCAATCCGCATTGACTTGCATTGTAATCAGTAGGTAAAGGCAAGAACAGAAGGCTCAAGATCTGCTTAAAAGAGGGTACTGCAGTCAGTGGTGGGCTAGGGCTGTGTATTCTCATTACTTTACAATATAATTTGCAATTTAATAACTTGAAAACTATTGCACATAGAAACACCAAATTTCAGACAGTAAATCTACATGCATAACTAAATACCACACAAAAATTAAAGAACCACAGTTACAAAAGTAACTGGTTTATTTAAGGTTGCTTTAACATACAAACTAATGGGAATACACAGCTCTAGCCCTCCAAATGTTTGTGTATTCAGTTGTGTATTGGGGCAAATACACACCTTAGAGCTAATTCTGACCTTTCCTATTGGAATTCATGCATTAACTGACAGGTACTTGAATTGAAAGAATTGCTATGAAGAATCAAGGATCAAGAGTATGACCACCAAGTGAATAATTTTGTTTTGGCTTCCTCCAAGCTCATTTCCACCAAGTTTCAGAGCAATCTAAATAACAATTTTGGAGAAGTCCAAAATCAGGAAAGTACACACAAATTTGTGGAAAAAAATAGAGAAAGTGTTGTACCACATGTTGAACAAATTAAGTTCTGTGGGTCCCCGGAAGTGTCACTAGTATGCAATTTCGAAACAATTGGCTTGGTAGTTTTGGAGAAGAAAATTTTTCAAGGTTTTGCCCGAAAATGAAAAATAAAAAAAATGTTCAAAAAACTCCAAATATCAATGGAGTGTGATCATCAAAGCAAACTTGGTAGAGACCCACCAAGCCTGCTGAGCTAAAATGGAAGTGAACAATGTTTTGCTTTTGATGAAAGTGCTTGTATTTTAGTGACTTTCTGCAAAGTGTTTAATACTTTTTATCCCTCAGATGTCTTTTTATCCATCAAATTGCTTTAAATTTTTCAAGAGGGGTTCATATGGGTATTGCCTGCTCTCTAATCATTTTTTCTTTCAAAAAATATAATAAGTTTAAATCAAATTCTCAAGGTACCTATATTCTAGGACTCTTGAGAAAATTTATTGATATGGCAGTGGCACTAATGGACCTAAACACCTATCAAATCTCATTGGGCTCATTGGCACCAACTTGAAAATATGTGTTACTCTGTGACAAATCTTTTGTTGCATTAACTTGATACATATAAATTAAAAATACAGTGCTTGTGTGGTTGCTAATAATAAAACTTCTACCAATTTTATAAACATTTTGAGATTAACTTAAACAACATTTTTTTGTGTGTTTTTAGTTTTTTTTTTGGGAAGTGGGGTGGGGGCTAAATGCTCATTTCACAAATAGATTTACTAAATGCAAGCTATCCTGTGAGATAAAAGTGTCCCAGGTATAGAAAGGTCGGATTTGAAGTACTAATGGGCCTGACTTTAAACTACCAGCTCATGAAACTTGCACATATGTGCAAAGCTCATTTTTGAGGTCTACTGCACTATGGAGGCAGGCAAAAAGAAAAACATACATGTACCCAGTACACAGACTTACAGCCCTCATGGCATGTACATGTACATGTATACTTTTTTTGTTTTATTAAAATTTTAGGCCTTGGCATCATTTGCCAAAGTCAGTCTCCAGATCGTCAGGTGGTAATTTGCTGAAAGTAAATGTGCATGTAGAAATTGCACATTGAAAAAGTTGACACTGTAGGCCCTCTAGTTGTCTTTGAAACCCTCTGCAGTTGCAAGTCCAGAGCCCCAAATTTTTGTGTTTCACATGATTCATAAACAAAATGTGTGTTCTGTGAGGAGGCGCTGGACATTCGATACCAGGATATGCTATACATTTAACATGTCCCTGGATCTGTGAAGATGGCTGTTTGTTGTCCCTATCTAAAATCTCTATCTGCCCTTCAAGTTTTCTTTCAGTAGTACCCTAGGCGGGGGAGTTTCTCATGATAGACGTTACTTTATTGTTAAATTCCACACCATGCAGCTATTACAGGTTTATCACAGGTGAACGGCAGTCTCGAGTGGAAGAGGCAGGGACGTCAGGTGGCCATTAGGAGTCTCTGAACTCTGTCCATTCTTCAGTCTGGACTGACTCACTGTTTATATATAATTGTCAAATGTCAGAAAATACACTTTGCTGCTTGGCCTCCAAAAAGGTACATAGAGGCCCCGGAGGCTTTAACACAATTATCTACATACATTGAAAAAATGGTGGGTCCAAATTGTACATTTTCCTGCAGAAAAAGTAAATTTTTCATGCACTGCCACAAAATCTAGGAAATTGGTTCGGGTTGTCATATTTATAACCTTCATTCTTGAAAATCTTGTAATCTTATAGTCTTTGGTGCACAGAGATATTAATATGCAGACCTCGCATAATAAAGTGGTGGTGGGGTTGGGGTGTGGAGTCAAAACACTTCAATGGGTGGAAAACAGAGTCATTCCTTTAGTGCCTATAAATCAAGTATAATGGAGGGAGTGCCTCCACACGAAGCCAGCGACACACTGATAGGCACTTATGTCTTTACTTTAACTTGACCGGCAGCATGTATTGTAGCTATGGTAAGCACTAAACTTACCCTTGTGTCCTCTATTTGCTTTCAATAGGTTAGTGAGCTGGATGAAGATCCTGCATGGAGTGACCCAGAAGATGTCCCAGAATGCACTGTGGATCAAGATGCAGCAAATATGCAAATCTTGCAAGAATTGGAGATGGATGAGGAAATGTGAGGGATACCTCCCACAGAAAGTACATGTATACAGAAAAACCTGAACACTGCTAAAATCTGAACTTGTAAATAGATGCAACATAAAAATTTATACATGTAGATGTATGCTGTATATGTAACAAAAATTATATTTTGCAGTGGTGCTAATGTAATGTCTTAATTTATTTATTTTATTTTATTTTTTGATATTTATGCAGTGGTCAGTTGGAGCACATTCTCAAGGTCAACATGGGCAACCAGTGTACATGGACATAAATGTATGTTTGCTTAAAATTGTACACTTGATCCACTTCAAACATGGTGTCAATGTAGCTTGGATAGTACCTTACACAGTGTGGTCTTTGTTCTGATTTTTTACCTTTTTTGTGGTGGTGGTGGGGGGGGGGGGCATTTATTGAAAAATAGTGTTAATCTCTGAAACTGGTATGCCAATTGCTTTGAAATTTCATATAACCCTCCTGAGAACTACAAGATTTAATTTGGTTGGCAGGTGGGTTGTGATATTTTTTTAAATTACTTTTGCGTGTTTTTCTGATTCTTTACTTCTCTGCAAATGCTTCCTAGATTCTCTTGATCCTTGATAGGAATTTTCCTCATTTGTCAAATAAAATAATTGCTTAGGGATCCACAACATTACCACTTAGTATTAAAATAACTTTCTTTGATCCTTTCATGAGGTACAACTGCACAAAGTTTTGGTACAATTTGCTTGACAGTTTTGGAGAAGTCAAAAGAAACAGAATCATGCAAAGAAAGTTGAAAGAAGAGGACTGTGACAGTCCTGTGCTCATTTGATCTTACATGCAAAGACCGAAGTGGTCCAGGAAACAGAATAAATCTGCCATCACTGTTATTAACATATAGATATTCCCTTACCAATTTTTCCTATTTTTGAAAATGACAGCATCACCATGCACTGAATGAATTTGGTGGAAATCAAGTTCTTGTACACTCCTAATAAGCTTTGAAGAGGTTTCAAGTTAAGGTTTAGATAAAGAAGTCAAGAAAAGTGAAAATGCACAAAACTTCTTTAAAAGGCAAAAAATAATTGCAGTACCACCTGTTAAACAAATTTAGGTCTAGAGGTCACCAGAAATGTCCTTACACAATTGTAAAACAATTGGCAGAGTGGTTTTGGAGAAGATTTATAAGATACTGAAAAATAAACAAGAAACATTGCCAAAGAAACCCCAAACAAACTTAAAATCATTGGAGCATCACCATTTGAACACAATTGGTAGACACTCCCCCAAGGTACATCCTCACCTCATTTGAAATGAGAATGGTTGACAGTTTTGGAAAAGTTGAAAATGTGAATTTTCATTGCAATCCCCATTGACCTAAATGGTAATCAACAGGAATGCATGCATTAACCAACAGGTACCCAAATTGAAAAATATTTTAATAATCGGGGATCCAGAGTACCAAAGTCACTGGAGCATGATCATTCAAACAAATTTTATAGAGACCCGCCAAAGTAAATCCCAAAGTTTGAAGTGGTTCTGAGTAAGAGTTTTGGAGAATTTGAAAATATGAATTGTGGACAGGTGACTGACCATCATATTAGCTCAGCTGCCTGACAAGTCAGCTAAACTAAAATAAAAAAAAAAAAAAAAAAAAAAAAAAAAAAAAATCAGAGGGCCATTTCTTGTTCAAACTAAGATCTAGGGTTCCCCAGAAGTGTCCCAATACAATTTTGAAGCAATTGGCCGAGCAGTTTTGGAGACCATTTTTAGCTCAACTGAACTGTCAGTAGCTGAGCTTATCTTATGGTCTGTTGTCGGTTGTCAACAATCGCCTTCTCCAAAACCACTAGGCAGATTCACTTCAAACTTGGTGGCAATATACCTCGGGTGGGTCTCTCTAAAATTGTTCATATGGTCTTGGTCCAATGGTTAAAACATTTTAAAAAGTCTCCGCAATGGCTCACCCAATTGCTTTGATATCACACAGGAACACTCTTAGGGACTCATAGTTCTTAATTTGTTCACCAGGCGGTGATGCAATTTTTTTTCTGTTATGATTTGTGTGTTTTTGCTAATTTTGACATCTTCAGAACTGTCAGTGTCACTCGGATTAACCTGAAACTTGGGAAAGCGTCAAACAAAGTTGTTCAGTATGTGGCAATGCTGTGGATTCCTGATTTTTTCTGTTTGGGTACTTATGTGTAAAGCACCTTGCCTATTGATTACTATTTAAGTCAATGGGTATCCTAATGCTAATTCACATTTTTGAATTCTTTTCTAAAACCATTGACCATATTCACCTCAAACTTGGTGCCAATGTACCTTGAATGGGTCTCTACCAAAGGATTTTTTTGGTTCTGTTTTTTGGCAAATCTTAAAAAATCTTCTCCAAAACTGCTCACTCAATTGCTTTGATATCACACAGGAATACTCCTGGAGACTCCTAGGGCTGGTTAGTTGATGCATGCATTCTATTTAAGTAAATGAATGTGAATTGCAATTGAAATTTACATTTTGACTCCTTCTCCAAAACTGTCACACAGATTCACTTGAAACTTAGTGGGGATGTACCTTGGGTGAGTTTCTCCCAGATTTGTTCAAATGGTCATGGTCCAGTGAATTTTGCATTTTTAATGAATTTTGTTGTTGATTTTTTTGGACAAAATGTTGAAAAATGTTCTCAGCAACTGCCAAACCAATTGCTTCAAGTTGCATAGGCACACTTGTAGGAACCCCTAGATCTTAATAAGGTGGTGCTGTGATTTTGCTGTATTTTTTACGCTCGGCAGTGGGATATGCACAGGTAGGCAACAGTGATCATGGTCTGAAACAGAGGTGACCTTGATATCACAGTTCATGGGACCACTTCAGTCAGTGCATGAAGGGTCAGCTGAGCACCAGACTGCCACATCCCTCTTGTTTATAAAGATTTTGTCAAAAAATGATTAAAAAAAACCCGTGAAATATCCCAAGTCATTGGTGTCTGACCATTTGAACAAATTCAGTACAGACCAACCGAAGGTAGATCCCCACCAAGCTAAACGAGTATCTTGTTAACAGTTTTGGAGAAGATGTTGAAAATGCCAATGATGGGCAATTCGACTAAGACCCACCACGAGACCTCCTCCAACTGACAAGAAAAATGCGACAAAACCACACAATATGATTTACTGGTAAAAGTCAACATAGGTCATTTAAGATCGCCTTCCGTCTTGAGCATTGGAAATTTACCTTAAATCATTACTATTGAAAATGTGCACATTTTAGGAGTTTTGCATATTTGCAGAAATTAAACAGTGCCTACAGGCTACAGGACAGTCTGCATCCTGGTATTCATTTTGAGCTTGTCTGGTGGGATACCTGTGGCTCACGTGCATAAAAAACTCACTCCTAGAAGTCGAAGAGAATCTATTTTGATATTTGTACATGAATACGCATTCATAAAAAAATAGTAATTTCTCAGAACCTGAGGAGATGATGTATATCATTGAGCAGCCAAAAGTTTACTTGACCCACATTTTTTTCACTGGATTGGCATTTCTCCACAACTTCAGCAAATGATGGATTAATCAAATATGGATTATACATAATGCATTGCAAAGTAATATGACAAGCTCTTGGGTCATATAAGGGAGTACCATCCTTAGTATTTCAAACCTCTTTGTGAACCTTAGCACACCAAATTCAACTCACTGTGGAGTCCATGATCCAATCTGGGTATTTTTATTGTTTTACACGTTAATTTCCACATTATTTATTAATATATTTGATCTGGCTTGCTCCTGCCTCTGTTATCTTTTTCTTCATACCCATTTCAATTTGATATATTAATTGAAGCTTGTTATTATTTAGACCAAACTGAAGCATTAAGGAAATTTGCTTTTAGACATGTTTGAATGTTGTCAGCATTAGCTGATAGACACACCAATCTGGATCCCCTGCAGACAATGCAATTTTTGCAGGTAAGATTATCATAAATATAAGATCCTTCACATAGAATACAAATTTAGGAGCGGGGTCAAAATGGAGCCTTGTTCTGCTCCACAATTGACAGGTTGATCTGAAGTTGCATACATATATAGTGAACATATTGTCACTTCACAGTTACTTAGCTAGTTCTAAAACTGAAAAAGTCCACATCTTTGATACTGAAGCAATATGATTTAACTTGAAAAGCATTTCTCAACATAAACAGTGTTGATGTTTTTTTTTTTTTTTTTTTTTTGCAAGCCAGATAAATGGCATTTATCAAGATACATAATATCATCATTAATTGTGTTTCTTTGGGATATATTCATTGATATCTGCCACTACAGTGATCACTAAATGCTTCTTTCAAAAACCAAATTGTTCTTTTCATTTCACCTGCTTGTGAAGATATGTGACCATATGCTGTTATGCAGCCCCTTTCAAAGATGTTTTGAGACACCATGGCAGGATATGAATGAGTCTGTAGTTGGATGGATTTGTGGGATATTAAGATTTGAAAATAGGTACTGTCTTGGTCTTTGTCCATGCTGCTAGAACTAGTTTAACCAGTTTTTAGGGATGCATAAAAATGAGACCAAGGAGCCTGGAAGAAGGAAGCATTTCCGAAACCAGTATTTCAAAACAGCCTGCTTCTATTCGCGTCATTTGTTCCTTTCTTAACTCTCTCACCGCAGGAAGCAACCATAGTCGAATTGTCCGCAGGCCACAGGATGCGACTGTAGTTGACCTCTATAAAGTGAGCTTCTGACTTCTGATCCTGAAACTGACCTTACTACAATGTGCATGATGTACGTATTAAAACTAAGAAAGTAGTTTTTTCAATTGAAATGAATTTGTTTTTAAACACTTTTAGTTATGAACTGTTGGTTTGTATAAGAGGAAGGGGTTTGTAACCTGCAGCTTGCCTGTATAAACTGACAAGGTTGGCATAAAGTTCAATGTAACACAAGCAAAAAACAGTGTTTACATAATATAGCTTACCTTTATCTTTTGTATTTACTATAAATATATATGATTGATGCAAAGGAAAAAAGGATCAATTTTTAGATGGAATAAATGGCATCACCAGATACATGTCTTGATATCTTTTAATTCCAAGATAGGTGCCAAATGTTATGACCTTTGACCTTGAAAGTGACTTTGAGACATTCAAACTGACCATGCAAAAAACCCCCAAAACATGATGTTTATTGCTAGTCCTGACAGATTGACATAAACACCATGAAAACCTTTTTAGATATAAAAAGTAGTGTCAAATTAGTAAAGAGATTAGGAAAATGTGCTCAGAAATTTAGCAGTCAGAGGTTAATAGGAGTAAAAATGCAACGGTGAAAGAGTTAGGAATTTGGAACTGTTAACAACTTTCAGCAACTGCGAAGCACTGATACTTAGGATCATGGCATTTTATGAGAATATAAAATACAGATCGGAGCATAAAACAATTTACTTTGATGGCATCATGTAGAACTTTATTATTAAAAAGTATTTCCTCTAAGCATGCATGGATTTCAAATACATCACCAAACAGAGCAGCAAATAATGATATTTATCTCATAATACATTACCTATCCACTACATTAAGTACATGATCTTTTGAAGTAGTATGTGGTCCAAAACTTATACCATCAGAAACTCTTTTTCCATATATGTTCCTCTGTACTGGAGGCCAACAGGGCAGCCCCTACCAGCTGGCCTCTTTGACCCCGTATTTGATCTCCACTATTGAGCAATCACATCAATTTTCTCTGTTTGGTTGCTTTCACATCCATGTCCGTTTCTATTCTGAAGAGCTAATGATAAAGTTTTGACTTTCATCTTTTTTGTTGGCTCGTCTAATCTGCCTTAATTTGGCTGGTGTGAACCAGTGCAACTTCTGACATGAACAGGTAGGTATTCCATAGGGTGCCCCCTGTTCACTAAGCTAGTCTTGGTGGTGCATTTCCTGTTTTGTGGTTTTTCCCCAAGATGACATTTTGTGGCAGTGTTGGTCGCCCTTTTCCTACGAAAAGCTGAAAGGGATGCCAGAGGGGCACACAATGACAAGTTGGGATTACCACAATCATTGTCATAATTTTTTGGAGGCTATTAGACGGGCTAAATGCTTGGGAGTAAATGCCTGCAGCATTTACAGATATTGGCCCCAGGGATACTGGGAAAATGTCGCTAAAGCCAATCTTTGAACTGAACAGAAAACAGCCCAAATAAAGCAGCAGGAAAGGAGGTGAAGGAGCTGCTCCATGATGTCACTGCTTGCCTCTGCACCAGGCAGAAGAGGCATGAGGAGTCTGATGGTTGACACATGGAAGCGCTATATACCTGACGCTACTGTGACAGCCTACAATATAGCCTTAACATTAAACCACTTCTTGAACTAGGATATGGGGTCTCTGAAGAGCTAGCTTCAACCCTCAGTGCTGAAGCCAGTGTCTCAGAAGACAGAGCTGCTGGGGCAAATGGCAATCCTCTTTACCTATGTCGGGGAGCAGAAAAAGGCCAGGTCAAACCAGTTGGAGGTTTCATTTGGAGGCCGGTCTCATAAGTACAACTTTTGAGAGTTGCTTCCCAAGCCTACAGTCTGTTCAGTGAGAGATGAGCTCAGGGGGCTGTGTCATTAACTGTAGGCTGCCCATCACTGGTCATTAATTAGGTATACAAACACAAGCACATGGGCTCTGTTGGCCTAGTGGCCAGGCATATTGCTCTGGTTATCACTTTATGTAGCTGTAAAATATTGAAAATATTTTAGTGTTTTTCATTCTCCTTGTGTTCAAAGGTGGAGATGGCCCCTTTCTAACCATGGAAAAATCCAACGTGTTTCAGATAGGCACCATGCTGCCAGATCTCTTGTTATTACAGTCCCAGCCTTATCCTAGACAACATGTGGTGAATGTGGACAGTAAATGGGTGATATATCAACTTAAAATGTTTACCAATTTAGCACTCTCTGCCCACACAGATACACTGTATATCTTGGAAAAAGCTGAATAGGGCAACAGAGGGACAGCCCCTTGCCTGTCTACTGCCTTGAATACAATTCTCATGATGGAACTGCCACTTGAGTTTTACTTGCAAAATAAACTTTCGGAAACCAATCTATTTTTGTGTTAAGATATTTTCTTCTGGCATTTTAACTGAGATAGACTGATAAAATGCTTGCAGTCCACAGTGAACACTGCAAAAATCTGTGACTGGTTAGTATTGCTTCTATACAACCTTTCTGCAAGATGTCAGAAGAAAAACAGAAGGAACCCCTGCAAAGTTCAACAAGGAAACTTGTCATGAATGTTTCAAGCAATTTCAAAGTAGAATCTGAGGCTACAGTGTTGACTCCCCCTGATCCAAGTTTGGCCAAGAACTGGTTAAAATGGTCAGCAGACTGCCTTGGAGTGTGCCCGACTTCAATCAGGAGGATTAGGAAGATTGCTCCAGAAGGCAATCCACTGACTCCACCAGGAGAATCGCAACCCCAAGGAAGTTCAGAAGCAGATCTGGATGAGTTTGACTTGGCAGTGATTAGATGTAGGATCCATGCTTTTTATGAGAGGGGCACAATTCCAACCCTTGACAAGCTTCTATCCGACACTAAGGTTAACACAAATTTCACAGGCAGTAGGTCGTCACTTCATTTGCTTTTGAAGAAGATGAGGTTCAAGTTTGCTAAGTCAAATGGCAGAAAATATTTCTTGGAAAGCTTAGATATTATGGCCCTGCGACATTCCTACTTAAGGACACTGTGTGAGAATGATAAATCTAAAAATTCACGGCCTGTTACATACCAGGATGAAACTTGGTTGAATGCACACCACAATGTAAGTAAGTGTTGCCAATTAGCTGCTGAAGACCAAGCAATGCAGATAGGTTGATTAAATGTTCAACCTGGGACCCACCTCACCATTTGTTATGCTGGAACAAGCCTTGTCCCCAATGCTCTCCTCAGATTTCAGGCCAAATCAAAAAGTGGCAACTATCATAATGAAATGAATGGGGACAACTTTAAAAAATGGTTCTGTGAGAAACTACTGCCTAAAATACCATCAAATTCCATCCTGGTAATAGACAATGCCCCATATCACAGCATGCAGGAGGAAAGGGCTCCAACTACAGCTACCAGAGAGGCAGACATGATCAAGCGGCTGCAAAAAGAAAAAAAAAATCCCATTTATGACAGACATGATCAAGCCAGAGCTGTATGAAATAATTTAGAAATACAAACCATGAGAGAACAAAATACGAAATTGACCATTTTGCCAGACAACATGGGCAAACTAAAGTGCGATTACCACCTTACCACTGTGACCTGAACCCAATAGAACTTATCTGGGCAAATGAAAAAAAAAAAAAAAAAAAAAAAACTATGTAGCCAGGCACAATAGTTCTTTGAAGATGACAGATCTAAAAAACTGTGTGAAGAAGCTGTAAATCTGATTGCTCCTGAAACTGCCAAAGTGGCTTACTGTAAGAAACTTGAAGAGGAATATTGGAGAAGGGATGGAATTATAGAAGAAAGAGTGAGGCATTAATCATAAGCCTAGGAGACAGTGATGGTGAGAAAACAAACATGGACAGTGAATCAGATTGTGACCGGGACTCAGGTGACAGTATTGATAACATTCTCGGCTGCACCCCCCATCCAACAATTAAATGTATGGTAAGTTATTGAATTTGAGAAACCATAGTCTTGGTTTACTTATTACATAGAACCAAGTACATGCGACAGTGCATGCTCTCATTTGCCCTGCTAGACACACAGCTAGTAGCCATGAGGTGCTGCCCAAAATAACCCTGCTTGTGTGTGAGTGGCACAACTGTAGGTCCCCACTAGACCAACATGAATAATGTGGCCAGTCTCTCTTAGCTCATCTCTCGTGGGACAGACTGTAGGAGTCTTCCCTATATGTACCAAGTTCCAGTTCCAGTTTCCTGTTGTCATTTTCAGCCTCACTGAGCTCAGGATAAGTTTGCCTGGGAAATAGGTCTCCCCGGTGTCTTCCTTCTGCAGATGATAATTGATAGGATTAGCATGGACATACAGATAGTCCTATTGGCTTGGCCTGGATCCAATATTAAGGTGCCAACCCAAGCCTGGACCTCAGTACCATGTTGATTCACCCACAGACATGCCTTAACATGTTGGGGATCTCCCAATATCTGGGCTTGCAGCTACAAAATATACATTGCACATAGGTCAGATATAGTTATTTGACCATGAAGTGCAAGACTCGATGATACAGGACAATTGCCTACAAGTCTTATCTTCACATGCATTCAGCCTTCTGTTGTATTATCATATGTGCCAACAGGACTTTTCAGTATGATGGTATGTGCCAAGAGGATGTTCGAGGAAAACCTTTGTTTTGCCAAGGCCCGTAGAAGTTCCTGTTCTGGGCCGATCCTTATTTTGTTGTTCCTAAGTTAGTCGCCATTAGCGAGACATGTATGTCTATAGCAAGTCTTATTAAATCATTATATTAATCAAGTTTTGCCTTGACGTGATAACCATAAATGGCACAGTGGAGGAGGCAGCAGTGGTGGCAGTGGTCACAGCGGCCACAGAGGAATAGTAGGCAGGAGGGGCGCTAATGGTGCACAGCAAGTGTCCATCTCACATGTACCCATAGCTCAGGAGCCCCAACAGGTGGGACCAAAGTTGTCACACCAATCAGTCAGATGGCAGTAGCACACTCGAAATTGGTATATCTTAAAACTGGTTCGTGCAGGCTATGTTCTTACTTTTACCAAGTGAGGCCCACCTCATTATCCCGATCACTGGAGAACTCGGAGGCAGTATAAGAACATCTGTTGCAGAAAGGAGCAGTAGAGATTGTTCTAGACTTGTATTCTCTGGGGTTTCACAGTTTTCTCTTTCTAGTTTCTAAAAGAGACGGGTGCTAGAGGCCGGTGATTGATCTTTTCAGACTGAACAACTTTCTATGCACGGAGAAGTTCAAAATAGATATATCAGCTTCCACAGTGGCTCTGGTTCTCTTCAGTGAATGGACAACCTCGGCAGACTTGAAAGATGCATACCTTCATGTCCCGATAGCCAGGGCCAGCCGACAGCATCCAGTCAAGTCTAGTACCATCTCAAAAGATAGTGTTTCTGGACTTTGCCGGACAGTACCTTTCACTTGCAAGCCATAGAAAGCTCCCTTCAGCATGCGTCAGATGATCCTGAAATGATTTCTTATCCGATGCCAATCTCCCATGTGATAGTGATACACCGGAGTTGCACTAGGGATTTTATTTTGTTAGCCAAAGTCAGCTCCCATCTTCATAAATCCTTTTACATCTGACAGACAGCAGTTTGATGATAAAACAGTAAAACCAATTTAAAGCTACAGAGTAACAAAAATATCTTTAGCCAATTTGGCTAAAATGTTGGAACCAAATTCCACAATCATTAGCCTATGGCTAATGGCTACCACCAGCCCAGATAGGTATATTGAAATCCCTGGACTTTCAGGTCCCTTTGTGGGGATTTCACTGAAGGCAAGTGCAGCAAGCCTTTCTAATTTCATCTGGCAGGACCTCTGGACAACAACCCCTAGTGATCTCCAGTGAAGTCTGTCAGTCACTTTTATGGTGGCACAGCCGAGACAGTGTGATGGTGGGTAGTCATGGATCCCTTTCAGTCCAGAGGAGACCATTTACACATATGCATCACTCTAAGGGTGGGGTGTGGGGACTCACATGGACTTCAAGACTGTATCAAGGTCTGGCCTCCTCAAAACAATTCCGTTTCCATCAACTTCCTGTAACTAGAGACACTGCATCTGGCCTCAGAACAATGCAAGCTGTTAGAGGCAAACTTCATGCCACTTCCTTAAAAGTGTGATGCGGTCTAGGTTTCTGATGTGATGTTTGATACAGGAACCTGTAGTAGACCCTTTAAAGGTCTCCATATAGAATATAGCAACTTTTTATGTAATTCGTTAACAAACGTCTGGAGGTTCATACTATATCTGGCTATAGGTCAGTAATCTCTTCTTCCATAGACATGGAAGGCACTGATGCAGCAGGTGCATGGCATTATCTCAGCTTTTCTGTTGATAGGCCAGTAAAATACAACATCATTCCACCATTGGAGCAATCAGTGGTTATGGCCAGTCTCCAGTTTTTGAACCAGAGAACATGGACTTGCTTGCTTGAGAATATCTGTCTTGTCAGACAGTCTTATTGGCCATGTTGACCTCCAGAGCAAGGCAAGACAAAGTTCATGCCCTGGACCATTCTAAGTTAGGTTGGTCAGAGTACCACACAGAAGTACTTTTGGAACTGAACCCTTTGTTTGTGAACAATATGACCAGTCTTTTCCATGTGTACCCACTTGTGTCCCCATGAAAGCTGTGTTCTTGGTTGTGCCCTAAAACTAATATTCTAAAAAATTATTTTATATATTTTTACCAAAATCTTGTAATCCAATAATTCCTTAATAATTTCACTAATGCACTCATTCATGAACTCTTTCACCGTGGGAAGTGACTAGTTGAATCATTCGCAGGCCATGGGATGCAATTGTGGTTGACTTCCGAGATGGTTGCCAAATTATGTGCTATTTTACCTTTAAAATGTCATTCTACCTCAAGACCCTGACACTGACTTTACTAAAAAGTGCATAATTTTCACAAGTAGTTTTTCATTTGAAGTGAACTGGTTTTTAAACATTTTTAGATATGAACTGTTGGTTCGTATAAGAGGAAACGGTTTATAATTTGCAGCTTGCATGTATAAATGGACAAGGCTGGCATAGTGTCCCATGTAATATTAGCAAAAAACCATGTTTACATAATATTGCTTACCTTTATCTATTGTATTTACTATGAATATATAGGATTGATTCAAAGGAACAAAAATGGATTGATTTTTAGATGGACTAAATGGCAACATGAGATACAGGTCTTGCTCTGTGTGTTGTAGGTCTTTAATTCCAAGATAGCTGCCAAACGTTATGACATTTGACCTTGAAAGTAACCTATGACCTTGATACTTATATTGGAAAAGAAAACCATGATGTTTATTGCTAGTGTTGACAAGTTGAAATAAATATCAAGAGAACTTTTTAAGATACAAAATATAGTATCAAATTAGTCAGAATAGTTGAAAAACTTGCTTAGAAATTTAGCGGTCAGAGTTTAATCTGGGTAGAAATGCAGCAGTGAAAGAGTTAAATAGGTTTAATAATTCCAAACCTATGACAGAGCCCCTAAAGTCTGTCTTGGTTTCCCCCATGCTACTATGACAGCCAGGCCACTGAGGCCAACAGTCAATGGGCTGTCACTGACCATGTCTATGTCATCATGCAAACTGCATGTTTACCAAGGTAATATTGGTCACGCGTCGAATACAACTCGCAAGTGATATTGGTCTGGTGTACAGAAGTAAAGCTATTATACTGTTTTCAGGATCATCAAAACCTCCAGTCACCAAAAATGAAAGTTTCTGTAAGTGTTTCATGGGTTACAGTGCTCCTCACCTTTAACTCATATGGTGTTTTGCAGACAGAAGGATGTTTAATAACAAGAAAAAATAGATCTGCCTAAGAGCAAATATGTCTGTGTGCCTTGAAAATAGTTTTGAGTACATATGTGTAGTAAAGTGCATCTGATGAAGTTTAAACCTATAGCAGAGAGAAGTGTAAGTCACCCAACTGCTGGTACATGTATGCAGTATGGTGCATCTGACGAAAGATATAAATTTGAAGCATTTTAAATCAGACTTATCTTAGGCATTTTACATTTTAAATAAAAAACTTGAATATCACCAAAAGTTAAGGTAATGTCCAACCTGGAATTCACTTTTGGGCCAAATATCACAGACACACGCAACCTGAACATTATAAACCTATAGATATACTCAACAGACAGTAAGGTTTCCAGAATCTGCATGTACTAAAGATGGAACTCAAACTTCCAAGTTGTATAAACACAAGCGTTCTGGATAAAAATGTGTTTGTGCAATTTTCATGTCATATTTCTCGAAAAATAATTCTGATGGAATGGTCAAATTCGTGATATTATAATCTCAACACATGTAGCTGCAGAAACCTATCCTCGATTTTTTGTAACTGTTTCTGTTTGTTTACAATGTTGATACGATTATTGGCAAATGGTTGTTTTTGTGGAAATTAAAGTTTTATGGTAACTTAATTTTGGATTTGCATATGAAAGGAACTGATCATTTCTTAGAAAATTCCTGGCATGTTTTTGCTCTAGAGACTTTTTAGGCTAAATTATTTTTATTTGATTGAATTCAGAGAATTCATTTTCGAGAAATATCCATGTGAAACGGACATTTTAGAGCAGATGACTATTGTCAGAAATCATCATCCAAAGGTTAAGAGTGCATTGACCGCTATATTAACGTTGAAAGCACTTTGTTAATTTCCTCAGATTGTACTGGGGCTAGAACTACTAAATTTGGACAATGATAGACAACATAAATGACTACCAAAGTCTCCACAAATCTTAAAATGAAAATAATCCCAAATCAGTTGGCCTTTACCTTAAGACTCAGACTCCAAAGTTTACTTTTACATTGAACCCTCTCTGACAGCACCCTTGGGACTGGTAAAAAAAGTGCCCACTGCATGGAGATGACCATTCCAGAGGGGGTCGGGACTTTTAAGTATGGATGAGTATGTACATGTAGAAATAAATATTTGTACATCCAAATACGATGTAAACATAATGTTATGATCCAAAGGGAAAAAACTATGGGTAAAACATAACTGTTTTTGTTCTTTATCACCTCAAAAAGCAACAAAAACACTCTTAACACAAGAACTGATCAGCTGCTTCAGTACCTGTGAAGAACAGATCTCATCGCAGAGGTTACAAAAAGGAAACCGAACATCAAAAGTCTGCTACTGCAGGCTTGAGCAAATAAATGGGTTGACCCTAATTCATATACTGAAATGTTCCACAGTCTAGTTTTGTGATTACGGAATTCATCCAGTAGTCAAAACAGTCACTGTGGACTGGAAGATTGTTAAGCTTCGAGTAGTCAAGCCAATTCTCATACTCCCACGCTATTTGCGATGGGGGATATCACATACCAAAAGATGCAGTGACCCATTTGGATAAAAAACCTGGCTGAGATTGTCTCAAGCACCATGCTGCTCCCTTGTATTGTGCAAAGTCTGCAACGTGTTCGATGAATTTAGCATAAATTGAAATTTCTCAATTTTTTTGCATGCCATAAAATTTGCCCATGACACAAACCTATATATACCAAACTGGAAATGACACCTCTGTCTAGAAAAGGTTTGAAAATATGGAAGCTTTTTATTAAAATTTCAGTTACCTGTAATTTGCATAATTTTGAACATATTAAGTTATTCTCGATCAGAAAACAATTTCATTAACAGGGATACGGCCATGCAACAGTTTGGATTTTTTGCTAAAGCTGTCTCGGAGAAGAGCCGTCGACAGGATTTAGCCGCAGAAAGAAAGAACTTTGAAGAATGTCTGACTGTGTTTGCACACAGACATATTAAAATTAATGAAGCAGATGACCTTTAAAATTACCAAAATTTGTACATCGGTTTGACCGGAAAGTGGTAAGTTGTTCAAAGAGTGTTTTGGGGGAAATGATGCTAATGTGAAGCTTGGCCTAATACATATATGTGCTGTTGAGGACTCTATATCATGTTAGCACCACCCCGGTATATTCGACAAACTCCACATGTAGTCTACAAGAGAAAATGTAATTGTGAACAGACGAATGACCAACCAGCCTTTATAGTCAGCTGATTGACTGGATTTGAAAAATTCAATTTCCTTGTACAAAATGGCTTCTACAGACACTCTGAAATATTAGAACTTTAACACATTTAATTCGGTAAAATTAACTGTGCTCATAACAAAGGTCGCAGGGTATGGTGGAGCGCACGTGTCTGTACAAGTGTATATATATGCTTGCCTGTATAGGCAGCATTGTATTCATAATCCTCCATATTGTGCATTAGTTTATAATCCTATGTTATCCAGACAACAAATTATAAAACTATAATGGCATTGCTACGATTCTCTCTATGTATCTGTATGTGCTTTAATGACAGATAAATAAACTCTGTGTGCATTATAAAAAGAAAACACAGACGTAAGAAAACATTTTCATTAAAGTACACAAACAAGATTGTATAGTGATACACAGGAAATAAAAACTCCTGTTCAGCTGCATTAGATTACTCCGGAAGGTCATCAAAATGAAAGACGATCATGACAAAAGAACAAATGGCCAAACAGACCTAGTACGGTAAGCACAAAAAAATTGATGTAAAAAGCTGTAAGCCCATAAGTGACTTGCAACTGTTAAGTTTATCACGTACACAAAGGTTGGCAAACTGCATTTATTATGATTGGATAAGTTCCCTCTTCGGTGTTTGTGGCAACTGGGAATAATATTTAATCCATGGACTGCCCACTTCAGAATAGTATGTAGAATTTGTAGCAATTGCGATGTGATATGCTGTCATGCCCTGGTGATATGTGGCCATTGCGCGTATATGGGTAGTCATCGCAGAATAATCTAAAAAATCTGCTGTACTTTGTTGAAAACTAATTTCCCCTCACACATGGAATAGTAATGATACTGTTAACAACATGTATATTGTGACACAGTCAGTATTTTCATTTCAGAGAATTATCCAAGGACTGTTGGACAACACGAAACTTTCATTACAAAATGTACACTGTGCCTATCCACAGTCAATGATATTAGAAACTTAAATATCCTTAAGCTTGCATACTATAACACATATCACGAGAAGGCCTGCGATCCAGGAGAATGTAGCCAGGAAGCCTATTTGTACCTCTGTGTTTTCCAGGCCCCAGCCTACAAAATGAAATAGATGTCAAGTTATTGGTTACACGGATTCCTGTATGTTCCTACGCTCATAACGTGCATGCAGGCAGACCGTATACCTAAAGTACACCTAATACGACACTTAAATTTGTTACAATGCCCACTAGAAATAGCAAAATGATAATGCAAACATGGTGCAAGTCAGAGCAGTGGAACATAACTTATGATCACATTAAATGTTAAGCTCTTACATATTTGCCTCAACGCTGGAGTCAACCATCAACGCCAAATATCAATCCCATAATGCAACAGAAATGTCATGGTGCACTCCTAGGCAAACTATGAATATACTAAAAGTTACAATGTTTAAAATTGCTCTTATTATTGATTGTATGTGGCCTTGGTCATTTACAGTTAAAATCCACAGAGGGTTGTTGGTCAAAATTTTAGAACCAGTCTTGAGAGGTTAATACAGTGGGGCCATCCTGCTCAAAGTGTATCATCAGCCCCCTACTGGCAACTTTAAAACCACATTTTTCAAATCTGCAGAGATGGCAGTTTAAGCTCTTGCTTTAAAAATAAACACCCTGATACGGTATATGTAAATTCTGTCGGATTTGCCATTTCAGTGCCATATGCCCAATCAGAATTTTTTAAGCCTGTATGTGGACCTCTGTTTTGGTGTATATTGAAGATTGAAAATATACAGTTTTGAATTTACAACCACCTGATTTCCAACAGTTTAAAGAAATAAAAAAAAAATCTAAGAAGCACAAGTTTTAGCCATCTGTCTTAAATAGCTAATGACACAATGCAAATTATTATTGACATTGAATGCAAAAAATGAGCACAGCCAATGAAACCCAACAGCAATTGTTTCAGCGACAATTGGAGAACATGGCGAACAAAATAAAAGAATATGGAGTCAAAAATATTCCGGTATCTGACAAAACACGCATTTTTATAATTTATGACTGCACGTCAAATCAAAATACTCCGGTATTTGTTTCTATATCAGGTACCTTTTTTTAAAATTTTGTACTCACAATTAGACAAAATATTGTTATTTTGCTTAAATCATGTACTGTGATCTCTTTTACACACAATTATTCTAATGTGTGTTTGGGCACCACATAGCTTTTCCTTTCCTACAGTTTCAGAGGTCAAAGTGTCCCCGGGAAAGCACAAGCGACGTAAGCTAAAATGTGCTCCATGCAAGAATTCAGATTGATATTAGGTCACATTGTGCTATGCCACCAACAGTGTGGTGCACCGCCGGAGGTGGGAGGATGATGGAAGATGTAAGGGCACAGAGTATTTGTGCCCAGCTTGACATCTTAATCCTTGGGGATAAAGTGATTAAATCATAATCTCCATGTGCAATTAGATGTAAGGGAATCTGGTCCTGTTTAAAAAGTTACAACCAGAAACGTGCTTATTTTGGGCCATATTGTTCCTGATATGAACCAATAACGCATCAGTACAAATAGCCCCCCCCCCCCCCAAAACCCATAAAGATTTCAAGTAATCATTGCCGCATGTTTTAGGTAGGCATGACAGGTTTCATAAAGGCCATTCGAGCCACAGTTTAATTTTATTGGTGCGTCGTCCTTTCTGTTAAAAAAACGTTTCACGCATATGTTACTTTAGGTGACATTGCTCTGATACTCAGGGTCGCAAGAGCAACGTGTATCAACAAGTTAATATATCTTTAAAATTCATGTTCACATGCAGCGTAGAAGTATTCTGGGTCTCATGCATGGGCGATATTGTGGACGACCTGGCACTTTAGATAAATTGAAACTGTCAGAGGAAAAATATATTAAAAATATAGTGTTTACAGAATGGATAACCCTCGGGCCACCAAGATATTTTTCCTTCATTAATTTCATGCTGCCAAACAGCTTGGTATTTCAACTGTCATTTTTTTAGTCAAAAGTCCAGAAGGCAGCTGAAGCATTACTTGCCAGACAATGCAAAAACCACTGACCAATACTAGTACTAGCGACGTAGTAAAGATACGGCAATGTACGTAGAAGTCAGAACATCGCGCCAAACATCAATCAAGTATGAATTGAACTCGACCATCAAATAAATAATTTAAAGTCATAAACATTCTTAAATGACCAGAGGCAGCCAGTTTTTCAGTGTACATCCCTGATACAAATATGGTAAAGCTACAGTAATTCCGCCTTGAGACAATGCGACAACGTCAATTCCCAGGGCGCCAGAGAGGACCTCCAAATAAATGGACCTATATATTTAAACATTCTTTTAAAAGATCCCCAAATGACCAGAGGAAGTTGGTTTTCTGCTATATCTAGTCCATCATTTTAACACATCTGTGACACAAATTTGGCAAAGCTGCGGTTAATGTTTTTTGACAATTATTGCGGTAACGTCGACAGAATTGACAGACGGACGATGCAAGGGGCGACAATACCTTACCACCTGACACTTAACTGGTGGTTGAGGACATGGGTCCTATGGGCCCGCCCTATGTCGGATTACTGGTTCAGCCATTTAATACATTGAAAATTGGTTGCATATTAGAGTACACAATATACTTGCCTCTTTGCATGATATCCCTCAGTGCCACTGCCGACTGTGTGCAAGGTATAAACTGCCCCAATATACGTAACCACGGCAAAACGGCCTGCATTGGCCATACAGAACCTGAAAAAAATTAGTGAAGACGGCTTTCGTCAAGAATGTTTTACTGTTGGACAGCTTTTCCCTTGCTGTGTCTTCTTTCTGTTTTATATCCAAGCGAATAGAGCAAAGAGAGCATTTGCGCAATGGGAAAAAGAATATATTATATGGCAAAACCCAGTTCTGATTTTCCAATCGAGCATAAAAAAATACAGCTATATTTTCATAAATATAAAACTTAATACATTCAAGAGAGGCCTCAGCTCAATATTAACCTTTATGTTATTCACTGCTTTTGTACATAAAAACAGGGCAATTCTATAGCAAAACGAAATTTGTGGATCGAAATGGTTTGCCTTGTCAAAACGTCATTAACATGTATGCTTGGCTAAGTGATTTATACATATAATTTCTGACTGCCCGCTTTATAGATACTACGCTGTCTCTTACAATTTTGCTCATTTTACAGCTGAAAGCAAACACTTGACTGGTCCTATGAAGTACACCAAGAATAAATTTTCGCACTGACAGTAAATGTATTTCCTACAGTCAAGTATTGCTGCCTAAACAATCTTTTGAAAGAAAGAGTTTATTTTTCCGAAAGAAAGTTTATCTCTCGTATTTAAATATTGCCTTAGGAATAATCCACTGCGGCAACAGAATTTTACTGCATTTATTCAAACATTTTACTTTGTCTCAAAGGTAGTTTTGGTGAAATGAAAGTGGTAGCATAATTTTATACTGTGCAGTAGAGTATGTGACTTCATCTGTTGCTCGTAGAAATGAGTATTTCAACAAAAATATTTTCCTTCAATGTGTGTGTGTGTGTGGGGGGGGGGGGGGGAGGACAAAGCTTCTGCCGAAGTGTGGATTAGTCATTAACATGGATTGAACTGAAGTGGATTTGAATTCGAGTGTCCACTCACCTGATATCACAACAGTGGGAAAAAACACGCTGAGTACCAGATTGTAAACAGTATCCTCTCGATCAGCCAAAACGGATAAAAGAAGGCCTGGAACAAACATTACATGTATATGTACTTTATATCCAGCCAGATTACAGCACTACACACGTGACGTCTGATGGTCCATCCATGTGTCACCAAGAAGGACGCTTATTTCATGTATTGAATGTAACAAGTGTAACGGTCCAGCAGCAGTTGTATGTCTCGTACTTTTGAATTAAAGAAACACAATATATTTGCTTTTTAGATATGTCAAATTTGTTAAGGGGCTGTCTGTAAAGCTCAGCGTATATGGCGTCGCAGTACCTTTTTCTACTTTCCCTTCTAGAATATTGCCGTTAGCCCCCCCCCATGCATTTCCTTTTAGATATTAATCTACATTTTTTATTATGTGCAGAAAAAAATAACCATTTTCTCGTTATTTGAGGTTATAGAAGACATATTACAAAGTAGTCCACTTCAGAGATTTTCTGGGCCTACAAACCATAATATTTAACATAATATCTTCCAATTTGGCATAATAAAACTTTGATGTAATAGCTGGGAATGGTTCTTTTGTTTTTTCTTTGAAGGCAAAAGAAACGATTTTTTTTACTTATAAAGAGGCACCGTTTCAATTTTCCACTTTGCGAAATTCAACAGCGGAAAAACCTACTGAAAGTAAAAATATCTACAAACGCTGCATACCACTCCTAGGCGGGAATGTATGTTTTCAAAAGCTTTTTACTTTTACTATCAAAATCGGTCTAATCTTTTATAAGCAATCTCTTGAAAACCTCTTAGAAGTCGGACGAAAATTAGAACTGTGAGAAAATGCGATTTAGATCTAATTGACTCTCTACGAGAGGTAAACTGCCTATTGTGGAAAATGTACTCAATGCCTCTGATCGATACTTGTCTTGTCAGAAGTACTCCTATATTACTATACTTTTGATGTGTTGTCATGAAAATATATCTTTTAAAGTTATGTTTCAAAAGGAATCTTTGCAGTTTTTCCGGGAGAAGATCACAAAGATGTGGTTTCCTAATAGCTGGTTTCAGTCGCTAAAATAACAGATTAGGAGTGCCCATTGCTCTCTACCCAGACCACCGGTGCATTATTCTCTCCCTGGCTTGCACATTTAAGATATGATACAATACCAAATTGCTGGTACTTCCGTGCCAATGTAAGTTACACTTTGCATGTACATGTTATCTACGAGATGTTAACTATCGACCACCGTCTATGGCAAGCCAACAGGGCCATAATGCATTGGTCTTACGCGTTGCCGAGCCTCCACTACGCGTAGGCGAGCCAACCAATCAGATTTCAGTCTCCGCTACGCGTTGCCGAGAATATGTTTTCCACTACGCGTAGTCGAGCTTCGGCTACGCGTAGGGGAGCAACTTATGGCACCTTTTGGCTGAAGAAAAGCAAACCAATCATTTACATCCTTACAATCATTACTGATATTAAAAGTCTAGTACAGTTTACAAAAGCATCAGTGATTGGATAGTTTGGCTACACCCTATGGGAGGCATAGTTTCTCCACTACACGTCGCCGAGGCTCGGCGATGCGTTCTAGAAGAACATTTTCTCGGCAACGCGTAGTGGAGACTGTAATCTTATTGGTTAGCTTGAGTACGTGTTGCCGAGCCTCGACTATGCATAGTGGAGACTGTGATCTTATTGGTTGGCTCGACTACGCGTTGCCGAGACTCTACTACGCATAGTGGCAACTGTAATCTTATTTGTTGGCTCGTCTACGGGTAGTAGAGACTGCAATCTGATTGGTTTACTCAACTACGCATTGCCGAGCCTCGACTACATGTAGTGGAAGCTCAGCTATGCGTAAGACCTATGCGTTATGGCCCTGTTGGCTTGCCATAATCATCGGAAATGTAGATATATGGATTTTCTCATTGGATTGAGAGATATTGTATTTATGTCGTGGTATTTGTTATGTAACGTTACCCTTCGACCATCATTGCCAAGACCTCCATGTCTGGCCACATCGTCCAACACAACTGAGTTGGGACTCAACTGTTCTGAAGACCTGATGGGCCTGGTGGATGGGGGTGACTTCCGGTGCACATGCTCTCCTATTTTTCCTTCCTCCTCAGGCTCCATTTCTGGCTTGCCCTGAAGAGTTGGGAGTACCGCTCACTTTGGTCTAGAGATACTGTTCTAGTGGTGTGCACACTACCTCTACTGCAGAATTGGTTTTCTATGCTGTCCTAGTCTCTTCCGTGATAGGGACACCTTTACTCGAGCTACAGATCCCCCAGAGAATTGAGGAAGTAGGGCTGGTTGGTTTGGCTCGAAACAGACTTTTTCTAAGATGGCGTTTGGCAGGGCAAATCACAGACAGAGTATTGACAGTGGCAGTCAGGCAATCCCTGCTTGGCAGTGTGCCGTGGGTGTGGAGCCAGACACCACTTCTCCTTCTCCCTTGTTGGGTAGAGGGCAGAAGATGGACTCACTGAGCCAGTTCGTGGTAGCCTTGGACACCCATGAACTCTAAGTTGTCATCAACAACTTGGCGACATGTTCTTGAGAGGATACATGCAGGTTTTGTATCAGGTGGGGAGAGGACCAGTTGCTCTGCAGTCCTGGAGGAAGTGTGAGAGGTCTAGGCATAAGTGTGCTGCTAAAACCTGGGCCATCTGGTCTGACTCTGATCAGTGTTCCTCCAAGCGATGCAACTAGAGAAGTGCGAGTGAATTCACGTGGCTTGCCTGCAGGCTCAGGTGGCTGCTACTCCTTCACCTTAACACCCCCCCCCCCCCCGAAAAGGGACTAGAGGCGGCAAAGTTGCAAGTCAGGCAGCAAGCACACATGCGCCCCATAATGCTAAATTGTCTAGTACTCTCTTGTGTTGGAGGTGCATATTGGTATTTGCCATAAACCTGTTTTTAGCCTTGATATCTGGAAATTTATCAATTATCAGTCATTTATCATCTCTTCAGTTACAAGAAAAGTTATTTTGATGTATATTGTGACACATTTATGTGTGCAAACTTATTGTTCTTTGTTCCTGGAAGTGAATATTTTCGTGGGTTCCTTCATCTAGAACTAGAGAGCTACAGGACTATTTGGCACTAGGGTGCCCATGCGTGAAGAGATCACCTGGCGGGGATCCTGAGTGCTCAGCGCCACCTTAAGGGATGACTGGAGGCTCCTTGGTCACTGGTCTGAGACTCTCTGCAGTCTTGGAGACAGCTGCAAGGAACCAACAGATGCAAATGAATCTGCTTGGCCCAGTGCACCAGGATAGGCTTGACCAATTGTGTTTGATTGCTTTTCCGACTGCCCCCTGCCACCCCCCTCAAAGTGTCTCACCCACATGGTGCACTGACCCAAGCCATGTCCCACCAATCACAAGGGCCCAAGAAGAGCAGGAAATGGTTTGGGAAGGGCAAGAAGGCCGGTAAAGCAAAGAAAGTTGGGGAAGCCTCAGCGCTACTGATTCTTGCCTTGTGGACCACACCATCTCAGTGTCACCTTTTGCCACTTCTATAGAAGTCTTACACCTGGTTGGCAGTTGCCTTACCACCTTTTGCTAACAAGGGGAGTCTATCATAACTGCTTTGTTTGTCTTAAATACCCATAGACACAGCTGTTTGTTGCCTTTCAAGGAAGACAGGCCTCCATTATGCCATGAACCTAAGTGGTTCACCCCCCCCCCCGAAAGAGCCCAAAGCATCCGTGTTCCTCGACACAGTGTTAAAGCTATAGAGCAAGAACGCCATCCAGTGGGCATAGGATTGCAGGCTGCCTGGGTTCTACATCCCACTCTCCCTAGTTTCCACATGGGATGGAGACTGGCATGCAGTTGTAGGCCTGTCATCACTCAACAAGTGCTTGGAGATTCTAGCCTGCAGGAGGGAGACGCCACCTTGAGTGGCAGCAACCCTATGGCCCTAGGACTGGACAATGTGTTCAGACATCACGGAGGCATTCTTCCAAGTGCCCATTGTGGAGAATTCATGGAAGTATCTGTAGTTCACATTCTTGGGCCAGGTTTACCAGCTCAGGGTGCTTCCTTATGGCCTTGCCATGGCACATCTGGTGTTCTCTAAGTTCATGTAGGTGGTAGCCACGCACCTTCACCTGAGCACAGTCCGCATTCATGTACATGTATATCTGAAAGACTGGCTGATACAGGTGCTATGGCGCCTGGATTTGCTGTGCCACACACAGACCATTCAGGAACCTGAAAACACCTAGGCTTGATCGTAAATCTCAAGGTTCGCATGGCCTGGCAGTGGCAAACCCTGGTGAGCTCCTGACCTTGATGGACCCCAAGGTCACGCTTGCACCCCTTCACCATCATCTCTTGCAGCACACTCTGCAGGGTAGATACTCAAAGGAAAAAGGCTATTAAATACAGAAGCCCCTGCTCCTGGAGGACCAAACAGGAGAATATTGTGTGGGGTCAGACTGTGATGCTGTTTCAGGTGTAACTCACGGACTCATCTCAGTCTGGTTTGGGGGCCTATGTTGTGGTGCTGGAGGGCATCGGCCTTTTGGCTGACACAGGCAGGTCCCACCATATAAATTGGTTAAACCAGTTAGAACTGGAGGCAATATGCTTAGTGCTCCTCCTTTTTCCGGACCTAGTGAAGGACAAACAGGTTCTCGTTATGTGCAACAACAGGACTGCAATTGCCTTCCTCAACTGGCAGGGCAAGAAGCACTCCCGAAATCTGATGGAGTCAGTCAGAAGCATCACCTGATGGTGCTCTGCATATGCATTGACACACACCCACATATAAGACACATCCTAGGACTAGAATATGTCCTGTCCATCAACCTCTCGAGAGGAGGTTAGCCTGTAGGGATGGAGTGGTCTGTCTGCTCATGGGTCGTTCAGGCCATGTGGGCCAGGTGGGGTACATGCTTGCAACAAGTGCAGATGCAAAACTTCCAGTTCATATTTTCAGTCCCAGATTCCCATGCCCTGGCAGTGGATGCTCTGGTCATGGACTGGAGCAATCTTTGGGCTTATGCTTTTCCGCCTCTGCAGATCCTCCTGAGGGCCTTGCACAGGGTTTGTTCCCACTACTGTAATCTGATCTCAGGTGCCCCCTGGAGGCTGGGGATAGATTGGTCCCTGGAACTGCTGGAATTGTGTCCAGCAACTGCTTTGTCTACCATCATGACAGAACCTTCTGCTGCAACCACAGATGAGTGTGTCCCATAGGAACCCTCAAGTGCTCAGCCCCCACACCTGGTGGTTGTCACACAGCACATCTGCAACAGAGGTTTTCAGAATCAGTTGCAGATAAAATCCCCAAAGGGGGGGGGGGGCTTTGAGACTCTTCTCTGGTGGTTTACTTATCTGGGTGTTTTCAGATTGGTTCTCTGATCAAAAAATACATCCATGGCTTGTGCATAATGTGGACTTGCTTCTGTACCAGTTGGAATCCTCGGTCAGAGCTCAAAAACCATGGAGGGGTTTTGGTCTGGCATCTCCTCAGCCTTGGAGAACATCCCAGACATTCATATAAGGAGTGATCCTTATCTGCCAGTGCTTGTAGCCTCTTTCTACAAGAGCAGGTAGCCTGTTTTTACATAGTCAGATTGGCTGATAGACAGGTCCTACTACCGTGGGTTCTCCCACTGCTCTTAGTAATGCTGAAGACTTCAGGTGGCCTTTTGAGTGCATGGAGGACCCCCAGGGTGGACCTCAGATGCTGGATTTGGAAAACTTGTTTTCTGTTAACACTTACTCTGGGGCTGGAAGAATAGAGATCCACACTCTGGCACATGATCAAATCCAATGGTCAACGGACCACTCCCAGGTGACCCTGAGCCCTCACTTGGGCATTCTTGTGGAAAACCAAGGAGCTCAAGATCCATATACTGCCTTAAGTGGTTTTACCATCTGTGCCATGGATATGGCTCTACCTGTTGAGGCAAGAGCCTTGTGAACACTCAGTGCTCTGTGTTGGTATCTCTTCCACATGGACAGTGCCAGGGATGAGAGGTCTGCCCTTTTTTGCACCTGGGTAAGCCCCAGGAGGAACAGATCTGCCAAAATACAACCTTATTGTGGATTAAGCAGACCATCCTGAAAGCCTATGGGAATGCTTTGGACAGGCCCTTTGCCTTGAAGGTAGTCTCAGCTAGAGCTTACATGGTGCGAGTCCCTAATGCCTCCTGGGGAACCCTAAGGAATGTTGCTGTTGTCAGTATCCTCCTGGCTTGTGCGGGCAATCATCTACAACTTTTGGCAAGCACTATCTACAAGACTTGATTGTGCTGGAGGAGGACATCTACACATTTGTTGCTGTAGCAGGCACCATTTCATAGGTTCCTAATACTTGTCCCTCAGACTTCTCTTGTTCCCTCAGGGTAGCCACCATTTTGCAGTTTATGGTGCCCTAGGGGTTTCAACTGGATGCAGTCTATAGTTCGATATACATAGAGTAGGCCTTGACCTTGTTTTGGACTTGTTTTGGGTGGATGTCACCACCATCCTGTAGACCCATTTGAAATGGAAACTGCTTTATGAAACCATTTGCCACCACTATGTTTTCTACGATTCAGGCATCTTGTTAGATCTCCAGGACCTGAAGTGTGGAATTAGACAGCAGCTACCTTACGGGAGCCTACTCTCAGGCTGGTGGGCGGCATTCCAGTGGGCCCATTGGTAGTCCAAGGCTGGTTGGTAAGGAGAGTTACCAGGCTTAGGTCAGGATTCTGCTGTTGGTGGCCTCACATCCACAAATCTCTGAGGTTTTCCCAACAGATGCCCCTCCTCACTCAGAATGATAGTCCCCACAGGCTTTTGGTCCCAGTGGTTGTTGGTCAGTATGCATGTATCATTACACCCTCCTAGAATGTATTTGTAAATAAGCAATGGTGGTTGAGAGGTAACGCTATGTAACTAATATGTGAAATTTTTAATAATTTTGGTATTAGTGAGCATACTTACCTCTCAACCACTAGAGAAACATACCTGACAACCTCGCTCCTCCCCATAGGTGGCGTCCACTGACCAATAATCAAGGGGGAAAGATGAATAGAGGAACATGCACACCGGAATTCACCCCCCCCCACTCCTGAGGAATCAAGTGGAGGTGCCAGCAGGATCATCAGGGTTTCCATACAATGAAATCTAGATTCAGTTGTGTCTAGCCATGTGGCCAGACATGGAGGTCTTGGCTATGGTGGACGAGAGGTATGTATGCTCACTAATACTGAAATTACTGAAGCGTTCACATTTTAGTGTAAATGTATAAAGTTTCAGAAGGAAATGTACATATTTCTAATTCTGTGTTGTGTAATGTTATTGATGCCATATATCTTGCATGTTACATTGTGAAACAAGTTGAGGTTAACATGGATTCATTTGCTGCATATTTCATGTTACATAAGCACTATAAATTTAATGGGTAACGGTAAGCCTCGAACGTTAGAGTTGTTGAACAGCAGCATTGGTAAGAGGATTATTGGATGTTTGCCGGCAGATCAGATATGGGAGGACATGTCGTGATTCTCTTGACTAGTGAGGCCCTCTGGTAATACATGTCCTCAATTAATGAGGTCTGATCAGGGAAAAACTGAAACAGGATATCTAATCCAAGAACACTGTGTTAGTAGTTAATTCTTGCTTTGGCCCTATACTTTGACCTTAACATTGGGATGCAGGGGATGCAGGCGATAGTTGAAAGACTAGTGATTTGCTTCCTTAAGCAAATACATATTCAGTATTTGAATGTTGGGGGCCAGGCAGAAAAAACAAACAAACTTTTGGCAGTGAAACACGTCATTCTAGGCAAAATTTTGTGGAGTAGGGCATGGCAAGTAAAGATGATCAACCTTTTGCATGACATCAACAAACATTTGCACATCATACAAAAAGCACATGCAAATTCGGCATAACGCAAGACCTGTCCTTCGAAAATGAAACAACTGTGTTCATAACATAAAAAAGCACAATAAATAAGCCAATACATACCAAGCATCATTCCTGCAATACCCTGAGCAAATGTCAACAGAGTCATCAAAATATAGGACCCCTCAATTTGTATCTGTGGAATAAAAGACCAAGACATGTTCTTGAGTACACATGAGATGAAGTGCACTACTACTACTACTACTACTACTACTACTACTACTACTACTACTACTACTACTACTACTACTACTACTACTACTACTACTACTACTACTACTACTACTACGGCAAAGGGTTAAATACCATGGGCCAAAACGAAATGAAAGTACAGGCATACTGTTTAATCTGGCAACGTATTGCCTGTGACAAAGCAGTAGGCAGCACTGCAGCAGAGTTGCATCCCCGCTGAGGTGGAAGGCAAGACTCCAGCTCTCCCTTTTTCTTTTTCACTCTGCTGGTACTGTCACTAGCATCGTATATGAAAGTGCACAGTGCCTGCTGCAGAGCCACTCCTCATCATGGGCGAAAGAAGCAAATTCTATTCTCTCTCAGGTCATAGTTTCCGTGAAAGGAGAATTTGTTGCACATCCAGCCTGTGTTGACAGTGGATGATGTCAACAGTATGATCTGCTAAGTCTGAAATGATTTGCAGTGTCCTTAGTTCATGCACTGGCTCTGCCATCAACCTCAGCCCAGCTCCAAACCCAGATGCTAGGTCTCCTCAGGGTGAATCTGTTGTTCCAATGTCTCCTGGGAATGGCAAGAGAGCATAAGAAAAGAAGAAACAAAACAATATGCAATGGGCTGCCACTTTTCATGCTCTCAGTCCCAGTCCTGCTCTGATCCTGTTTTTGCACACATCAAAATCCAAGATCCTGGTCTGCAACTGCTTGGCCACGGTGTTGCTCATCCAGATCCGTATACCATGATTTTCACCCTAGGGCCAGATCACTTGGAGAGTTGGTACTCATATAGAGGGGCAGAATAGAGAGGTTAGTGACACCTGTGCCATAAATGAGAGTGATGGACCTGGAGAGTGAGCTCATAAACTCATAAAGAAGCCCATGCTGATTCAACCGCAGGGCCTAAACGTTCCGTATTCCCTGTGGGGCTCTAAAGAAAGTACCCAAGATGAAGTCCATCTATCACCATCTCAGCACCTTTCACATATGTCAGTATGTTTTGAACATATAAAGAAATTATACACAGTCCAAACGTTTCTGACAGAGAGAGTTTTTATGGATGGGGTATATATCTTTCTTTATTTGGACTTGCAATGGGGATCTTAAAGTTGGCCCAACAAGTGGCACAAATTGAAATGCTACACACAACCTGTGGTCACGCTTTTTCGCACAAACCAATATGCAAGCAGGTGGTCTCATAATTCATGACAATCCCAGCTAAACAGCAGAAAAGTGCATTTATGCTCGTGAAAAGACTATAAACAAAGACGGTTTTATCTTTATCCTTTGGAAGTTTTGTGAGTAAGAAAAGGAAACATGACAAGCATGAGGTACAAGAATAAAGTGATAACAGTGACTATAAAAATATATCTTTTCCTCTTTACCTTGGCCAACGCATACATCTTAGTTTTAAAATGAGACTTCAAACATTATGACTGTGCATGGCTGGCCAGCCGATTGGTAATCTCAAAAATATGTCTTCCATGACACTGGGACCAAATGGCCGTCCAGTTGCACCTACATATCCTTTAGAGCAAAATATTTGACCCATATGAAGCTCATCACAGTGTTACACTATGATGTACCAATGAATTTTTTAACAAAGAAAAATAAAACACAAGCGTGCCCTTACTTCTGACTCAACTTGCACCCATGTGTATACAACGGAACCAAAACTGTTGAAAAGAATAAATATATCTAAAATCTGAAAATGTTTTTGGAAAATGATATTTAAATTTGTCCTTGAAAATTAACTTGCACCCATTTCACCAAAGAGGTTATTTTCAAAAATGCCGAGAAACTTTTGTTAATGGTTAACAGTAATGTTCACTGCTGGTTGCATTGTTGAGAACAGATATTCAAAATAGTGGTTTTGATGAAATTTGGCGATTTGAAAACAGAACCTAGTTTTGTATTCTCTAAATCCAAGAGGACTGCCACCATGGCTAAACTGGGAGTTCATTTAAATGAATATAACACTTAGTAAATTATATTAAAATGACCTATTGAAGACAGCTATTGAATTAGGTCGAACTGTTCATTTCCCTCATTGTTTCTTATGGAATTTCCAAGTTATGAACCTCAAAATAAAATATTGCTATAAATTAAGTACTTTTTTTCTCATTTTTTACTCAAAATTTGAAAATGTTTTCCTCAAGATATTCTACTTTTTTTGGATAACTTCCCTATTTTATTTATTACTTTTTTTATTTTTTGCTTTTTACCAATAAACTCTTCCAGAATGACCCCCCCCCCCCCCAAAAAAAAAAATCAACCAGAGCAAAACCTATTTTTAATAAGCCTTGGACAGGTAAAAAATGATCACAAAAAGGCCTCTCTTCACAATTATGGGCTACTCCAAGGTTTAACACATAGGAGCTGCTAGATCGAATACTGTTACCATCAGTAGAAGTCATTTCAAGGTTGCATTGTAATCAGTTGACATATTCATTTGCAATGTACTTCAGGTGTCCATAAATGTGCAAAGTGCCATTAAAGGAATTGATGTTCACCCAGTCAATCATGCAGGATGTGGCACAAGTTATTCTTCCCCAATGTGCATCCATCCATAAATAAATAGTTAAAAGTAAACAAACATAACATTTTACTTGAAAACAGTAAAAAACATTTTTGTTTGTTGAAAACTGAATTTTAATTTTGCACACAATACAGACATTTTGGCTCAAATTAATTGCTTTCACACACACACATACATACTCGCTGGAAAGTAACAAAGATACACTTTGGTACATATCACATGATGCACCGTTTATTTACCTTTACTACATATCTGGAACCTGTACAATTGTTATCTATTTACCATCCTTTGTGGGGATATTTTATCCTGTATGAGATCCATGCTGGCCTGTCCAACGAATGCTGAATACAAGGATTGTGGTGCGTCATGTCTGGCCTTGCATTTAGCTTTCCATGGCCTTCTATGACTTAATACCTGCTTTAAGTTTTCGATTTTTCTGTCTTGCATTCCATCTTTCTAAGCTCTTTTCCTGTAAAGTTGTCTTTCAAAATCTGCTTACATTTGGTCCAAGGTTTAACAAATGGGAGTTACTGGGTCGAATACTGGTTTCATCAGTATTCTTGCTCTCTTATTTTAGTCCAGATTTTCACCCGCAAGGTATAAGTTATCCCCGGAGTGTTGAAATTGGACTAAATCTTCAAATTTAAGATAAACTGTGACATCATCCTCAGTAGTTCACACACTGATACAATTATGCTAAATGTTTCATTGTTAGCCTCATTCGCATATTCGAGAGACAAATGTATCAAAATTCATCGAGTAAAAGAGAACGACCTACATAACAGGTCAACAGGTTAAGGTCAACACAATGTGAACAGGTCGATATTGCTTGATATCATTACTCCTGTTGTTACCATGACATGGACACTTTCAATTATGTTTAGTCTTCCTGTTCTGACTGTTTTAATTGGTGGCGTTGGATCAGGTTATTAAACGAGATTTGTGTTTTTCCCAAAGCCGTTTGTTGACCATAACAGATCTTCGTTGCCCAGTAAATTGTTAATTGCTTATTTGATAGCAACTCACATTCTATTTTCACTAAGGGTATGCAGTATTCTTCACCGTCTAGCATATTTTAGTCAAAGGCTTGTTGTGTTTGGATAGTAAATGCAACATACCATGGCGAACCCTAAGGCCACACAAGGTACCTAGGTCTGTACCTTCACACATTTTCGAGACCGTAGTACAAGAAGCAAATATGAGTTGTCTTCTCATTATGGGGTATGTGTTGTACCCCACATGGGCTGTGTCTCAGATCAGACTCAGATCATATTTATTTGACATAAACAAAAATTATTTTGTACAGAGATAGATGGTAATAAACTGAAAATTCACAGTTGTACAGATAACGATTACGAATAATTATAATGAATTTATACCCTTGAAATGCGAAATGCCAGGATGAGCCCAACTAAGGATGCTCCCGCCTGGGTTACCTATGATAGATTGAACATTTGGAAATGCGAAACAAATACTTGAAATTGGCACAAAACACATTTAATGCAATATTACATTTACCATGTCAATATAGTATCTCTGATTTTACATGAGGAAGGGAAAGAAAAAATCGGAAAAGTGAGTGAAACAACACTGATTAAAATGCGTTTTTATCACTTATCGTGCAGTCCTATATCCATATATAAATTACAACATGGGGTACGGGGTACCTATTACTGGTTCGTAAATATTTACACCAAATTTATTTACGTTTCGGACTATGGTATAGGAATGTAATTCTTACAGTCCCTGCAATTATGGCTGATTTCGACACAATATTAAAGTTTGGATTGCCAGTTTTTTAAATTTGTGATGTATCAATAAATATTAAGTGGACCTCGATAAGCTGCAATACAGTGACTGCTTAGATTAGGATACCACTTCGATATTGGATTTATGTGTATTGTCTATGGTCATTCTTGTCTGGCCACTGACTGCAACCAATCGAAGTCTTAGCAAAATACTATATATACATGTACATTTATAATACATGACACCAACCACATATTATTTGGTCAAATGTGACGTAATGTATAGTTCCCATTTCTTGGGTGCAAACTGTTGTTATGTTAATGTGTAACACCTACATTTATTACCCTCCAGTAAGCAGTTGTGTGCACCTTTAATCTCAATACCTGGAACGCACGTGTTATTGTTTACAATTGGAATACGGTCCACATGTTCTATAGCTTTTTGTGTTGTCCTCCGACGAAGTCCTTTAACTGAACTTAGCTGCGTGTAATGTATTAATCAGCACTGTGCCAAGTTGAAGATCTAGAATGGCTGATAAATCCATATTGTTTTTCCCCATTTTTAGAAAGAGTTCAAAGAGCTGAGTGAGCTTGAAGCTGATTACAGATTTGATTGATCCTTGAGTCTCTAGCAAACAAAAGAAGCAGGTGAAGTGGGAGCTCTATTGACACCACAGACACTTTCCAGGGACCTTAGATTACTTTGATTCGCTCCCATCGCAGCTGATTGAGATTTTGAGCCTCCCTGGGTTAAAATGATGCAAATCACGTGACCCACTAAGAGCCGCCGAGGAGAATGACACAATTCTAGTAGCATCTTCCATCTGTGACGTCATGGACTCAGCCACCCCAAATTACCAAGCTCTGCTTCTACTCCTTGCCAGATGGAAGTTCCTCAGTATCACTTATTCTTGAAAAATCAAGAGTGTCGCTGGTACAAAATATCCTGCATACCCGTGTTGCCAGATATTGCAATCTGTGGCTTGGATGTAAGTAGATCCTTATCCAGTAATTTCTGTAGCTACTCTCTTTTCATTGGTCGTTAGCTTGCTGATAAAATCACCTCTAGCTCAAAGCTAAAAGATTAAAGAAGCACAAGGACGATTCCCAAATGATGTGTATAAAAATATCACAGACTTTGACCTTACTGTGGCATCCAACAGTAAGTCGGGCATCGGGCAAGAGACAAGTCAAGATACATCCTGCATGTGGACAAGTACTTAAAAACCATGCCAGTAACAAGCTCAGAATCAGTGACAAGACCAACGTTACCAAGGCACTGTTCAGGACAACTACTCAGAGCAAGCTGGACGATGAATTGGGGAAACAGCCACAGGAGAAGAAATTCTAGGTGTAGGGGCCAGTCAACAGCCTCCAGCAAGCAGAACCCCAGCCAGATAAAGTGGGCTTCAGATTGGTAGCCTTTGCCAACAGACAGTCACACTACAATTTATGAATATAAGCAGCTATTTATGTGCTACTGCGTGCTTACTCTGCATTTCAATGGCTCACACTGTTATTAACATTTTTCCACTCAAAATCGCCCCAAAAGCACCTGGATGTAATATGCCGTCTGCTTTTATCTTTTAAATTAAATTTTAAGGTAATATAAAACCATTTTCCCACGAATTGCAAAGAAGACCTACCATAAATGCACACACTAGGTAAACAGCTTTCCTTGGCGCCTGTTGAGGGCAATGCGGCCAATCCGCACCAAGGAAAGCTGCTAATTCAGTCGTATTCTGACCAGAACAGTTAAATCTGTTTGCCTCTTGATACAAAAAAAAAAACAAAACAAAAAAAAAACAAAAAAAAAAAAAAACAAAAACAAAAAAAAAAAAAAAAAAAAAAAAAAAAAAAACCATCTGTATATTTTTCCGTGTTATCTGGGTACACATTTATCACTTCCGTGTCTGAAAATGGAATGTATGTGGAACATTCACATTAGGACAATGAGGTCGGTGCCTACCTTTACTTTTGTCATTACACCTCCATTTAAATACTTGCTACACGGCGTACCTTGCATTTTGCATTTGGTACGTTATGGTTATGCGCCTTCTCCTGGGAAAGGGACACCTCCACTATCAAGAAAACATTTGATCTCCAGCATTTTAGGTGAGGAATATGCTACATAGGGTGATAAGCATAGCCGGTCCAAAAGTCCCCATGGACAGAGTCTTGGAACGGGTAGATGACATTGGGTCTCCAAATTTTTCCAGTAATCTGCCCTCCCCCCCACTCAAAAAAAGACAGGAGACAGAGACTAGTTTTAGTCTTATGAACTCTGACAGCCATTAATGGAATGTGTTGTTCATGATGGCATACTTGACACTTCGAAGATGAACATGATAGCCAATGAGCTTCGTTGATTAACCACATAGCTATTGCAATACTTTTCAGTTGGGCCACCACCACGATAATATGAGACAGCTTTGAGGAAGACACCCGTGTACATTTTAACTGGAGTGCAATGAAAACATCAGGGTGTTTATATCAGTTTACATTGAAATTATATCTGACTTAAATTTGGATCCCACCTGGAAAACGACGCAAATGGAGAAAATGTAGGCGAACACCTGTATGGCTAACATAGGCAGCTGAGTGATCACGTGGGCTAGGAGCGTCTCCAATATACCGGCATCTGATATAGATACGAAAGATTTAAGTCAGTTCTACTTCCGTATGCCTCAAAGGAAAGCACAAGTTGTGGATTCTAGAGGTCTGTTCCTAATGTTGCTGCTTCTTTGGCACTTTGCAATTGTATCTCGATTGAACAGAATACATAACACTATTCACCACAATCTGCTATTTCCATGGACCATATGCACCACAACCTGCTATTTCCATAGATTTCTTAATTATTATTGCAAATTACAAGGTGGAGTAATTTAATGACACAACCCTAGACGAGCAGAGCAAAATGACATCGACTGGGTGAGAACATATGCCTTTTCTGCAAGCTTCTTTCTGCTAATACGGGGGCAGGAAATATTCATCGGAAATGAATTGAAATAATAAAGGCTGAAAATTATCATGATCTGTAGTTTAACTAAATAAACAAATATTCTGTTAAGATGCTTGTAGATATTCTGGCTGGATCACGAGTAGTCGGGAAAATGCCGGTTCTCGCGCGGTTTTGTGAGGTGCATAGTTGCGGATAGTGGTCACGTCACAGTAATTATAATTAACACCAAATTTAAATAGCGTAGATGGACGTCCACACGATGCCCCGTTTGCCTCTTTAAATACTATTTGGGAACAAATAACAAACGACCACTGGCAAAATTGTGTTAATTATGATGTTAATTATGGTGTTAATTATATTAATCGCAATATTTATGAGAATGTTAATCATAATTAATCACAATATTCATGATAATTGTAATCGATATGTTCATTATGGTGTTCATCATAATTACATGGCGTTACTTATACTTATTTCACGTCAGAGGTTTCCATTAGCATCGTAAATATAGTTTTAAAATTTCTTTAATACTGCAGTTTTAGTCCTCTTTCATACAGTATGTCCAGAGAGACATAACCACTTCAAAATGAGGGAGTACACTGAAACTGTCCAATTAAAATGCTGGAGAAATGTCACGCTGGCAGCATTCAGTATTTCCCATAGGGAGATGCAGCCTCCTTATGAAATAGCATTGAAACTCAGTATATCCCTCAGATTTTCATCAGCCAATGGGAATGCTCCTTTTTTAATCACCCTGATAACCAGCTACACTAGCCTTCAGAGATCAGCAATGGTTGCAGGAGGGGAAAAGCAGCTGAACATTCTAGCTGAAAAAATTCTGCACAATCGGGCACTAACAGAAGATTTGTTTCTGTTTGTGATAATGAGACATTATATACACTGCTATTTAGGATACATATATCATTTTACACCCAATTCAGTATTTTTGCCTGGATGGATCCCCCCCCCCCCGAGCCTGCAAACGATCTCGCGGGATTCATACAGGCAAGGATACTGATTTGGGTTATAGGATAACCTCTCATTATCCACAGTATGCACCTCACACAATTGAGGTGCGAGAACTAAGTTTATACCTACGTCATTGTAATTGAATGTATGTTGACTGCATTATCTTAACCCCGTTATTTCCGTTGCTAATGATGCTCAATACCCGTTAATTATAACCTTAATTATAATTACTCTGACGTCCTCACATTCCACAACTACCCACTTCACAAAACTGCGCAAGACCTGGCATACTGTTATTAAGTGTCAAGAAAGTATAAAACTTCATACTTCTGCACAGTAGGTGCTCAAACTAAGAAAATGATGCCGGTGAACTTTGCGGTTCTACGAATAACCACAAATTGTTTGCATGATGGACATCAAAATCAAGAGTTTTTCCTGAAGCGCCCTAGAGCCATCTGATTTGTCCCACACTACATTGTATTTTAACTCTCTAAATGCCAAATTCTGGACTGAGTCACTAGCTTTTCTCGGAAACTAGACGGTTGTTGGTACTTGAATGAAAGGCCTTTTTATGCGAAATACGAATCTGAGATCCTAATGATAATTCAGACTAGCTTCACTTTAGTAGATCGACTTGAGACGTGATTGGAACTGAAAGAGTTAAAATTGCAAACGGTTTACGTATCTACATCTCTGCTTTCTATTCTCAGGCTCCCTGCAATAAGGCATAACTCCGCCTTGACCTTTATCGCATTAAAGAAGTGCCACATTGTAAATATTTTCTGTTTTAGTTTCTCATACATAATGTTTATGAAAAGGCTTCGAAACCAGAACTTTCAATGAGACTTAATATGCCATGCCAGCTGATCACAGATTAATAGCCAGACACAGGTGTTGACATCATGCATACTGATCAAATACAAGAGGAAAGGATGTAGTGACTTACTCGCACTGAAACTTCTGTTCATGAGTCCAATCTTGCGTTCATCCACGATGACACTAGCTGTCAAACCACAGGCCATGAAAAAGGAAACCCTGTGCGCCAAAATAACAAAGTCAACATGTATACAGGACAAACTATTTGACACTCGTTTCCTCGAATAAATTTACTGGGACCTGCGAGGTCAAGTACAATTTGTTCTTGAGCATTTACTTTTTAAAACTATAGTCCACAGTAAAGTATTTGTTTCAACCTAAGTGGCATTTTACATGATACACACTATACTTTTATATCCGATCGTACTCAACGCAGCATTGTGGGACACAGCTTTTAAAATGCATGTCCCATACAGTTGTATTAACAAAACGGATCATCATTCGGTTCCACGTTGCGTTTCTTTATCAAACTTAAAAGTAACACGTGTAAACATTGCCATGTTAAACGCTCTTAATTACAGAAATATGTAAGATGATGCTCCAGTTGCATATTTTATTTCCTGCCAAATGGTCTCCTTTTCTTTGATGAAAACAAACTTGACGAAAGCAAAGAAAGCGCAGTTGAGGAAATAAATTTATATTAATACTAAAGGTAGGAAATTGGGTCCTTACAGATTTATGGCTCCTGGTGCAATATATTCCCTCATGGAAGGCTTCTTCTTACCATATATAGGTTCCTCCATCTGTTAACATGAAGTTAAATAATGACTTTTATGTGTGGGGCCTGATTGGGTCAGACGCACGCTCACTTTTCTGTGGCGCGTGCCAGCCCGCTACCGTTAAGTGAAATATTGTGAAATCAAACAGCATCGCTAATGCCGTTATAAATGCTTGCCACGTATAATGGGCCAGTTTTAACTCAACTGGGTGTTCGCTCTAACGTAAAGGCTTACAGTTTACTTGTAATCCAGCCACAAAATTTAAATCAGACCTTACGAAAAATTTTCGACGTGTTTCATAAACTAATATTTCCATTTTTATGTTCCATCGTATTAACTAATCCCATTGTACTTTATTATCAAAACAAGAAGACATTGACAGTTCTGTGCTGAGCTGACATTTTATGCATGGACTGACGAGGTCCTGTGACTTTCAGAATAATATCAAGGTTACCTTCATTGAAGACTATCGTCACTGTTCGTAATATCAAAATCCACGTACGTAGTTATGTAGTTATCATTTTTTCATGAAAAGTGACAGCATTCACAATTACCAAGATAATGTGAAGTATAACATTTCTATATGAAAAGTGACTGGATCTACCATCACCAAGATTTAAGCCGATATTTAGTTCGACCTTTCAAGGTCACTCAAGGTCAAGATTGACAACACCAAGAGAAACCCCGTTTAGTACTTTCATGTTAGTGATTAATAGTAACAATAGACCTGGGATCCAAGATATATGCCATTATGTTAGTTTGATCTTTTCAACAAATCACTCAAGGTGAAAGTTACCAACACAAAATGAAACTCCATAAATACTTTCCGATTAGGTTTGATAGTAACCATGGGCCTAAGACCCACCATCATCAAGATATAAGCTATTACATGCATATCAGAGCTGCTGAGTCCCATAAAGCTCTTGTTCTAATAAACATTTTACTTGTATCTCTGTCAGAGTACGTATAATTATTGCATAATTATCTCCCTTAAAAAATGGTAATGGTGCACTTACAGAACTTCTAAGTGTAAAAGCAATACATTCCATACAACCGTTTTTACATTATTGCAACACATGCTGTCATGTGCTTGTGCAGCAGTAGCACTGGCCGACACATGGTCTCAAAGTCTAATATTCGTCACTTCGTCAAGAATTAATATATTCCCATCATTTTCACACTTTCATGGTCTTTAATCAGACTGTATTCGCATGAAACTTCAATCAATTCTGTTGGGCCATTGCGGAGAAGAAATTTTAAATAGCCGTAACATGCAAAAATGCATAAAAATAGAAAAAAAGCACAGCATGATCCAGTGGCTTATCTACGAACTAGGTGACCCCAGGTGACTTTATGTAATATCAAAGCAACTGGCCAAGCAGTTTCGGCAAAGAAGAAACTTCGATTGAAAAAAAAACAAACAAACAAACAAAAAAGAACAAGAACAAAAAACAAAACACAAAAAACAACAACCACCACCCCCCCCAAAAAAAAACCAAAAAAAAAAAAAAAAAAAAAATACAAAAAAAAAAAAAACCCAAACCAACCCCCCCCAAAAAAAACCCAAATACCCCCCCCCCCAAAACATCTTAATAATAGATTTATAAAAATAGAGAAATATTGCATCATCATTTCCTTTGCAAAGTTGGAAGAAGCGCATCTAGGGAACATTTGTGACACCATTACAATGTTATGCACCAAACCTTTGTTGTGAATCTTACATACGATCCACAGGTCCTTCAAGGTGAAGATTGATATACTCGATATTCTTCATACTTGCATGCATGTGGTGGAAGCATTTTTTTCTTTCTTTGCTTCAATGTATGATAATTTTTGTATGTGTACCTGCTGAGTACGAGTAAAGATAAAAATATATTTGTAGGTAAAATCAAAGCATTCCATACAACCGTTTTGACAATATCGCAATACATGCACCGTATTACTATAAGCAAACACAATAGTATTTACCGACAAATGTTTCTCAAGTTGCTATTTTTTAGATTCGTCAAAAGTTTCCATACTTGTCCTCATCATTTTTGCAAACTTTGCTCATGTTTATTCAGGTTATGATCTGATAAAATTTAAAACAATTCTGTTCACCTGTTCCGGGAAGGAAGTCGACAATAGACGTGACACACAAACACACACACACACAAACCCAACAAAACAATTAAAAAAAACCCCACAAGACAAAACAAAAAAACAACCCCCCCAAAAAAACAAACAAAAAAAAAAAAAAAAAAAAAAAAAAAAAAAAAAAAAAAAAAAAAAAAAAAAAAAAAAAAAAAAAAAAAAAGAAACAAAAAAACCCCCACCCCCAGCCATTAAAAATAGGGATAAGCCGCAGCACCATTTACAAAATGTACAGCAATTGAAAGTTATTGCATCTTCATCTGCTTTGCAAACTTGGTAGTTTGAACCATCCAAGGTGGTTAGAATGGAATCTGGCTAACCCTTCTTGAGAAAATTGAAAGGTAAATTTGCCTGACGGCAGATTGACAAGTTGGTGATAGACGACTGAAGAAGGATAGACGATGGACACAGACGCATCCTACACGTATAAGTTCGGCGGACAGACAAGTCAGCTCAGCTGATAGTGCTATTCATGATGGAAAACATGAAGGATATGATGATTTATTAATTATTATGTTTCAACACTTTCGACCAGCTTTGTGTAATCTTTTCCTCACGATATAGTACCTTGCGTCATTAAAATATCTGAAAGTCAAATAAACATGGTACAACTGGAGGGTCATAGCCCAGGTCACCCTCAATGCTCTCAAATTTTGGCAAATAAAAAGACAACACAAGGCAATGGCCAGTTCATTTAGTTGAAGTATAGAATTTGTCCCACTCCCAAATATCGGCCTCAGTGGAAAACCAGTGCATTGTATTCAAATGATCGACACTACATGTGCTGAGGTTTCAGTCCAATGACAGGGTCAAACTTGTGTCGATGAACACTAAGGCACGAAACGTCTATGAGCTGATTGAAAAAAAAGTCGTTACCATGGAGCCATAGTGGAATTAATAAAGAAGTATATGGGGCAGCAGTTGACTGAAAAAGCACCAAAGCCATCTTTGACGCAGGCTTGCTGCCACGAACTGTCCGCTGGGGGAAACACAAAAACTTGCCTGGAAGGGGAGTGTGAGGGGCTGGCCTGTCTCTGGCATAAGCTTACGTAGCCTCGTTGTGGTGTTGGTGGAAAAGTCAAGGTAAGCCTTCAATGTGACCCGGATAATCTCTAAATCTACCATGGGATCTGTCAAATATATTAACATGTGTATAGAGTATAATTACACTCAGAAACATAATGATTAGCAATAGCATGCTCTATTAAATAACTTTATCATAATAAGTCAAGGTGACATGTTAGCTGAGCATGCCCAGTGAAGCTTGACTTCTCTTTGGGGGAGAGGACATTAGGGACAGGAAGTGACCTTTTCCGACTCAACTTGTTCAGTTACTCTGGTAACCAGAATCAAACTTCTCTTTTTTATCACATTTATGGCCTAATTTTAGTGAAAAAATAAACAGTATAGCCAATTAGTCATAACAAAAACAAGAAAACCACTAAATAGGCCAAGCTTCCACCCATAGCAGTTCTTTCCCTTGTTTTAAGTTGGACCTATGTATACTTCCATGTTCAGTGAGAGAAAGTTATCCCTAATGACATGTGGCTCGGATAGAGGCTGGGTTCACTGGGCATGCTCTGTTGAGATGCCAATTTGGATCATCACGGTGCAATTTTCCTTATTAAGACATCGCATTACCAAATGATCATATGAAATAGCGATTAGTATGGGTTTAATGTCTTGTAAGGGGCAATTGCAGCCCAGTTGTTTGAAATCATAACATGTCACAAAAATGAACTTTCAATGGTATGCGTGAGATTTCTTGCCATGTATATGTATGTATGTATGTATGTATGTATGTATATATATATGTATATATATATATATACATACATACATATATTATAATTTAAAAAAACGCTCGCACATTAAAACAGTAAGATAAACGCATTTTACACATCCTATGAATATACTTATTTTCACATGTACAAAATGTCCCGTTTTTCTTGCCATTTCAGATATTCAACTGGTTTTCATTTCACTATTTTGGACATATTTTCTATGAGAAAATATTGTATCATTATGCTTTAATTGTCACACCTTTGCGCCATCAGCGATATAAGGCCAAATAAAAATACTGCGAAATTAAGCAAATCTACAAAAGTTGGGCTTCATGAGATATTCTACACTGGCTTTACATCAACCTGCACATGATTGGGCACTGCTCCACGAGGCTTACTTGTATTGTCTAAGTACAGGTGTAATTTGGTGTTGTCCAACTGTTCATCAGACATTTTGGATGGATCTGTCGTGAGGCTGCAAAATAAAACAGCAGAATTACGAGATGTTCGACAAAGAAAACGTGATTATATTTAACACCATTTATTTAGCCCGAGTTGTACTTATACAGCGCAAGCAAGACAACTAAATGAATTCATTTTGGCATATATTGACTGTTCATGTTGGCCTTATCAGTGCTGTCCGGCTGAAAATCTCGGTAGCAAAAGTTTCTTTCCTTGTATAATTTTTTTTCACTTCTTCAATTGAGAAACACTTATTTTGGAGAAAATCTGTAGCAGTTTTGAACGGCTTTGTAGCAAAATTTTGCTACAATGCTCCAGTTGGACAGCACTGCTTATCCACATTAATGCCTGGTCAGCCTGTTGGTTTGTGTATCGCAAAAAGGAACCGCTTCGGCGACAAGTATTACAGTCTATTGCAGCATTGACGTCAAATACATTTTTCTCAGCTTCAACGTAAAGTATGGCTCTTTCAGCATTCGGCATGAAGTATGTTTATAGTTAGGTTTAATAAAAATCAGGCATAACGCCATTTGGATTGCTGGACGTGTTTATGTGTTATGTCTGGCAACCTGGAATTTTTGCGTGAAACGAATCTGAAATTTGTACAGTTTAAATGAAAACAAAAATAAGATTGGAACTTTACGTGACAGAAATTAAAAGTGTATTAATAAGAATATACAGGACAAATTGAGAGTTTCACGAAAATCCCGTTACAATACATGGTCAATTGCAATGCCCGTGCAACGTTTCATCACTTCGCACCAGAGCCCTCACCGAGTTATCGTATCATTGGTGAAGTTACGCGTCAGCTGCATAATACCCCAGTGATTGCCAGCCAGGACGCTCTGCCTGGCCTCTGCCATACTTGCAAATTCATTCTGAAATTAAAGGCATTACCGATTTCTTACTGCCATCTGGTGGTAAACTAGCATAACAAATGCAAAGCCACTGTCATAATTTTATTTCCTTGATTGGCGGTGTGGGCTAACATTCTGCTGCTGGAGTTTCCTGCTGAGATGATTATTTATAGGCTTATCAACAACGAAAACAAGAACAGCAAGAGAAGAAAGGACTTCAAAGGGGTTCACTGACTTAACAATGTGATTGACAGGATATGGCCATAACATCACATGCTTTAAGGGGTAATATCACAGGCTTTAAGAATGATGCTGTTGTACCCTTTTTGTTGAAAAGTGGTCGACTTTCATCAATCTATTTTGGTGCTCTGCCTTGTCCTTCAAAACTCTTGACCTTCATGATCAAATTCGTGAAAATACTTTTCTAACATCGCTTTTTGCCAAGCGTATATAAGAAAGGTAAGTAAAAATCAATAGAAAAATGGCATTGAGGAAAACCCCCAGTTTGTACATGTGAGTATACCTTACACTCAGTTGTCTGATCTTACCGTATCATGCCCACCTTTTGAACCGTGCGTATTTTTGTTCTCCAATTAGGTCAAACGTAGCTTGGGAAAAAATCTCATGACACACAACTGTTCCAAAGCGGTCATGTCAGAGCTACAGCTTCTGGTGTAACATCCTTAAATATCCGAGACATTTGCCTGGAATTGCCGCCCTTGTTTTTTCGCACCACGAGCTTTATTAATAAATTATTACATATTGTAATCAAGAACGTGTAACTTTACAAAGTGCTATGTCATGAAAAAAAATTGTATCTGTATGAGAACAAACCCCTATCCCCCCCTTGTCCAGCGCACTTACTTTTCGAATTTTTTTGTCATCAATAAAAGATAGATAAGAAGCACCCAGTTCCGGTAATTTACCAGGAAATATGTTAGAACTGTCTTGGTTGACCACAGCCATCGGTAAGTCATTAAAGTGTCCACTTAATGTCAGAACAAATTGACAGATGTTCGGGGGCGCTATGATCAGTGCCATTATTAATAATCTACAAAAAATAAAATATACATTTTCATCAGCATTGCTTTCCTTTCAAAATGATATAACTTAGCAACTGAAAAGCTGACACAGCAGTGTACTGCACTGAATCAGCAGAAATAAAAGACTCAATGAAACTCCTCTAAATGAAAACTTAGAGGATTTGACGCAATAAGATTAAGAGATACATTTTAATGATAAGCGCATATCTCTGACACCTCACGCCTTTGTGAGTTTGACCTCTGACGAAAATATTTCGTATAAATTATTTTCATGCAAAAATATTTACATCCCTGCAGCAGGAAGGCAACACTTGTTTTTTACCTTGACGTATACATTTTTATTTTATTGAGCGTATACTTCATCAAAACCTTTACCTAATCAGCAGATCTAAAGCATGACGCTGATCAAAGATCACGATTTAGTTGGCTTACCCGTAGTTTCTTTTCAGAGCCTGACAATTCTTGACGACAATTCCATATATCACCCAAGGGTTGGGTACATATGATGACATACATTGCCACGGGGTCACAGCGCCTGGTCGTGAATAAAGACAATGAAAGGGAGCGTGCCGCAGCCAAGAAACAGAGAAGAACAACAAAGTTTAATGGTGGAATT